>VZTD01005826.1:3353-36162 GCA_013397725.1 Rhagologus leucostigma | reverse complement strand
GTCTTTCAAACCAAGACAGAATTATAGAAAGTTATAAAAGGAAAGCTAACATTTGGATTTCAAATGGAAAGGAAAACCAAGCCTGATATTTGAAAGTTGGTCAAACCCCCTCTAGAGCAGGTCAGGAGTGCTTCAAACTGTCCCAATTTCAGCCCGATAAAGTTCAGGAGTTCTTGTTATTTAAAATACATTGATTACCTGTGAGTGTCAGGAGAGGAGTGAACTGGAGTCACTGTGAGAAGAGCCTCTGGGGAAAAGGTTCTTTCTTTTCTCTGTGGAGTTTGGGTGATGGAAATACTGCTTTTCTCTTTGGCCGAAAGAGTTTTTCCAGGGTTTTAAGGCCAGGGCCTGTCGCCACCTGATTGTGGCAGAGCGGTGTTGATTTAATGCTGTTCCACGTTTTCCTAATGACTTAATAAGGTTTCTAATGCAGTTTGTGTCTTCCTTCCATCTCTAAGTCCCTGCTTCCCTTTGGGTCGTGGCAGGGAATATCGTTCTCTCATGGCAATATTCACTGTTTTATCCTTTCCCATGTCCTCTCCCATGCTGTGGCATTTTCTGATGTGTGTGCTGAGCTCCACAAGTAAGTTTTTCAGAGCAGTTTATTTGGCTGTGTTACATCAGTGATAGTGGCTGAGTTTTGGGAAGCACAACAGACCCAACTGTGATATAATTTTAATGGGGTTTGGACAGAACTGTCCCAGTCCAAGTTTCCCTCTTGGTGAAGCCACTCTTTGACAACCTCACTGTGCTGCAAAGGACACAGGGAGGATTTTACATTTGTTTTACATGTGTTGGACTAAACTTCCAGAGGCTTAAAATCTAATATCCCACCTGTCCTTTCTATCATTCACTTGAGAAGGACGAAAGGCAATTAAAATCACCAGCAGTGTCAGGAACATGACAGGAGCTGACATTTTTGGGTTGTGGAGCGTTGCTCGCAATGGATGGCTCTGCAGAAATTGTCACATCTCATCTTTGTCTCCTGCCAGAGCTCCGTTTCCCAAAATGCTGCTGGGTTTTTCCAAATTGCAATGATTTAGGAACAACTACCTTGTCTAAATTTTTTATTTTCACCTAGGCAAAGGAAGTGATGTTACACAGAATTTGTGGCTGTGCCATCCCTGGAAGTGTCCAAGGCCAGGTTGGATGGGGCTTGGAACAACCTGGGATAGTGGAAGGTGTGCCTGCCCATGGCAGGGGGTGGCACTGGATGGGATTTAAGGTCCCTTCCAACCCAAACAATTCCATGGTTCTGTGATTCTATGACTGAACAGAGCCAGCAGTGCAATACAGAGAGGAGGGGGGGAGTGTTTCAGCTCTGAGTCACTGCTGTCAGCAGTGATTTAACAGTTTATCCAGTTATAGCCCAAAAAGAAAATCACGTTTTCAGTTTGCTGGGATTGGGAAGCAAATTTTGCATTGCAGCTGTGGTGAGAAATTGGCTCGATGAGACACCCAGGATGAAATGTAAAATATGTTTCCTACTATTAAACCATTTTACTTTGGTGGAAACCACATGTTGGCCACATCTGGGCACGGCTGGATGAGCGATTATAAAATGTGGGATGGCTTTTGCCTTGGAGTTTATGGCCTAAATAAATATTTCACAGCATGAGGGTTGATGTGAATATCTGAGCACTGGCCAAGGAGCAGTGATGCAGAGACACCTGGGCAAGCTGGGTCCCAAAATCAGCCCATTTATATAGGTGGGAGTTCATGGCATGGAGAAAATATTAAGTGTGATTTGAATGAAATTCCTTAGGATTCTCCTTGGCTCATGTTCAATCTCAGCTTACCACTTAAAATGTCATTTTTGGAGGGCTTTAATGAGGTCTTTAAATAGTTTGCAGCTGTGTGAGTTCTAAAAATAAAGAAAAAACCATCAAAATTGGCTTTGAACACCTGTGAGTTTGGGATTTGGCTGGGAGCTCTGTGCTGCTTCCTCATCTTTTGTTGGCATGTACATAACCACTGTTATGATCTCAAAGAGATGTGTTTTAATATATCATTTAGGTGAAGTGTGACTCTTCACTTGGTGAATAACAGAAGGAAATACAGAGGGGGAAAGGAAGTCAGATTTTACAGCGACACAAATGGATGCTGGGGCTAGATCTCCAGGCCCAATTTATTTCAAGGTTTAGTGGAGTTATTTGAAAAAATGGACCTGCAGACTTTTAAAGAAATTATTTCCTAAATTGGAATAATTCTGTGCTCAAAATCAGGTGAAGAATGGAGCTTGTGAAAGTAAATTATGCCCCTGGGAATCCTGGTATTGCTCTTAGCAAAAGAGATTTATAGAGAGAACAATGAGTGGAGATAGATGCAGTGAATTCAGTCTTTGGGAACTAAGACTGATTTATAAGTTTTGTTTTTGCAGTTTGTGCTACCATCAGATGGATTTATACTTTCCTAAGTAAATTCATCACCATGTAGACAGGAAATTTTTTTCTCTTTTGCAGAGGGGAAGATCTCACTGAAAAATCAAGCTCATGTTTAGACTCGGATTTTTTTTCCCCCTTAAATAATCAAAATAGATAAAGAAACCCCATTTCCATGAGTTTGCAGGCCAGCAAGGGTGATCTGTAGTGGATCAAACCCCATTCTAGAGGAGTGTTTCTGCTGGAGTGGCTGTACCAGAGGTCCCAGATGATCCTCTCTGGAATGGGAGGGTCTCCAGGCATGGGGGGCTCCATGTCCCAGCTTGACACCCTCAGCACTGCCCCACTTACCTGTCATTCCCAGCCAGGATGGAAGTTCAGCCTCTGTGGTGAGAGAAAAAAGCTAATTTTCTCAGTAATCTGATATTTCACACTGCTCCTGAGCAGTTTAGATCATTATTTTTAACACTAATTTGGGTCTTTGCGAAGCAGCTTCCAAATTTATTTATGGGTTTAGACCACAAGATGCTGAATGACTGACTTGGATCAGCAAGGAGGAGAATTTCCAAGAGCTTTTCTTTATGCATCCCTGTAACAAGAGCACTGGAGAAATTGTTGTAGAGTGGGAAGTTTAAGGCCTGATAAAGAATTGACCTCTGATCAAACTGAGAATCTAAATCCAAGCTGATCATGGTCCAGTCAGAGTTTGTATGTTTGACTTTGGGGTTAAGCTCTAGCATAAGGACTTTGAAACCTGGAGCAGATGCAAAGGGATGTAATGATATAGATGAGCCTTGAAAAATCATGGAGAAAGTTGGTTTGTTTAATTTAGTGAGGAAAGTTACAGAAAAAAACCTCCAATTTTTTACAGTTTCATTGGTGAATTTAATTAGAAATATCACAGGGACTTGCTGCTAATACAATATTGTGCTGCAGGAGATGTGGGCTGATGATTAAAACCCTTTGCCCCCCTCACCAAGTGCTTTGCTGCTCTCCGGGCAGTGACAGGGAAATCCATTCTTGTAACTGGAGCTTTTCAGTGGCACAGAAATCTGAACTCTCTTTTCCCCCGTCCCAGCTCAGATGGATCCGACACTGCCAGGGCTGAGTTTATTCTGCCAAACAAAACCAAGCACCTGCCTGAAAGAACATCAGGAGCCTCAGTGAATTCCTGCTGTAGGGCATGGTCATTATCCTCCTCCTGGCATTGTTTTGATGTCTCAAGAATTCCAGATGATGTTCCTATAAAGCAAACACCTTTCTGGGTGGTGTCTGCCACCAGAGCTGGAAACCTCAGCAGAAGCTGTGGATGGTGCTGTGGAGTAAGAAACAACTTTTCCAGTTAAACTGGAGGTGAGAGGCGACCCAGCAGCCACAGATGCTCTTGTCCTCTGAATCCCCTTCAGAGTCACATGCAGGACTTTTTCCTTGTTTTATCCTCCACTTTCTGGCCCCCTTGGGTCAAAGTGACACCAGCATGGTAAACTCCACTCTCTGCCACTTGCTGTGTGCTCCTGACATGCTCACTGTGAATTAATTGATAGGGCCTGGTTCTAAGCCCATTCATTTTGATTTTGTTAGCTCATTAATGGGCTTCCTTCATCTTCTGCCTTCACTTTGCAAAGCAGCCTTGTATTTAATTAGCATTGGCTGACCTTTTTTATTTAGCTGGTAAAAAGGTTATTTAAGTCCTTAAGAAGAATTACTACAACTACAGTCGACATGGTAATTGGTGTATTGTTGCAGGGGCTAATTGGGCTCATATTTGGGCTGGGGAAGGCTATGCACGTGTGGTAGGTGGGCATAAATTAATGCTATTCTTCAGCAAAGGTCAAGGCACGGAGTAAGGAAATAATAAAAGCATTGGCAAACCACTTAATGGCTGGTGGGTGCTCATGAGAGAGATCAGCTCCTCCTTTTAAGCTTTCCAGCAAGTATTCGTGGTTTTTTTCTGAACACAACTAAGATGTAGTATAGTGAGTATTTGGGGTTCCTCCTGATGATGCCTGACAGGTAATTGCAGTGATTAATGAAAAACACCAGCAAGCCTGACTGTTCAAAGATGGGTGTCACACTGGGGACAATTGTAGAGATCAAACCAACAGCCCTTGCAGAAGTGAGCAGAGACAGTGGCAGGTAATGGTGTCTCTGTAACTGTGTAAGTTTAATCGGGTGTATTCATCCTTACATGCCAACTTTGTTCTTTTTAAGAGGTGCAAACTGCAGATAATAAAACAAATCCTGGTGTTTGCTGCACTTGGAATTGCCATCAATCCCCCGAGCCTGGCAGGGCCTGTTCTGAAAAATGAGAATAACAGACATTCATTAAAACTTGATTCAGAGAGGTTCATAGGCTGAGCTGGGTTTTTTGCAAGTTTCCTTGGAGAAAGCCATGGGAAGGTGTTTAAAATGAGTCTTCAGTCAAGGTCTGAACCACAAATCTCTTCTATTTCTTATATGGTGGTCTCCTTTACATCAGGCTACAAATAGTGGGAGTGTTTCATTGTTTTGTCCTGTTCAGAAAAACTCTGAATTCTCTGAAGGTACCATGGTCTTTAGGGTTCCTTCCAACCCAAATTCTATAATTATATATTCTATATTCTATATAATTATATATTCTTATATATATAATTAGTCCACGTTCTGTAGAAATTCTGTAGGTTGCCTATCCATTACATTGCTGGATCCACACACGTCTGCCCAACATACCAGCAACCTGAATTAGGTAAAACCTCCAATTGTCATTCTCATACCTTTGGAATTACTGTAATAAAGCCTGAGCACTCTCCCCCTGCCCTTTAGGATAAATCGTGCTCAGCCCATCAATCTGTTTTAGTGATCTCAGACTGGTGTTTGCAGCACCATATATCTGCCACTGCTTATGGCCAGGTCCCCACCTACATGGGGACTTAATGGCCTTTTATGTCACACATCTTCATGGATACGGCACTAATGGGGTTCCAGAGAGCCCTTGGGAAGCGTGGAGCACGATGGATTTGAACTGGCCACTGTTATGGTGATAAATTCCTTTCCATTCCCCTGCTGCCTGTTGGTGGATAGGTGTAGGGAAGGTACAGAACCTCTTCAGCCTGTCTGGGATTAAATCAGCTCCCCCAGCCCAGCCCCTGCACCTAAATATTTGTGGTTTGACAAATGAGGTTTGTCACAGTTAGGAAAAATAAGGAGAGGGTTTAAATCCCTCGGTTTCATTTTCCTCTTCTCCTCCCACATCTTCCCTGACCCATTAATTTCCTTTCCATAGCAAAGGTATTTTGTTAACAAAAATACAAGTGTCACTAGACTTTTATAAACCCTTTCTTTAGCAGTTTGGAGGAGAATTTCTGGAAATGTAGGAAAACAAGCGAGTTAGATAACTTATCTGTTAAATGTAACAAAACAGTGAGGTTTTTTTTAGTGGAAAACCAAAACGAAAACCTGAACAGAAGAATTAATGAGTTTGGTTGATGGCACACAGGTAATTGTGTTTCATGAGCTGGTGATGTTTTTTAACACTCATAGACTACACTGGGGTGGTTTGTGAGATTTTAGGAAGTTTTGGGTTTGGTATTGACCAGGTTGGATGGGGTTTGGAGCAGCCTGGGATAGTGAAAGGTGTCCCTGCCCATGGCAGGGGGTGGAGAAAGATCTTTGGGGTCCTTTCCAACCCAAAATGCTCAGTGATTCTCTCGTGGGGATCTTTTCCAGACAGTTTCCCAGTAAAATTGTTATTGGTGCAGGTGCCCCAAGCTTGCCTCGTGCCAGGTTTGTGTTTATTTGAATTGCAGACAGAGAGAGAGCAATAGATGCTGTATTTGTGTTACAGCCCAAGATGGAATCTTTAACAAGGCTACTCAGGAGAAAGCAAGTTGCTTTTTAACATTTTACATCAAAAATCAAAATACAAGGCTGGCTGGAGCTGAGGCAAGCCAGGAAAATTACCATCCCTCTGAACAGATGCTTTCCTTGACTGATTCAGGCATCCGTAAATGACGAGTGTGCTGCTCACTCGGGGCACTGGCTTTCATTTTTATTTTACCCATTTATAGAGAAAAAAAAATCTATTCTCTGTAGATAGCAAGGTAACAGAAATCAGAGGCAGAGCTCCTGTTGTTTGCCGAGGCACGGGCATGTTTGACATCCTTTTTGTCTGCATGTTTAGTCTTGAGAAAGAAACTCGCTCCAATCAATTCCTAAAATCTCTACAAGGCAAAAAAATATTGCAATGGAAAATACATTTTTCCTGTCTGCAGTGTTTGGTTCAGTATAATTAACATGAATAATGCAAGACAATTTTCTGATAGTTATTATATTAGAGAGCTTAGCTGACTCATAACTGCCCCCATGACAGAGCCAGAATGCAAATTACTTGGATAGAAATAGCACTGAGCTGGTTTGATTAAAATGTGATACATATTTTGAATTAAAAATATTCAAGGTCTTACAAAATGACCTTAATGTCACTTCTCTCCCTCGCCCAAGGCCACCAAGGAAATTTGCATGATCATTTGGAGAGAGCTTTTCCCTTCTCCCTCTGTGGATCCACAGCCTCTGCCATTCATGGAAAAACAGGGTGGCTGATTCTGTTCCTTTTCTGAGCTCAACTACAGCAGAATGATGGTGGAGAAGTTTGACCTCTTTGGGAACCTGGCTGCTTTATCAGAGTTAGGAAGATAATTGAGCTAACAATAAACCATCAGAATTTAATCCTCATTAGCAACCAGAACCATCTCCATGTCCCTCTCCCCTCAGCCCCTAAAATCTGACTGTGTCTAGTTCCCCCAAACTCCTGAAATGACTGAGAACAAAATGTTTGTTGAGATTGTTTTGAAGATTTTTGTGTGCTCTAAATTTTGGCTGAAGAGGCTGTAAACTTTGGGCACTTGGGTCTAAGAGAGTGTCAGAAAATCCTTTTCAGACTCTATGAGAGGTCTGAAAAGCCTCTCTTAATTTTCCAATTCATATTCCAATTAATTTTCCAAATTTTCTCAATTTCCTAATTTTCTCTTTTAAATTCAAACTTGTAAAGAGAGGGTCTACAAACCCTCTCTTAAGGGTGTTTTGCTTCTGCTTCTACATTCCAGGCAGCCTGAGAAGGAGCCGTGCTCTGGATGGAAAAGACAGTTGAAAATTAGAAAGGAGCAGCTATTACAGAGAATTTTCCCAAAACATGGGATCTAAGTCAGCTTTCTTCAGAACTCCAAAGAAGTGGTGCAATGAGATTTTTTGTCACCCACTCCAGCACATTTGATCCGGAATTCAGACACATTTACAGGTAAAAGGATTATTTCGCCCATTCTCCTCCTAGCCCTGAGCAAAGCAGCTGCTTTTGTGCAGATCCTGAGGAGCAGCGTTCACTCAGGTTCCAACCCGCATGAGGGTGGCACGTGAGGTTCTTCAATGTTTCTGTGGCATAAACAAAAATTTGCATGGATTTGGGGCATAAATGAACTCTCTGTGCCCTTTTTCTGTTTCCAGGCTGGCACCAGGCTCGCTCAGATTTCAAAACTAGCTTGAAGGACTTGAGGTCCAACTCCACTGGACCTCCTGACACAGCCCTTTAAGGGTTTTTATCAGACCAGAAAAATTGCTTCTTAAATATGAATTTTGCAGCCAGAGCCCACCCCAAGTTTTTAGTGTGGTTTAACTCCCGCTCCCACACTCTCTTCTGCCATATGAGCTTGTTTTGATGCACTGTGGGAACAGATCTGTGATAAAAGCTGTTTTACCAAGGCTTTTTTCATTTTATGACCTGGAGACTTGGGTTTTGTCTTCTTAATCCCCACCATTCATTCATTCCACGTGCTGTACTTCTGACCCTCTTCTTTGTTTCTCCATTTTTTGATACCTGGAGACACGTTTGATAAGGACTAATCAGTTATCACTAATCCACCTCTATCTGCAGGGATGCTGCCTCACTTATTAATGTGTGCAGCAGAGAGTGGCTGTTACTCTTCCTCCTTCCACTGCTGGGTATCACTCTGCTCTTTCACGGCTTTCTGAGAAATTTAGCTGAAAAATAATGCCAATATTTCGTAGAACATTCCTGAAGATAAGGATTAGAATGTGGAAAGCACAACTCCAGGCTGAAGTTAAAAATTAAGGGAGGAAGGGAAGGCCTGGGTTTGAAATAAGTGATGCAAGGTGAGCAGTGCTGAATGAAGACATCCCTGCCCCTGCCCAGGTCATCCAAGGAGCTGTCCTGGGAATGAGGTGGCCCTTGGGCCTTGAAAATGCTTCCCACTGGGATTGTGCCACAGGATGAGCCCCCAGCTTGGGTGCAGCCGCTGCTGGCGGACGGTGGTGTCACTTTTTGTTGTGCTGCTCACAGTGAGCTCCCTGTTTTGCCTTCTCCTGGTTATAATATCCAATTCCATCTGAATCCCATTATGCACTGGAATTAATGCCTTCATTTACATGCCACTGCTGCTGTTCCTTTTGCCTCTGGCACATGGATTTGTTTTGAGTACCACAGATGCAGTAATTGAGCTGTTCCCTCACTTTACTACCGCTGTTTGTGGAGGTCTTGAGTCTCTGCTGCGAAACAAACAGGTCCTAAAGACCCTGCTTTTCCCTCCTCTAATCCAATACAGCTCTGTCACTAAAATATTCAGGACTGGAATTTATAGTGGGTAGTACTGAGTAGATCCCCAGTTTGCCTGAAGGTGACAGAGAACTATGGAATAGTATAGAGATTAGAAATAGGTCTGGAAAAGGCCTTTAAGATCATCAAATCCAACCAGCATCAAATCCATCCAGAGATGGGGACTCCACCACTGCCCTGGACAGCCTCTGCAAGGGCATGAGGTATCCAAAGCCAGGTTGGAGGAGCTTTGGAGCAACTTGGGATAGTGGAAGGTGTCTCTGCCGATGGCAGGGGGTGGAATGAGATAGGATTTAAGGTTCCTTCCAATCCAAACCATTCTGTGATTCCATGAAAAAAAACTTCAAAACACAGAAGGGACTTTCTCAACTGTTTCAAATCATCAACATGTAAATATTTGTTGTACTCGTGTTCTTCACTTATTTTCTTGTGTGTCACTTGACTCTCAGTCGTAGTTATTCACATTATCAGGAATAAAATCTGTTTGGAAGGTCTCACCTTCCCAATAGCAGCAATGCCCAGTTATCTCCATTTCAACCCACACTTTTTTGTTAGTAACCTACTGATTTTTTATAACATGGTTTGGTTTTGACCTAAAGGTGTTCCAATGCTTAATACAGGTCGTGGGTTTCCCTGTGGCCACCAATAACACCAGGTAAATTTGTCATGGCTGGGTTATCTTCCTGCTGACCTGGGCAGCTCATGTCTGGTGGGTGTTGGATTTTGGCCCCTCACTGTGGCACAGCTGAAGGTTCATTCTGGCCAAAACAGCTCCTGGCTGGAGGATGTGCCAAACTTCAAGCTTAAACAAAATATTTTGGGTTGTATAATGAAACCAGAATGTCAGAGATGCTGTTTGGTTTCCCAGTTACCCATGGATGTGATGGAGCCTAAACCTTGAGTGTTTATGCATTCCAGAGCTGCATCCTGAGCTAAAAATCACTAAACAAATTGCACTAAACAGTCAGTGAAAGCCAGAATTTCATGTGTCATAAAACTGCATTTTTTTCCCCATGCTTTTGTTTGAGGAGATGTTTCTTTGCCGTAATGAACATTCATTAAAAAAATTTTGAGCTGGAGGATTCACAGAAGGTGATTTACTGTAATTGTAAGGATTTCTCATGTAACATTAACAAAAACAAGAGTGTAATTTGGTACAGGAGGCAGCATTAGGTGATCAGGGTCTGGCAGCAGCCAAGCACTCCTGGAATTGAGAATATGCATTAGGCAGCCTGACTGGAGCAATTCTGCTGAGTGTTTTGCTTTGACTGAATTCTTAGTGCTGCTGAAAGGTGGCTGATTGATGGCTCTGAATAATAATAATATACTTAACACTTTTCACTCACAGAACTCAGGGCACTTTCAGCCTTGTCTGGTTTATGGGGAGGTGAACTATGACTGATTTTCTGCAAAGTCATGAAAAGGTGGTTCCAGTTCCTCTGTCACTGGTGCTAATCTGGCTCACATGCTTCTTCCCACAGTATTCCTGCTCCAGGATGCTGATCCCTTATGGAATTTTTTCCCTCTGGTTTAGGTGCAGCCCAGAAAATGGGAAGATATTCCCTCTGTGCCCAGCAGCAGCTACTCCATTGACCACTGTCTTCCTCACAAATCCTTGGAGCTGGATCCTGAGACAACACAGTTTGAGAAATTAAACTCCTGGATAATTTAGACCTTAGTTCATTGTCACAGAGAAAGTGTTGAAACTGTTCCTCTCGCATTAATGATCTGTGTCTTTGCTCATGCCACATCTTCAAAGGCATTGGATTTTCTTTCTTAATTTTATTGGATTTTTTTTGTTATTCCAAGATGCTAGAATTGTTTTAGGAGTTGTCCCTCATAGAAGGGCAGGCAAATTCAAATTAAAATAACTCTACAGGAAGCAGAGTTAGAGCTTGAAATATGAGGGGTCTCCCTTAGCACAGTTCAATACCTGGAAAATAACTGTACATTTTTGTGTCCTGCTCAGGACATTGGGAATGTCTCCAGGAACCTTTGGGATTCTGCAGATGAACACTAGAGGAGTTAAACAATACATTATTATTAAACTCTACATTATTTTCATCAGTAGAAATACCAAATTGTCAGCCCAGAACTGCCAGAGCCCTGCAACAGCAGCATTTTTATGCTTCTGGAAAAAAATAATGGAAAGTGTGTTGTTCCAGTGCATGTGCCAAGTGCCAGACTTTTTATAATCCTATAGGAAGACTTTTCTTACCTTGTTTTATTCCTTAGATATTGCAAAGATGAATGTTTATGGATAGGTCAGCTGCCTTCACGAGAAGGATCCCCATGGAAACTGCTGCTCAAGGTTCCCTCTGGACTGTTATATTCTTTCCCAAGTGATCCAAAGGGAATTCTTTACATGAAGTTGTAATAAAATTGAGTGAGCGAAAATGGTGGGGGGAAAGGCATTTATTGGAGCAGAATGGAAAATAAGAGGTCTGGAGAACTGAGCTGCCTCTGGAAGCCATGAAGTCGAATGCCTGCAGATGCAGGCACAATACATTACAGAAATTACTTAGGATAAATTGTCCTGGATGGCCTTGGCAGCACCTGAGTGTCACCGAGGCACACTGAATGTGCTCAAAACATGAAACTGTTTGTTTTTTTGCCACATGCATTTTTTACACAAGATGAGGAAAGAGCTTGAAAATGATACCTGAATTAATTTGCAGCATTCCCTAGCCCTAGTTTCCTCTGGAAACGGGATTGGGGAAGCAGAGCACATCATGCTGCTGCTCTGCTCTGCCCAGGTCCTCAGCCTTGAGGCTGCTCTACAATCAGTGTTTTACTGATGATGCGTGGTAAAAAGATCTAACAAACCCCCAAATGGCAGGAATCTGTCATTTGTAAAGCCACTATCAAGGGATGGATGTCCAAAATTTGATTAAGGAAATGAAAGCCTGGCATGGATTAAATCCTGCACTCTTTTGACCTTCATCGTGTTTGCTATCACTTTGTCCTAAATTTGTATTCATATTTCATGGTTATGAATTCCCTGGTTGGAAATGTTTGATAATATTTTCAACTGTTTGCTTTGGTGGAAGAGTTTGACTTAGCATTGAGAGAAAAAAAGACTTTTCAGACTAACCACAAACACTTGAAACTTTGTCCTCTGGTTCCTACCTGTGGCTGCAGTTCTGCTGCTTTTCGGGTATTTTCTGCTTGCTCTGGCTGAGCTCTGCAACTCCTGATAGATCCCCCATCCTTTGTGCTGGCCTGATGCAGTGGAATCCTCTTATATTTTGCGGGAGTGAATCGAGAGAGATTTAATTTACAAATTTAATTTAGCCCTGCCTTAGGGAATGGGAGTCTGGAGATACTGTGGTGATGTTTGTGTGTTTGTGTGCCTGTGTCTCTCTCAGCTTCCCAGTCTGGTTCCCCCTCAGTGAAAATTTGAGTTCCTCTGCCAAAAGTAGACTCATTTTGGGGGACTAGAAACCCAATATTGTGTTGGAAAACAATGTTGAAGCAATAATCCAAATGCACAGTGTAGAGCAGAAGGAGAGCCATCCCATCTCCCTTCCACAGGAACTCAGCTCCTCACTGGAATTTCCGGGGTGGAAGAGATTTCATGCTTGGAAGACCATGACTAAGGTATTTCTTTAGCTGCTGTTCAAGCCAATACGTTTTAGCTGCTGACAAATGTATTGTTTTGAATTATTTAAGTTTGCCTTCTTTGGGGGCAGAAAAATACTCTTACTATATATCTGCAGGTTCAGTGACAACAATCAGCAGAGAGACAAATGTACAATGTGGTTAAATGGCTGAAAAGTGAAAGGTGGATAAATTCATATTGAAAATAGAATCCAACTCTGAGTAGCCAGTGTTTAACCCTTATTCAGAGTGAGCTGCTTAAACCAAATGCAATTCCCTCCCAATAAACATGTACCAGCTGGAGGATAATAATCACTCAGTGATTTGGGGTACACCAGATGTGGGCTTTGTTTGCCTGCCTTCAGTGTCCTGTATTCACATGGCTGTGAAAACTGGTGTTATATTTGAGGGCTGCATCCAAAAATTTAATACCTTTACTCCATTTATTCCAATTTCTGCATAATTTAGGCTCTTGATTGAGGGGATGGCTCTGGAGTGGCATCAGTAGCACTACTAACTCTCCGTGCTCTGCATTCAGATCTGGTTTATTTGGAACATTTAAAATCACAACTAGAACTTAAAGATCAATGGATCAGTTTTAAGTTTTGAAATGCCGCTTTAGAAGAAAAATGCTTTCTGTTTTAAGGACTTTGAGCCTTTACTTTTGTAAATCCAGGAGTTCAGAAAACCACTCAGAGAGGTTTAATTGCTCTTAAGCCTTGTAACTCCCTTGCTGTGGCCACAGTGTGATATTAATCTGTAGATCTACAGGCTCCTTTATTTGGAGTGTTTTTTGTTGTTGTTTAGTTGGCCTTTTAAACCAGTTGATTTCCTTGGTTAACAGTAAAATAGCTGTTCCAGTGGGAAGAACAAGGTAGCTTCATGGTTCCTTTGGAAGCACAAGAGCAGGGGAGTGGTAAATCTGCTTAATGAGCACAAGTTAACAATTAACGCCCTGCAGATAACTTCAATTAATGTCCTGCAATTAATGTCTGGCTGTGGGTCACAGGGCAGGGACAGAAATCTGCCTTTTAAAAAGCAGAAAATTCTGCTGCAGCTGTTTGAAATTATTCTTCATTTCTTGGGTGGAGGGGGAGCACCACTAAATCCTCAAGTGTTGAAGTCTCCTTTCCATCACACACCAAGTAATTTGGGGTTTGGAAGAGTTCCTAAACTGTTCCCCAGGCAATTGGAAAATACGGGCTCATGGCAAATTCAGAAATGTTTAACCAGCTTTAAAAAGCTGTTTTCCTCCTGCAACACCATGTTGGAGATTTTACAAGAGGTAATTGGAAGAGAAACCTTCAGGATCTCAGGCTCCAACCTCCCCTAGAAGGCACTAATGTTGAGCAAAAAAAATGATGGAGAAATGGATGAGTGTATTTTCCTGTTGGTTTGAATAAAATGATGAAATTCTCATGATTAGCAGAGGGTTCCAGAAAACCCTGCAGAGGGAATTGGAGATTGATTTGAAAATACCATCACAATTTTCCAAATTTTTCCCTCCAAATGGCAACCTCAGCTTTGAAGTTCTCAATCTGTTTCTGACATCTGTAGAGCTGTAATCACTCAATAAAAACCCAACATTGTTTGACCTGGGTTTTAATATGCAGAGCCTGACTTTGCTGTGGTAATTTGTCCTCAAGTTTCATAATTGGAAGAACAAAGCAGAATATTTTGATTTGACACTGAGTCAGGTGATGAGCATGTCAAGTAAGATTTGACTGCTGTTTCCTTTTGCTCCCCCAGTGGAATTTAAATTACTTATTGTTCAGTTAAAATGCAGGCAAAAAACAAAGCCCCTCCAAGAATTATTAATTTTTTTCCCTCATTGGTGTGGTGGATGGGGTTTGATGGAGATCTCTGAGGCTGCAGCACATGTTCTGTCATGTATCAAACAATTCTGAAGCTTTTTCTGTGTGAAAACAAACATTTTCAATAGGGACAAGATTAATTTTTTATTTATTTATTGAAAAGGCATTGAGCCCATTGTTCTCGTGTTGACAAAGGTGTCTAAATGATGCTACAGCAAACCCAAGATAAACAGCCTTGCTGAAAAGAGATTTTTTTACTGTGAAGGTGGAAGTTGTGGCACAGCTCATCCCCCGTCTTGCATGGGCACAGAGCCAGGGCAGTGTAGCAAGTGCTTGCTGAGGAAAGCCATATGTGTGCAGGGTGCTTGTTATCATGGAAAAAAAATTCAGGATGTCTTTGCTTACGGTGAGGTTGAGCTTCTCTGCAGACACACCTGTAGGTGTTGCTGACATGCTAGGATTACATATGTTGCTGTATCTGGTGAAAAATCCAGGAATCCAGCAATAATGGCTTTTATTATTTCATGTTATTTCCCCTCTATCCACCAGAAGCAGCTAAGAAGAAACCAAGTGTAGTCACAGACTACACTTTTAATTCCTTTTTGGGCAATGAAGCTTTTCACTTCCTAAGGAATAAACTTTTTTTTCCCTGGAATGAATCAATTTTCTTTCCAGTTTCATGCTCTCTGGAATTGGGACTAAACTCATATTTTACACGTCTGATGTACATGAATGAAACTTTTACCTTGGAGACAACATGTAACCTAAAAAGAAACCAAAAATCTGACAAACTGGGGTGTTTCTGCTGCCAGCCTTCAATGGCACCTGTGTTTCCTCCACGACAAGGAATGTGCAGAGAAGAAACAGCCCGTGCTCTGCTTTTTCCGCACTGGGCTAAACTTCCACTTTTCCAGCGTTTTTGCCAGGTTTTTTCACCTTCAATGAAAGCTGAAGCAGTTAAGGGTAAATCTACTGTTGTGCCTCTGTCTGCTTTAGGAGCAGGATTTTTTCCTTCTTGTCTTCATCTTGCTGTAAAACACCAGATATTTGCTTTTTAGAACCACTGCCTGTTCTTCTGACTGTATCATTAGTCAGCAGGCTTGTGCTCCTTCCCCAGCCCCTGCAGAGAGATGTTGCTGTCAGGGAAGGACATTTCTCTGCCAGTATTTTTTTTTTCCCCAAGGCCATATTTCAATTCCACTAGCTGATCCTGTTACTAGTTGGAGTCAGTGCTGAGTTACCACTAATGTTTGGAGGCAAAATGAGGGAATGTTTATTGCTTCCAGTGAAGATCAGCTCCCTTTGCATCTCACCTGGGCTCTATTATCACCCTATACCTTTGCAAACCTGGACTTTATTCCATCATGAGCCACGATAATTTCTGAAAAAAGCTGCTGTAAATACATCCTTAATCTGTGTTTCAATGACAGAGGTTTAACAACTGGTTTTGATCATTTTCCAGCAGGGAGGTTGCTGGGTGAACAATGCTCCCCAGAAGTTTTACATATGTCATTCCTCATCATGATACTTGAAGGGTACAGTAATTAATTCAACAGCTTAACTATCTTGCAAACAAGGCAGCACAGCTCTTTTGTGCCTTCACATCTCAGCATGAGCCTGTGTGAGGCTGAGGAAGCCTCAGGGCAGTGTTGGCGGGCCCTGCCTGGCCAGGAGTTAAAGCTGGGCTTGGTTTTGCTCCTTTTAAATGTGCTGCGAGTCCTGATGTGACAGGAGATGTTAAAATCAAACTTGTACATCCCAAATGATGTGTACTTGTCGCTCAGCTCCTGGAAGGAGCTTCGTGGGTTGGGTATGGGCTTGAAGTCTCAGGGTTTGTCAGCTTAGGGTTGATAGAGACCAATATTTTTCTTCTGCAGTTTTAAAATCCACCTTAACAGCAAATTGCAATTTTTTGGAGGCTACAGAAGGGCAGGATTGAGCTGCTCTGGATCTAGCTCTGCCTCGGTGCAGCTGTGGAATATTCCAGAAGTAAAACACACCTTTTCCTGCATTCCCTGAAATAGAAGAGTATTCCAAAAGAACAGGTCTTTTTAAATTTGTATTCTAAAAAGATCCATCTATGATTATGCACTTCTGAAAGAGGGTTTTGTTCAGTTCTTTGGCTTGCCTGGAGATGGCAATGTGGCAGTGTCATTGTCACATTGTGGGCTTCTCTCAGGAATATACACAAATTACATAAAGCCAATATTACAAAATAAAATTCTGTTCAAGTTGGCTTTGATAATATAGGAAATAAATACATTAGAAACATACAGATAATGGAGCTGAAACACAGCTGATTTCACTAAATGAGAAGCTTGGTGAATGGTAAATTAATTTTTTATTGCACCCGAACACCCAACACACTTTTAATGCCGTGTAACATCCACTGTAGTGAGTGACTTACACGAAACACGAGCCCTGTGCTGTTGCTCCTGGGCTGGGTGGCAACAAAGGGGCTGAGTTACCTGAGCTCTTAAGGTCCTCATCACCTTTATGCTCCTGTGCCTGAATCAGGCAACTGAAATTTCTTGTTTATCAACTTAAGCCTAGAAGCTTAAAGAAGTTTTTCATAACATTTTGCTTGCTTGTAGCTGAGAGAATTTTTTTCAATGGGGAAATTAAAAGGTCTTGTTCTTAATTAGAGCACTGGGAGAGTGGTGCCAGCTCTAGTAGAACATCCCAGAATGGTTTGTGTTGGAAGGGAACTTAAAGAGCATCCAGTCTCACCCCTGCCATGAGCAGGGACACCTCCCACTATCCCAGGTTGCTCCAAACCGCATCCAACCTGGCCTTGGTTCCTTCCAGGGATCTGGGGCAGCCACAGCTCCTCTGGGAATTCCAGCCCATTCCTCATTTATGTTTCATTTTCACTTGTTTCCAAGACTTCTACTGTGGGTTATCAGCATTATCTTCAATTCCCTAATGAAGGGGCTGATGTGGAGGGAGATGGACCTGGTCTCTTCCAGGGCAGCCTACAGGCAAAGCTGGGCAGATATCTCAGGTTTATTTATGCCCAGTTTATTCATCTGCATTCACAGCAAAAAGAACTCAGGATCTCCTACATTTGTATCTGAGCAGACTTAAATGCAGACAATCCCTTTGGGTCCTTCGGATCATTAGGACTACAAGGGAAGTAGTAGATGATATAATTTGGGAACCCACTTCTACAGCAAGCTCTGGGGATTTAAGAAACGTGATTGCAAATTTTTTCACGGGAGACAATGTCTGCAAACTGAACACAAAGGGTTTGCTTACTAAAGTGTTCCGGCTCCGAGCACTTTTTTAAATTCCCCTTTGGGATCAAGACATCTGAGTTTGGTAAACTGTTTTCTTTGCTGCTTCAGCTTGGAGCTCTCTTCCAGTGCCTTATTTCTGTTTCTCCAGCACATCCTTTCTGTTCTAATACCTTTGTTGACAGGGAGGTAAATGCAGTATAATTTGTCGCTTTAACATGTTGCACTTTGTAGTGTGTTGAATAATGCATTTAACATGCTGTCATGATGTACCTCACCGTGCCAAATGTCTCCAGCCCGGTCTGCTGGGCTGGTGCTGTTTGTTTACCAAGCACTTCATGCTCCAAGAATTTTGTTCTGCACATATATTCAGGGAAAGGACAGAGAAGACATTCCACAAATAGGTTGAGTGACCCCACCAAATGAGAGAGGATGGTTTTTTCCCTTTCACTCCCCTGGCGTGTCATTTTCTTACCTTGGGAGATGTTTGGAGGAGAAGGGAAGATCAGCTCTGATGCTCACAGGCTATGCGTTGTATTTTTAGTTCTGTCACAGCTGTTTATGTCACCCTGGTGTGCCACCCCATCACACCTGTTTTCCCAGCTCCTCAAATGGTCTCTTTAATACCTCAATCCACTCTCCAGGTGCGAATAACTGCACTTTTTGAGGTCTACCCGTGTTGTTTGAAAAGCTGACTGCTTGTGTGGAACACACATGTCCCTGGCATCACCTCCATGCTGTGATTTCAGACACAATTCCAAAGAGGCGTTTACTGCAGGGAAATGCTTTCAAAAGCCTTGATGTTCAATAAAACGTGGCCCCATAAAGTCAGGTTCAGAGGCATCCTTTACCTTTCCTTTCCCAAACATAAACGGAATGTTTGTGGCTCACATGTACCTATGGGAAGGCAAAATCCCAGATTCTTCCAGAATGTGGCTGTGTGGGGCTGCATGGGAAAGGGAGAGCTGATATTCAGTTATCAAGTGTCTCATTTAGACACATTTAGTTAATTTGAAAAGCAAATGAAGGAAGGACCTCAACCATCTGCCTAACACTGTGCTTTTATTCCTGACTTTTTTCTGATAATAATATCCTGGCAGGTCTGTGGCATCCAAGCTCCACTCCAGACAGAGCAAAGAATGGAGAAGGTGCAGGAGAAATTCAGCTGCTGTTGGGCTTGGACTCTGTGGCTGAAGGTGTGAGGGGAATTCACTGTAGTCATCCACAAAAGCTGGATAAACTGTTGTTAATCTTTTTACACTTGGGTAATTGCAGCAATTGTAATCTCCCAGTTGACTTCCAAAAGTTTAGTCCAGGATGTGGCTTGGACAAGCGCTAAACTCCATGTCCAGTGCCTGGGGAAGTGCAAATGTGTGTTCCTGGGGCTGTGGTCCAACCACTTGTGCCATGCTCTACTTGGTATTCTTGAGCCCAGATGACCAGGAAGGAAATGCAGGATAAGAGGGGTGATAAGAGGCACAGCTTCCAATTTAGATTAAATTATAGAAATTAAAAATCAAAAGGATAAGAAGAAGACAACAAGGGAATGATTACCATAGGATGCTGTTTTTCACACTACGAGGAGAACCAGGAATCAGAAAGCAAATGGGCTTCAAAATAAAATTGAAGTAATGTTTAAGAAAACTAGAGATTAAACTGTGGGGCCTTTGCAGTTGATGCTGCAGCAATTTCAGATACAGATTAATTCCAGACAAGGTTAAGGGATTTCCTGGGGGACATATTCCAGTGTTCCACTTGCCATTTCCAATTCTGACAAAATGTAACCCTCTGGTTGTCTGGGGGCTGGTGACAAATCACTGCACACTTGTCCTTGATTACATTTTTCTTTGAGCATCCAGCATCAGATAGACAGACTTAGGTGACCTCCAGCTACGTTTGCATTTCCATGAGGAGAAGTGCTTGATAACTGTATTGTTCCTGTTGTCTGGTGGAGCTGATGGCTCAATCTGCCATCATGGAATGGAGAGTTATTTCACATGGTCTGCAAAGTTTGAAAGCCTTTTAAATCCTTGCACAGCATTTGTTATGAGAGGGCTTTTAAAATGCAGGTCGTTATTGTCTGTGTTGAGCTCTGGGTAGTGAATAGGGATGTATTTCCTCTTCAGAAAATTCTATTTATACTGCTATGATGCTGCAGGCCAATTTCTGTATAATTTCTATGCATTTATCTTTGTTGATGATGGTTTATTTGAAGAAGTCTGTCTTTATATTGTCAGTGACTTAATGATGAGAATCAGAGCTTTAGGATTTGCAGGAGAAAGGAAGTGCTTGACAGGCACTGCTGAAATTGTTTAGCCAATCTTTCATTTTAACAATAAGGAAATAAAATAACCCAAGTGCAGAAATAGATACTGCTGAAGCAGAACATAATGCTCATCAGCATAGATAAACACAGAAAGGATTGATGTGTTTTAAAACTGTGTCAAAGACCCCTGTTCAAAAGCCAGAGTAAAAACAATTGGAGCAGGTTCATCCTGCACCTCTTCTGTTCCAGGGTGGATTAAAAGGGGTTTATTGGAAAAGGAGTTTTGCCTGGAGATGGGAGTATGGAATGGCTCTGCCAACTCCGTGCCCTTTTGTTCAGGCTCCTGTGAATGAAGATAATTTGCTGGTTGTGATGAATTTCACTTCTAAACCCTGAAATATGGGAGCCTTAGGAGACAGGAGTGTCACCTCTACCAGATCAGAGCTCCCAGATGCTGGGATAAGGGATGTGGCACTGAACAGAACCTCATTCCTCTGGGGTGAGACACAGCTTCAGGGGAAACTCCTGGTGAGGATCCCAAAGGGGAGAAGCCCATCTGTGCCTCAGTGTTCCTGTCTGATTGTAACAAATATTTTGCCATTTGCAAGAATTTCACTTCAGGGACTGATGCGATGATCAGGCCTCCTGAGCTCTTCTAGGAGCTCCAGCAAAAGACATAAGAAGGTGTTTAATACTAACCCATTCATGCGTATTAACAAACCAGAGTGTGAGAGCAGGGTCTGAATGACACAATTCCTTTTTCCACCCTCACGGTTGGCAATATTTGCTTGTGAAAAGAGTGTCACTGCCCAACACCGCAGTCACTGCCTGCACCACTGAGTTTTGCCTCTTCCCTCTGACCAAATCTGAGTACTCCCCAGCATGAGGAAGAGTTGATTTCTAAGGATTTTCCCAGGCCCACACAGTGGGCCTTCCTGCACTGATGAGGGCTGAGCTGCTGCAGCATCACCCAAGGCTTTCTACAGCTTCAGTAATGGTGTGAAGCTCAATTTGTTGAGTCATCAGGAGCGTCTTGGCCTAAACTGGGCTGTCCTTGTTTACAACCAAGCCTTTCTGGGACTGGTCTGCCGGGTTAAAATGGCAAAGTCATGACTTGGCCATCCCTGACCTTCCTGTTTTCCAGGATATCTGCAAACTTGGACATTTCTCTGGTTGTGTCTCACAGCAGCTTTCCTGAAGTAAATTATTTGGTTGCATAACTGCAGAATCATTCCTGCTGGATTCTGGAGTGGTTTCCCTTTCCTCCTTTTCTCCCTCTGTGGTTAATTAAACCCACAAAATGATGGTTTGAAAAATGCTTGTTAGGGATCCGAGGAACTTTGGAGGCTGGTGGATGTTCTTTATCTAATTGAGAGACTTGTCCCTGATAAATGTGCACCAATTTCATCTGAGGTCCACAAAAATTAAGCAATTTCTGATGTGTTGAGAGCTGATATCACTGCAAATGATGGTTGCACACTGCACTTGTAGGAGGCACTGAAACAAACCTGTTCTTTGTGAACCTTAGTGGGAAAATCTAGGAAATAAGGATGCTTTGAAAATGAGATTACAGATGGCATTAGCAGTGACCTGCTCAAGCACCAGCCTCTCTGGCTGTAAACAATTCAAGAATATTTGTCATTAATATATACTTTTGCTAATGGGAAAGGGCTGTGACAGCAGTTTTACCCTGGAAAATACAAACTTAATGAAAACCTCCCTGTGGTGATTTGCCAGTTTAAATGAGATGTTTTGATAAGGCCAGAAAATGTAATTGAGACTTTTGTAATCTAAATTAACAGGGAGGATACCAGGTTGATTTGATGTGTCTGAAGTACTTCAGGGCTGTTTGTTTTGCTTGTTTCATGGAAGGTTTGTTTGCTTTGTACTTGCTAAGAGGGGATGTTTTGAAGTTTGGATGTTCTGGGTTTCCAGCGGAAAGGCAACTTCTGCTTTTGAAACAAATAAATAAAAATCCTCTTGCTTGGAGAAGGGGAAGTTAGCTTATTCTTTTCCTCTGTGCTCCACCCTTGAAGGAGAAGTAAATGCTGGTGCTGTTCATGTTCTTGTCAACGAGTAAACTCTCTGTTTTTAAAGGCAGAGGAAGGGAAAACCTTGACTGAATTTGCCCAGCTTTCAAAAACTGCTGGAGATGATGTTTTATGATGTGGTAAACAGAAAGATGTGTCTATAATAATATTAGTTAGAGTTTTGAGGACTTGGCTCTCTCCCAGTATAAAATAGTGTTGAGCGATAAAGTCCAGACACTTGCTAAGTCTCCCAGCAGCTCTGGTCGGAGAAATCAGCCAAAACCTGAAATGTGATGACAATGAGCAGCAAAACGTTCTGCAAGAAAATTGGCATTTACATGTCTGACTTGAAGGGAACTCGGAAGGAACTAAAGGACAGCTGTGCCCCTGCAAATCTTCAGGATGAAGCTCCTGATCGTCCACAACTTAGCTTAAGTTTGTCTGGCAACTTAAATATTGCCCACTTGAATCCTTATTGCCTGTATTCCAGATGCCATTCCAGTGCATTAGCCTGGCACAGAGATTTTTGCCTGGCACAGAGAATTTCACCTGACAGAGCAAGTCAGGTCAGCTATCAGTGGCAAGTGTTTTTCCTAACCCAGCTACACACGTGGCAGAAATGCACCCCTGGATTCTGGAAATGCCAAGACCAACAAGTATTGTAATAAATATTTCCAAGAACTTCTGGTGACTTGTGGAGTCCTGACCAATGAATCCTGTGAAGGTATTGGCAGCTGGGTCCCCCAAATCCCCAGTACCACAATTCTGTCACTTCCTAGAGCAATCCATCCTTACCTGATGCACATATTGATGCTCTTCACCAAGAAAGGCAGCTTTCAGAAAGCTTTTCTCAATGTTTAAAACCAAAAATAACAGCTCTGCTAAGCTGCTGAAGGTCAGCGTTCAACGGCATGACATCGGATATGACACCACTGCTAATCTAATCAGAGAAAAACAGATGTGGGAAGCTCCCATGGTTTCCTGCTTATTAAGATTAGATTTGTCCTGCGATTATGAGTCTCTTTTGCCTTCTGGAGATGTGGATGCTCAAACAATACTCTTAAAGATGCATTTGAGAATTATTAAGAGCTGGTTTGGCAGAGCATCTTCCCTATCTGCTGTTGACATTAATTTATTAATGAGATAAATGTTATCCCCTTCAGAAGTAATTAGGACAACTGTTTTATGTGCGTGTGCATCTCAGACAAGTATGAAAGTGCTCCAGATTTCATAATCTTTGCCATTTTTTCTGAAGACAATTAACTGGGTTAAGTAAACTCTCCCCAACTCAGTGGCCAGACCTTCAAACAGTGCCTGCTTTTATTTATTATTTACTACTTAACATCAGTCACGTGTTTCTATTTCCAGTGTCCTCTTTTTCACACTTGATTGGATTTTTGTTTGAATATTTTCCAGAGCCAAACTCCTTCCTAAGCCTCTCCAGTTAAGAGAGCTGATATTTCTTGAAGACTGCAGAGCTGAGTTTAATTATTACTTGTGGGGTGGTTCCAAACCGTAAACCTCAGTTGCATCTTGAGAGGGAGAATGGACTTAAAATCTTATTTTTCCTGTGAATTTATGTTGTGCAATCACACATTCCTTCCCTAAAGCTGTCCCAGGCAGGGTATTTATCCTTTCTTGGTGTCTAACAGCATCGCCATTATCATCAACCTGTAAATAAGAAGTGCCAAAGGTTCGTTAATTTTAAAACCCAAGCGCAGACATGGTCGGGGGTGTAAAAGCTGCCAGAAGGAGTGGCCAGGTGAGTGTGGAGGCACATCAGGGGTTATTATCAGAATCCCCAGGACTCCCATCTGCCCAGACAAGCTCTCCAGGAGCAGATGTCTTACTGCCTCCTCTCAGAGCGGCGCAGCTGCCGCTCCAGCCTCGGCAGCACCGGCTCCTTGGATTAACAGGGAAATCCAAGGTTGAAGGCAATGATGTCTGAAAATAAACTCCAAATGGCAGCTTGGTGGAAATTAGGCAGGGCTGATTAAAAAGAACATAACGATCTCTGGTAGTGTTTAAATGCACCTGCTGCTGTGACACCATTCCAAACCTGTGTTCCTTTGATCCAAGTTGCACATGTCCCATGTCCTTCCCTGGGAATTGAGGTGGTCTGGGTGGGGTGGAACTAGGAGGGAAGAGGGATTTTAAGTTACTTCTATAGCCTAAATCCCTCTTTTCTTTGCTGATCCCTTGTGATGCTACTCCAATATCCATCAAGTGGATGAAAGGACTGTTCTTCCTGAGGGAAGGCTGGAACCAAAAAATAGAGCTGCTTAAGCTTGGAACCCAAAATGATGGAGCTGCTCAAGATCTGTTGTAGTGCTGTATTTCTCCACTCCTGTGCTTACCAATTGCCTGCCTTTCCAAGACGGTCCCCCCTTCCCCGCCCCTAGCCCTAACCACCCCCTTGGGTTTCTCCCATTGGTTCTGTTACCCCAACTCCGCCCATGTACCACCCCCACACCCTGTGGCCATTGGTCCATGTGCTCTCTCCGCCCCCGCTGCTCAGGATAAACGGGGGCTGCATAGCAGGTAATGTCTCTCTCTGCCGTTGTCTGCTGTTGGGCGTGAGCTTCTGCCAGGGGGAACCATGCCATGTGCTGGCTCTCTACCTTTGGGAGTCACTATGGAATAAAAGATCCTCTGCAGTCCTCATGTGGAGAGCCTATCTTGTGTCCTTTATTGTCACCGTGTGCAGGGCTTCAGCTAGCCAGAGCATGCGAGGGGCAGCCTGGAAGAGGCACAGGAAGTGGAACAGCCGCTCTCCCTGAGCAAGCCTCACTGCGCTCTCCGAGAAGGCTGTGGCATGCCATACCACTGCCGGGAACCTACACACCGCAACAGTCTGTCAGGGTTGGAACCCAAAAGGACAGAGCTGTTCAACATCTGCCAAGGTTGAGCCCAGCAGGATGGAGCTGGTTGAGGTCTGCCTGGATGATCACAAGTCACGAATTGAGCGCTGCTGTTTACAGACCCTGCTCTTGCCTCTGGCTGTAGCAGGGCCATGTTCACTGTAATGGCAACACAAAGCACTTCTTCAGGCTCTGACTCCTTTCATCAGATAGGGATGGGGCACAGATGGCAAATTCTGCAGTCCTTTCTTGTTCCAGTTCTGGTTCTTATGGAAAAGGGCTGCAGGGTCAGACCCGTGCACTTTCCTAAGATGGAATCCTTGGCAGGAATTGCATCTACTGCACTCCACTGGTTTTACTTTTGTTTAACAGACCGTAAACAATTTGTTTATATAGACAGCTTTTCATCTTCCACAGTGAATCATCAGTGAGTTCTCCAGGGATCAATCCCTACTCTGGTTGTTGCTTTTCATTTGTATACCAGGCTTGGATGATTTAGATCATCAGCGTTTCCATCTGAATTCTGAGGCAGCTGCTTTATGGCCTTTTTCTTCAGAAAGGATCTTACTAAAAATCTACATTATGGATCTGGCAGATTAAATTCTGCTTTGAAATACTTTGCTGTAAAGTAGAAAAGAGATGTTATGACCTATTTGCCACAGAGAGGAGAACCCCAGTCCAATAATGCTCAAAGCACAGGTCCCTCTCTCCGACCAGTCCCGCTTTAATGGGGATAATGATGAGCTCTCACTCTGTGTGTGCTGAAAGGAAAGGAAATGTGTGGTACAGGGCACTGTGTCCTACAGAGAGAGCTCAAAGAGATGGGAGATGACCAAATGGGCTGAGGTGATGCCCTGAAGGTGGCCAAGTGGGCACAAAAGCATAGCCAAGGGTTTTTAGCTAACAACTGGACATTTTGGGAGAGAGTCTGAGCATCTAGGATGAGGCACAGCCCAAACTCCTGAGAAGGGCAGCCTGGGCTTTAGGAATGGCTGGAACCAGAGAGAACTGAAGAAAAACCTTCTTTGACTTGCAGTTTCATTTTTAGTCCATCTGCATATTATCCTACAGGGGCAAGTGTGGCACACGATTCTCAGTCCAGAATTGCAGGCTGCTTTTCAAAGAGTTTGTCTTTAGTTTTAATTCTTAGATATTTTTAATTAACTTTTTACAGTTTCACATCTTGAGTTCGATGCACTAAGTGTGGTTACACCTCCAGTGGCTGAAGGTGACTGCCACTCTTCATATTTCCATCAGTTTCTTAGGGAGGAACCTCTCCTCCTGGAGCCCAAATAATGTATGGATTTTGATGAAAAGCATTTGTCACTGAACTCTTGGGGTGATTTCCCTTGTGGAGCTGAAGAGGTAACTCAGATTAACAGCCCCCCTCAGATTAATTGCTTTTAACCTTAGAGGGAAGGAGATCCTGCAGCTGCTTTGTTGTGAAAAATCCTGGATAAAATAGTGAGATTATTCCTTGAAATGGCACCAAATGTACTTAATTCAAATTAAGTCTTGGAAGGGACTGCTTTTACCTGTCAAGGTCTTTATTTTAAAAAGTACTTCGGAGCAAATAATTAATTATCCTCTCACCTTGCATTTTGTGATTGCTTATAGGAGTCCACTTGGAGAAGCAGTTGGCTTTTTCCTTCATTACATATACATAGACCCAAAGAATTTTTTATACTCCAGTAAACGTAATTTGTATTTCATGACGTGTTATGAGTTTCTCGTTGTATGTATGCCTTAAAATGAATTTATAAATAATTTTTATGGTTCACTGAGAAAAGCCATTAAGGTGTTTTAAATGTTTGGAAGTGCAGGACTTGAAAGAATGGGTCAATATATGGGGTGCAGTGGGAGTTGGGAGCTGTGCAGGAATGCTGTAGAGGAAATCTAGAGGGCTTCGACTACAAATTATTAAAATAACCACTGGTAGAAAGAGTAGAGAAGAGAATTTAAAGGTGAAAGAACATGACAAATATTCAAGTAATAATAGCACAGTGTTTGCTCACTTATTGTGATCTATTTAGATCAAGGTAAATGTTAGATTCATTTTAAATGTTTAAATAAATCAGTGGAGGCCTGCAAATAATCTGTCTGCTAAGACATTGTCCCTCCCCCACACCTTGGGTCTGTTTAGTCTAAGAAATGCCACTTGTGACCCTGCAAAAATCTGGTGGTGGGGCTCCAGGTTTGTCCTGAAATTCTTAATTATTCTGGACAACAGAATGCATAAGAAAACAACTGCATTGTGTGACTCCTGGAATCCTGGAGGTGAATTGCTATCCATGAATTTCCTTTTTCTCCTCTAGCATGAAAAGCACGGTGCTAAATCCATGGGAATGAGTGGAAAGTGAGTGTGGCACCATCTCTGCTGAACTACAGAAACTTTCTGCAGTGAATTGCTCAATCACTTCATTTGGGAGAAGAGCAACTGCTATGAGCTCTAATTGCCTCCCATGTCCCATGTCTCTTAACTGTTTTTCTGTGTTATTTTTAACTTGGAACAAGCATTTGTGCACAGAAATCTCAGTGCAAACGTGTACAAATATGTTTATACCTCCCTCCAGCTGCCATACTCTACAGGAAGGGAGTTTGTTCCATTGTGGCTGTTCTTGCCAAATTTCCTGGGGAATGTGCCGGGATCAGCCAAGGGGACAGGTAAGGGACCAGGGCTGCAGCACAGGGACAAGCACCAGGTTCAGAACATCCCTGAATCCCACTGAATTCCATGAGAATATATATTTACAAGGGAATGGAGTGACAGGACACAGGGATTGGCTTCAAACTGCCAGAGGGCAGGGTTGGATGGGATATTGGGAAGGAATTCTTCCCTTCGAGGGTGGTGATGGGCTGGGATGGAATTCCCAGAGGAGCTGTGGCTGCCCCTGGATCCCTGGAAGTGTCCAAGGCCAGACTGGATGGGGTTTGGGGCAACCTGGGATAGTGGTGGGTGTCCCTGCCCATGGCAGGGGTGGCACTGGATTATCTTTAATGTCCCTCCCAACCCAAACTATTCCAGGATTTTATCATTTCTAGGTACTATTTATTTAACTGTCTAAAGCAAATTACTCATTCTCTTCATATTATTGTAGCCACTAGCTAAATGACTCCATAAAGCATAAAAACTAAAGCATTTGAAATAACCATAACACTGGTTATTTCAAATGTTGGTTGTGAAGGAAATCTGTGACTCAGAGAAGAAACTGGGCATTTCCAGGCTATTGCTGATAAATGGAGAGGGGAACTTTCATCCTCCTGAGGATTAAAATGTTGTAATTGATAAGGAATTTTGTGACAATGCATAAGTCATTAATTTAAACAAAAAACAAAAAAATAAACCCACACACAAACCTAACAACATAAACAAAAAAAGTGGTTTTTACAGAACACTTCCTTGATGGAAAATGATGCCACAATTAAGTCCATTTTGACAGAGAATCCAAAAGTGGCTCCTGGTTCTGGTCTATCCCCTGACCTCCCTCTTTTCAGATCTCTGGGTTTGGGATGCCTCAGGTGTGCAGACATTTGGAAGGGCAGGTTGGTTCACGGGCTCTCATTGAAGCTGTCAATGGGTGTCTGTGTTGACTTTTCCTTTCAGGAGACTTTTCCCTAAATAATACATCTTCCACGTTGGGATTGCCATGGCAACAGTTCATTTTGAATTACAAAACAATTAGATATCAAACCTCCATGTAATCCATCTCCATGTAAATCAGTGCCAAGAGGCAGGTAGAGACTTCGACATCTTCATTTCAGGGGGTTAAAAGCCCTGCTGCTGCCTGCCATGCTTTGATGGAGGATTGCACTAAAAAGCTCCCAAAATTCTTATTTAGGTAGAAACACTCAATTCCCCCTTGAATGGGTGTCCTGTAAGAAAGTGGTTTTGTTTTATTTAAAACAAAAAAGACAATAAACACCTGCCCTGTCCCATCCAAATTCCTATGCACTAAGCTGTAGTAGGAAATTATCACTTTGCCTTTCAAACCCTATTATTGTATAGCTTCTTAAATATTTAATTTTCATTAATGAACACACTCCAGTGTTATCATGGAGGAAGCTGGTTTTGCAAATCCCTTGTAGGGCTTGAAAAACTTCTAACCCAATTTCGAGGATGTTTGCCTGTGAACAAGGCTTGAAAATAAGAAGTTTTCTCGATTGCTGGAATTCCACAGTAAATGTCAGTAAGAATAGAATTAGCATTTTCATGTATCACCACCTCTCTCCTCTGCTGCAGGTAGGCAGCAAAATGCATATGCTGGCTGATGGCAAAATGTCATTGCTCTGTCATGAGCACTTGTAGGTATAATCCAGGTGTGAGGGTGATATTTTCTCTGCTAGAGATCCCTTTGGAAAAGGGCATGGAGAAAGGAGGGAAGGAAAAGGGTGCTCTGTGAGCTGAAAATGATGGTAGAAGTTCTGCCTGCACTCAAAAACTGCTGTTTGGGAGTGTCATGGGTTACAGTGTATTCTATTACCATCTTCATGAGCTGTTGAAACCAGGTGTAGCAATGTTCCCTGCCTCCTCCCTCCGGACTATCTCCTGTTCATGGGCCCATCAGTGCCTTGCCCCATGACTCACAGATCTCCTGTTAATGGGCCCATCAATGCCTTACCTCGTGACTCACCATCCCACTATGAGATGCTCCACCCAGGGGGAAGGAGCCAAGCATTCTCACCTGGATATAGTCTGGGGTTTGGAACAGCACAGGCAGCCTTTTTCCACTGGATTCCCAGAGGAAGACCAGACTCTTCTACACCACCACTGGACCTTCAGGGGAAGACCAGACCCTTCTACAAAATCACTGCTTGAACAGAACCATCACTCCAGGAGGACTGCAGCCACCATTTAATTGGACTGCTACCAACCCCCTGACCATCAGGGGGTCAGGTTGTACTCTCACTCTGTCAGTGGGTTGTTTTTTTGTACTATTGCATTTATTTTTTTTTTCCTATTAAATTGTATTTCTGACCTGGAGTCTCTCACTAGTTTGCTTTCAAACTAGTACAGGGAGGGGTTGGTGGAATTGAACAGCAAGTTTCTGCTTAATAATTAAATTGGAATAGAAATGCTTTTTACACAGATGGAGTGGCCGTGTCGGAGTAGGAGCTGCTGCCTCGGTCAGAGACATCTTCATAACTCACAGGGCAAGTTTGTCAAAGCTTTCTATGTACAGCTAAAGGTTAATAAAGGTTCATGTGGCTGTGCAGAACCACTGAAAGGACAATAATGGCACAAACTGAGTAATGGTGAGCCAGATCTGTGCTTGAAATGAGCCCCTTTCTACCTGACAGGACAGAGCAGCTGGGGGGGGATGAGGCTCTCTTCCCAGGGAACAGGGACAGGATGAGAGGGAACGACCTCAAGCTGTGCCAGGGAGGGTCACATTGGACATCAAGAGGAATACCTTCATGGAAAAGGTTTTTTGCATTGGAAGGTGCTGCCTAGGGAGGAGGTTGGGTCCCCATCCCTTGGAGGTGTCCAAGGAAGGCCTGGACGTGGCACTCAGTACTCTGTGCTGGGGACAAGGAGGGGATTTGGCACAGCTTGGACTTGATGATCCCAGAGGGCTTTTCTGAACTAAAAAGTTCCAAGGAACTTCCTAAGCATGTGACTGGTTTATTTTGGTGAGTGATCCTGTGTTTGTTTCACTAGGGTTTAAGGGAGCAGAAATATGGAAATGTGAAACTTAACAATTAATTTACTATTAATTCTATTTACTATTACTACTATTAAATGTTCCATGTAGGAACATCAACATTTAATGAGAAAATTTTATTATTTTTCTGAAGAATTATTACAGAATATCCAATCAACAGGCTTGACTATTAATAGTGCCTCAAGTCCTCCTTGCAAGCATTGATCACTGATAAAGGTTCCTGTATCTCTTTTTCACTCTCTCCTCCACCCAGGATCTGGTAACAGTGCTTGCCAAAGTAGCTGCCCATCTAAATAATTCCTGGCTTTTCTCTAGGATGTTGGAATCTAAGTCAGGGATTTAATGTGCAATTTAACCTGCAGGTCATTTTTATTGCATAAAAATGTGAGCTGAATACACAAAAATATGGGCTATTTTTTGTTGTGAACTGTTCAACTTTGGGTGACTGCATCAAAATGCAGCGAAGTTTTACTAAGTGAATAAAGTTTAAATTGAATTTCCCATGAACACTTGAAGGATGTCAGCAGCAAGATGAAGGTCCATTGGTCTTAATTGGGATAGTCTGATAAGGAAAATTTTATTCCAAGTGGTGATTTAAGAAGAAATTATGGCAGGAGGTAATCTGAAAGACTACAACACTCTTTTTTACCCTCAACTCAGCCTTTTCTTTTCCAAAGTACAGATAAAAATCTATAAATAATTATATGTGATTATATTGTTAACTAATACATTTTTCTTCTTTTTAGTGCAGTTCCTGCACAAATTATGTTTAGGACTATATTCTCTATTCCGAAGGAATAGTTTAAGAATAATAGCATAACCAGTTAAAGGAAATTCTAGCAAGCAAGAAGGATTTGATTCAGTATCAATAGTGACATCTATTGATTGGATATTCCATTGTAATTTCTTAGAAAAGAAAAATATTCCTATTAAATGTTGCTTTTCCTCTGTGTTAAGTTAATAAATTAATTAAGCTGTTAAGTTTCACAAGTCTAATGTGTTTGGTAAGCCAAGAAGGAAAATGTTCTGATTTCATTTTAGAAAACAAAATAAAGCAATGAACAACGGAATGATTGAAAGCAGGCTTGGAATTCAGCTTGTGCCAGCCTTAGTTTTGAATAACTGGGAATATATGAGCTACTATCATTAATTAATGGCTATAGAAATAATCTAACTGGGAAATCACTTGCTTGAAATAGTGAAGCAACAAAGTACACATGTGGCAGAACAGATATAGAAGTTTTGCAGGTTACTTCAAAGGAGGGAAAACCCAAGGCTGTCTGGAATATTTCAATTGCCTCCTGTACAAAGGATGTGCAATTAAATAAGCAATTAGTTATGGATTATTCACTCAGCTTGACTGCTGGATATTCGAGTAGCACGTTAACCTTGAAATGTCTGGGTTTATAGCCCTTATTGTTCACCAATAAATTAAATCTGCATTAAAAAACTCACCCTACCTGGGCTTGATCTTGCAAAGAAATTTTGCCGCTTATTATTGATCAGAGCAGGGAAGCTGAGGCACCACAGTGGGACAAGCTGGAGGTACATATGGAAGATGATCCTCCCTGCCTAAAATGTTTTTAAATAGCTGGGAGGTTGAGGGAGAGGGAAGAAGAGATGTGGAACTTTCCTTTAAAAAGGGAAAAGCTTTGCTAAGAATCACAGAATCATGGAATGGTTTGAGTGGGAAGGGACATTAAAGCCCACCCAGTGCCACCCCTGCATGGGCAGGGACACCTTCCAGTATCCCAGGGCGCTCCAAGCTCTGTCCAGCCTTGGTTTTGGACACTTCCAGGTAAATTGTTTTGGTTTTTTTTAAGTCAGTCTCTAAAATCCTTCGTCCAGGTCTCACTGGGTCCAGCACCCAAATGGAAGAGTCCCTTCCCTGTCTCAAACTCCTATGGGACTTTGTGCAGCAGAGGACAGAAAGAACACCAAACCTGTCCTTCCTGTTTGGATTCCCTGGTTACAGGTGTGCTCCCAAACTGGCACCATAAGCCTGTGTCATTTGGCAATATCCGGAAGGTATTTTATAAAACGAGAGCAACTGAAATGACTTTTTTTTTTGGAGCAGTACTTACATGTGCTCCATCCACTTCGGGCTGTCCAGCCACAAAAGCAGTGTTAAACATCTGTGCGTTGGCACCTCATTTTTCTTCTTATCTAACCAGGTAATCCATTTTCGCATGAGAAAAGCTTTTTTTTTTGTGGTAAAAGGAAAAGCAGGAGGTAGTTCAGTCGTGCTGGTTGCTGTCACAATGTTGGGGTTTTAGGAGTTCTTTTTTTGTTTTTTTCTTTTAAAGAATTTTTCCCCGTGCTAAGGGACAGATTGCTGGGTGCTTAAGAGAGACAAA
>VZTD01005819.1:45965-60331 GCA_013397725.1 Rhagologus leucostigma | reverse complement strand
AGAAAAAAAAAGTCATAAAGCCCAACAATAAAATAAAAAATAAAAGTTAAAATAGCCCAAGAGCAGAGCCGGTAATGAGCACCGCAGAGAGGCTCCATAAACCCGAGCAGGGCTGCGGGGAAGGGAGAGAAAAAACCACCGGGCAGAATCTTCCCTGCCCCAAAACCCCTTTATTGCCTCGAAAAAAACACTGGGGAAAGTTCTGCCTCCCCCCAGTTACCACCGGCAGGTGCAAACACCCCCAAAACCCCATTTATTCCCCCATAAAGTGCAGCTGGAAAAAGGAAAAAATAAAAAAAAATCTGATTTTTTTCTCCATTTTTCCCATGCAAAGCTTGGATTATCCTCCTTAAAAACCCCATTTCCAGCAGGTGCGAACACCCCCAAAATCCCATTTATTCCCCCATAAAGTGGCGCTGCTGCTCCTGGCAAAGGAAAAAAGAAAAAATCATTTTAAAAATGCGATTTTTTCCCCCCTATTTTTTAAGTGCAAAAGCTTGGATTCTTCTCCTTAAAAACCCCGTTTCCAGCGGGATTTTAATCGTCTTTGAAAAGGTCAGGAAATGTTCCTTCCCTCAGGTTTCATTCCCGCTTTATTTATTCCTCCCGCGAGGAGCTGCTGGAAATCCGCTGCTTTGGGGGGGAAAATAATGAAATTAAAAAGAAATGGGAAAAAAATTCAGATTTCCCCCCCCCTTTTTTTCCTGCTCTGAAATTCCCAGTGGCTCCCTGCACTGCTCCGTTTCCACCCCCACCCAGATCCCTGGGTTTTGCCCCATTTTGTGACCCCACGTGGGGTTTTACGCCCCGGATTTAATTGGGGGAGGGGTAATTAAGGCACAAATCCAGTCCCTGGATCCATGGGTATCCCCCGTTCCCATCCCCAAAATCCCTGGGAATTACCCCATTTTGTGGCCCTTTTGGGGCCATTCCCAACGCGGGCTCGGCCACCCGAGGCCACTGGGGGGTCCTTTTGGGGGAAATTCGTCTTTTTGGGGCGAAAATTTGCATTTTTGGTGTATCCTTTGGGGGAAAAATTGTCTTTTTCGGGGAAAATTCGCCCTTTTGGGGGAAAATTCGCCCTTTTAGGGGTGGGACTCCGCAGGAAGGAACATTTTGGTGGCCACAACTCCGCTTTCAGCAGCCCCAACAACCACCGAGACCCTCGGGCGCGTTTTTGGGCAGAAACCGCTCATTTTCCAGCCCGAGCCCCCAAATCCCCTTCCCCGCACCCCTGGGACGCTGCAGCTCTCGGGGGGAGGCTCTTCCCCTCCCTCTCCCCACTTCCAGCTCGCAAATCTCCCGGGTTTTATGGGATTTTCAACCCGTTCCCAGCCCTCCCGGGCTGTTTATAAATATCCCGGGCTATAAATAGCCCCGGGAGCCGCAGGTGAATAAATCCCGGCAGGAAACGAGACGGGGGCGTGGAAAACGCGGATCCTGCGGGAAAACGGGGCTTTTTGGGGGATAATGCGGTGGGAAACGCGGTTATCCCGCCGGGAGTGGGACAAGGGGACTCGCGGCCACGCGTGCTGGCAGTGGCGGGGCGAGGTCACCGGGTTTTTTGGGGTCAAAAAAGCGATTAAAGGGGAAATCGGCGATTAGGGATTAAATGGGACGCGGGAATGCGGACGCGGGGATCCCACACGGGAGGAGGAACGGCCCCAAAGGGCGGTGGCGCCCAGGGGGACAATCCCACGGCCAAAATCCTGCCGGGAGAGCCGAACCCCACAAAACCCTCCGCTCGCCCCCGAACCTCGCTCCGCGGGCAGAGCAGCGTCGCCCATTTTGGGTGGAGAAGAGACGAGAAAGGCGGCGAGGGGGGAGGGGAGAGAGGAATAAAAATTAAAAAGATTGAGACGGCCCCGCCGGGCTGTGCTGACAGCGCGGAAATAAAATAAAAAAAAAGGAGAGCGAGCAGCAAAAACCCGACTAATTATATTTTATTTGCTGATCCCGAGGAAAACGAGCGGCGGCGGGCGGGGAGGGCGCTCGGGGGAGCGGGAGCGGCGGGGTTCGCTCGGTCCGGGAGGGTTTTGCCTCTCCGGGGAGCGTTTTTTGGGCGGCCGCCTCCTGCCCGGGCTCCGTGCGAGTCCCGGCTCGCTCCCGGCCGGGTTGGGCTCCCCGGAGCGCCTTCCAGGGGGAGGGAGCAGCGCCGGGAGCGGGGCCGGGCGGGGCCGGGGTCGCTCTGCCCGGGGGGGCTCGCGTTCCCGTTTCTCTCCTGGTTTTGCACCGCAGGAAATTCCCAGGAATTCCTCCGGCCCCGCGGGAACATTCCCGGACCCACTCGGGTTTGGCCGTGGGGGAACATCCCAGGACGGGCTTTAATCGCACACCCCTGGAGCATCCCGGCCTCGGCCTTGCTCCTGCGGCCCTGGAACATTCCCAAATCCCTGGGGGGTCCCTGGCCTTGCTCCTGCGGCCCTGGAACATTCCCAAATCCCTGCGGGATCCCTGGCCTTGCTCCGGGACAGCCCCATCCCCCTGGGGGAANCTCGGCCTTGCTCCTGCGGCCCTGGAACATTCCCAAATCCCTGGGGGGTCCCTGGCCTTGCTCCTGCGGCCCTGGAACATTCCCAAATCCCTGCGGGAGCCCTGGCCTTGCTCCGGGACATCCCCATCCCCCTGGGGGAACATCCCAGGCTGGGCTTTAAACCCGCACCCCTGCAACATCCCCAAATCCCTGGGGGATCCTTGGCTTTGCTCTTTCACCCCCGGACATCCCCAAATCCCTGGGGGATCCCTGGCCTTGCTCTCGGACATCCCAATCCCCCTGCGGGAACATCCCGGCCTCGGCTTTAACCCCACACCCCTGGACATCCCCACTCGGGATTTGCTCCCCCGGGACCCCCCCAAACCTCTCCCCGAGCTGCACGGGGAGGCCAAAAGGAAAAGGATCCAAAAAAGCAGGAGAAGGTGGTGGGAAGGGCAGGCTCCTCCTCGCGCTCCGCGCCGGGCGCCGGGAGGCTCTGCCGGAGCTTGTTCCCAGCTCGCGGATGCGCCGGGGAGGTTCTGCCTCCCTTGGAGCTCCCTCCTCGCTCCCACTTTTCCAGAGTTCCTGCCAAAAGCGGCGCCGAATTTCCCTGCCCGCCCCGAGCTGGATCCTCCCTAAATCCTGGGGCAGCCGGGATGGAGCCCTTTGGATCGGGCAGGAAAAGAAGGGCTGGAATTCGCTTTTTTTTTTGCAGTGAAATTAACAAAAACCCCGAAATCCCAATAAAAATCAACCCCCGGCCGCCTTCACATCGGGCTGCAATTAACTCCCTGATGAAATCCCAAACAGGTTTGGCTCCGCGGAGAGTCCGTCTCACCTCCCCGTAAACTCTGCCTCAGCTTTAATTGGGCGCAATTTGCACGGAAAACAATTAATGGGGAAAGGTTGGGAAAGTTATGGAAATGCCGGGAGAAAAAGGGATTTGTGAATCACCCAGAGAGGCAGAACCCCGGGGGGTAAAGGGGGAAATGTCCTGAGGGTTTTGGGAGGGTGGGATTGGTCTGGAAAGGGAGACCAGGATGGGTTTTGGGGGGAAAAAAGGGGTTTCGAGGGCCCGGTGATTTGGGATGGGGAAGCCAGGCCCAAGGGTTGGGTTGGGATCGACCAACACACAACAAAAACGGGTCCTCAATCCCCAAACCGTCCTGAAGGGGGAAAAATTGGGGTGAAAGAGCCTAAAATCAGGGGTCACCCAGTGTTTAGGGTGCTCAGGGTCGGCGGGGCATCCCCAGGCCCTGCTGCCCCCTCTGGATCCAGAAGAAATCCCAGGGAATCCCAAGGAATCCAAAACAATCCCACGCAAGCAAAGCGAATTCCTTGTTTTGTTTTGTTTTGGCTTTTTCCCTTTCTCGCTCTTCCACGCCAAAAAAAGCAGCAATAAAAAATTTTAAAAGGGTAAAAAAAAAAAAAAAAAAAAACAACAACCAAAACAAAAACCCCACCACAAAATCCCCTTTGTGCTTCCCGCCGGGATCCCGGGGCTGCAGCGGGGGCCCCGCGGGAGCTCGGCCGCGTGGCCGGAGCCGTAAATCACCGGAGCGGGGGAGGCCGAGGAAAACCGGAGCGGCCGCCTCGGGGCGGCCCCGGCTCGGGGACACGGCCGGGGACGCGCCCCCTCCCCGGCACCGCTGACGGATCGTGATTTAGGACGGGGATTTCCCCCCGTCCCGCCCGGTGCCGATCGGCCTCGGGAGGGGTTCGGGAGCGTCCCGGCGGGGGAAGCGCCGGGGCCGCTGCTACGCGCGGCGCGGGCGCTAGATGGGGAGATGAGGACGGCTTCGCCGCCGCTCCGAGCCGCAATTCCAGCCGGGAATCCCGCCCGGGAGCCCCCCAGAAACGGGGCACCCCCCGGGCTCACCCCGCACGCACCCAGGCGGGGCTCGGGAGGGGAAGGAGCGGCCGCGGCCGCCGCCGGGAGGCTCCGCTCGCGGTTCCCGTAAAAAGGGCAATAAAAGGGGATCGGGGCCGGTTCTGGGACGCGGCCCCGGCACAGCAGCAGGGAAGGTCTCCCCTCGCGCTGGCGCTGCCTGAGGAGCTTCGAGGGCCAACGGAGATGAGCCAGAGGTGGGAAGGGACCTCTGGGTCCTCCACGCCCACCTGGAGACGAATTTGGGCTGTTTGGTGACACTTTTTGGTGTCCCAGTGGGACAGGGCTCAGCTGGGGTGGCAGAGACAGCAGTGACAGCTGCGAGGGACCTCAAGGGCTCTCTGGACGGCTGGAGGTGACCAGGACATGAAGCCCTCAAGGGTGGGGACGGTCCCCTCGCCCCGGGGCTTCCACCCTCGAGCTGGGCTGGGGCCACCGAGGACCCTCAGGGTGGCTCCGGTGGCTTCAATGTCACCCCTGCGAGGGGACAAGGTGGGGGATGTCCTTACCCAGAAACCAGGGAGGAGATCAGGGAGGTGACACCCGTCCTGGAACTTGGACAATGTCCGCTCCTCCCGGCCTGGATCAAACCTCCCCGATGACCCCAAACTGACCAATTTTGGGAGGTTTTTTTCCACCATGGTGCCACCGTGCCGCTGGTGCCACCACCGCTGCTCCTGGAGGACCTCAGGAGCCGAATCCTGTCCTGGGGGAGGTGTTTTCCACCCCCCCGTTCCCCTGCTGCCCTCGGGGCCGCCGGCAGCGGTGTCCCCGCGGGGCTCCCGCCCTCACCGCTTGGCTGGGGCCCATCTGGCTGTGTCACTGGCAGCCTTGTCGAGGCCTTGGAGCGTCTCCAAGCCGATGGATTTCATTTTCCTGGCAGCTGCCGCCGGCTCCCGGCCCCGCCGGCAGCCAGGGGGGACCTGCTGGGGTCAGCTGTGGGGTCATCCCGGCTTCTCTGAGCACCCCAGGGCCCCGCTGACCCCTCCAGCTCCCCCCGTGCACCCTTCTTAATTATTTTTCCCAGAGAAAACAACCCTGGGGAGGCTCTGGAGGCCGAGCTGCGGTTCTGGGTGGCCTCTCTGCCACCACCGAGGGCGTTGGTGGGACAGACGCGGTGGCACCACGGCCAGTGCCCCACGCGCCACCCCCCAGCCGCTCTTCCCAGCGCTGATGTCCCCTCAGAATGGTGACCACGAGCCACCACAGCGGATTTGGTGGCGCTGAGGACACCACAGGCGTTCTCCCAACGCGTCCCCTCCGCCGGGTCCTCATCCTCATCCCTTAACCCAGCGGGATCGATGGCGCTTTGGGATGGCCCCAGAAATCCCTGACCTGGGAGAGTCGGGCATTTCACGTGGGTTTAGGGGACGAAACGGAGCCTAAAGCGACAAAACAGTGCCTGGGCGTGAGCAGGAGTGGAGGGGTGTGATAAGGATGGCTGATAAGGATCGCTGATAAGGATGGATGGCTGGCCCGAGATGATAAAGCCCCGCGAGCATTGAATAAATCCCTGGCCCTGCCGCCTCAGCCACCGGGGCTCGAGAGGCCGGGCCTGGTTTCCACAATTCCCAGTTCCTGTTTCACGGCTCCCGTGTCGCTCTGCCCGTCAGGACCCGCCGGGAGCGAGGACGAGCCATAAAACCCCAAAAAAGAGGGGCAAAACAAACGCTTTGTCTGTGGCGGAGATTAACGCCGCCCTGAAAGCCCCGTCCTCGTGCCCTCTTGCCGGCCAATTAGCGCGGATAATTTGATATTTGGGTTTTATTTTGTTGCGTTTCGCAACGGCTGCCGACGCTGCCGTGTTTAATTGGGAGCGCGTGAGCGCTAATTGGCGCTGCTGTCATCCCCCGGCAGCCGTGGGTGACGCCAGACGGGGCAGATTTGGGGCCGATCCCGGCGGGATCGGGCCGAGGGAGTTCTCTGGGAAGGGCGAAGCCGTCCCGGGTGGAGGAGGAGGCTCCGATGGGTTCGGGGCGGTTGTGGGGTGTGGGGTCTCTGCGGTCAACAAAGCGTCGAGGGTCCTCCTTTTCCTCCACCGAATCCATGGAATTCTGGGGGTTTGAGCATCGTTCCCTAATCCAGGCCTCCAGCTTGGAAGCTTTGGGGCAACGCCACAAAGAAATGATGCAAAAACGCCATTTCCCACTCCTTTGTCCCCACTTTTTTCTCCTTTTAAAATAAACGACGTCAGAGACGCCCCTTAAAAAATGATAAAAAATACCCCAATCCCACAACCCTCCCGCCCCTCCTGCTGCTCTTCCAGAATCCCTCAAAAAAAAACCCGGCCCGGTTTCCAAACATCCCATTCATGGGAGCTGGAACGGGGCCACGCTTGGCTCCGGCAGAGCCGTGGCTGTTCTTGGCTGAAACTCCAGAAACGTGGGGCAAAATATCCCGGATTTCGCTCCCCTGCTGCCTCGGGACAGAGGGAGGGGGGAGGGAATGGGGCTTTTGCCCCCAGGAGAGGAAGCCCCAAGGCCATAACTCCTCGGGAAAGGGATATTTCGGGAAAGTTTGCCGCGGCTGGCGGTGCTGGAATGCGGCTCCTGGCGGGGCTGACAAGGAGGAATTATGTCCGGGCAGAAAACGGGGTTTTTTCAACTCCCCCCCGCCCGGCTCCCCCCACCAGGGCTGAATCCCAATATTTGTTTTAGGAGAAAAACGGCCTGGCCCCTTCCCTCCTCTGCAGCCGAAGCTTTGGGGACCTTCCCAGGTGTCGTCCTCACCTTCCAGCCGCCCCCAGGCCCCTTTTCCAGCCCCACATCCCCTCCCCGCCCGTGGAGAGCCCCTCGATCCCAGAATGGAGCTTTTCCACCCTTTATTCCCTTCCCGGCGCTTTTCCCCTACAAATTTCTTTTCTTTGGATCAGAAAAGCAGCCCTGGAGCAGGAGAAATCCAGGGTTTTTCCCCCAAAAAAATCCAAATCTTGATGCTGCCTCCCCTGCCCTGAGCAGCCCACCCAGACCGGGGGGACTGGGATGGGGCAGAAACAACCGGGAGGGGCCTTTGGGGGATTTTGTGGGGCTGGGGGTTTGGGGGTTGGATGGTTTTTTTCTCCCTTCCACGACATTTAGAGGTGGATTTCGGTCCTGGGGTGGGGTTGGGGGTGGGTTTTCGCTGGGGTTATCCCTGGGAGCAGGGAGAGAGAGGGAAGGAGGGGGAAAAGCGTCTGGGAAGGGAAAAGAGGGGGGAAAAAAGAAGAAAAAAATCCCATGGAGCAAACGACAACGAGCGAGGAGCGAATTGCCCCGGTCAAACTGCGGAGCGTCCCGGGCTCATCCAGAGCTCGTCCTGCAATGCCTCGCTCCAGAGCCCACTCCAGCTTTTCCTGGGCCCTCGGAGCCCTCCCCGCCGGCGGCAGCTTTCCCAAAGGGAAAACAGCGGCCAAGAGGGCCCGGGTGGGAATTCCTGGGTGGGAATTCCGAGATGGGAATTTCGGGATGGGAATTTTGAGCCCACAGGCCTCACTCTGGGTTTTGGCAGCTCCCACGAGGAGGAACTGGAGCGCCCTGGTGACCCCATCGGGAGGTGGGACACGAGGGACTAGAATTTTCCTCCTGGGGACACCTCTGGCACCTCCGGGGACCCAGGGCTGCGTTTCCATCACAAAGCTGCCAAAAAAGGGGAATTTTGGGCCAGCTTTGCTCTCCCTTCACTGTTACTGGGTAATTTCGGGGGGCTGGGGATCAAAGGACGACCTTGGTGCCTCCTGAGGCTCATCCCAGGCTGGAATCCGGGAGACAAATTCCCGAGTTTTGCTCCATCTGGATGGATCCTGGGCAGCGCATTCCCAGCAGGGCTCCCCGTTCTCCTCCCCGCCACATCCCAGGGGACTTTGGGACCCCCACGAGCCACCAGGTGCCCCCGAGCAGCCCGAATTCCGCACGGAACCAGGAATTCCCTGTGGCCGAGCAGCCCCGGGACGATCCAAGGAACTGTTTACGACCCAGCAGCTCGAAATTGGCAACGGCTCCAGAACTTCTCGCTTGGCCACCGGAGCGTTTTCCATCCTCAGGTTACTCCTTCGGCTCGCTCCGTGTTTATGGCGGGTTAACCTGCTGCGAGGAGGCCCGGGGGTTATTTATGGGTAATTCCTGGCACTCGCCCGGCCGGGAGTTCTGCAGGGATCGCGGGGATCCCATCCCGCGGCTGCTTCCAAGCCGCGCTCGGCTCCCGCCCGTTTACGATGCCAGCTCGCGTTATTTTCATTATCCCCTTTCCACCCGTAAACTCCGGGCTGAGCCAGGCTTGGGAAGGCAAAAATCCTTCATGGGAGACGTTCTGGGGCCTTTCCAGAGAGTCCCCGTCAGGGAACCCGGGCCCAAGCCGTCGCTCCGGGCTGGAAGGGGTTGGGGTTCGCCGAGGAGCTCCTGCCCTGCAGCTGAAAACCATAAGGCTGAGGGGGAAAATGGTCCTAAAGTGGGTTTTTTAAAGGGTTCTTTCCAAAATCCCAAGGCCCAGGCTGGGGATGCACTCCAGGCCGGGAGATGTCACCGAGAGGGGAAAAGGCTCCGGATCGGGGCTGGGCCTGGAGATTTTGTGGATTTAGGGAAACGTGAGGGGACGTCCTGCAGGTCCCACAGAGCCTCGGGGTTGGGCTGGGGTTGAGAACGAGCACAGGAGGATTTTTGGGGTGGCCGATGGGGGACAAGGCCATTCCCAAAGTTTTCCAGCTCCGTGGGGGGACACGAGGCCCAGCGCCAGCGACGTTTTCATCCCAAACGGGGCCGTCGGGGACGAGAAGTGACAGCCTCTTCCCAGCCTATTTTTGGGTTAAAACCCGGCCTAAAGCCCCTGGAGGAGGAGCTGAGCCCTTCCAGAGCTGCTCGGCCTTGAGGAACCCCCGGAGCCGAGCGAGCTGCCTGGAAAAGTTTCCCTGCGCACGAAGGGCGTGGGTCGAGAACGAAACAAAGCAGATTTTTAACTGCTGTCATTATCCTGCCATAAATCCCGGCCGCTGCTGCTGCTGCCGGAGCTTCCTGCAGCATCTTCCACGGCGCCGACCCCTCGGGAACGCTTTCTGGAATTGGTTTTCAGGAATGTTTTCCTCGCCGCGGTGGCCGCCAGGCTGGGGGCCGCTGGAGGTGCATCACCTGCGCGCGGCACATCCCGCATCCACCGGGAAATGCTGCTGGAATGCTTTTTCCAGGCTGTCCCACACGTCTTCCCTTCCTCCTGGCCTGCCTGGAGAAGATTTTTGGGATACGGTTTTTTCAGAGCTGCCGATGACCTCCAAACCCCCGGGAGGAGCCGCTCTTTGTTCCCCAGGGCCGCATCTGGCTGAGCAATTTTTGATTTGTTTCTCCAAAATCCCGAATAAACCTGTTTTTCCCCAAGTCCCCTGGAGCCGGGCACGGTGTTATTACGGTAATTGGCTGCTCCTAATTACACTGATTACTGTAATCACCGTTCTGGTGTCACACAAATAAACCGGGATGAGTCGCTGGGCAGTACCAGAGGCCGGAGCAGGATTTTCTCCTCGGGATGGGGGGAGGTGGTGCCCAGCAATCCGATTTTTGGGATTTCGGGGATTTCATGGAGCTGGGGATGTTCGGTGGGGAGGATGGGGGATCTGCGGGGACAGTAAGAGGTGGGAATCCAGGCAGGACGGTGGGAGCCGCCATTCCTCCAACGCTCCGTCACCTCCCGCATCCCTGGAAGGATTTTGGATGCAATTCCCAAAGAAACCCCGTCCCATCCACCTCGAGGTGAGGGAGATGCCACCTCTCCTCCCGCCTGGGACGCACCCAGGATTTGGGATTCGGCTCCTCTGGAAGATCCTCTGCCTCGGCGTCGCCTCCGTGGCTCTTCCAGGACTCTGAGCTGGGCTGTGCTGACCTCGGGATTTGGATCCGGTGGAATTCCAGGATAAATTCCCTTTTCCTGCCTTCAGCCCCCACCCACCTCTCCTGAATTTCACCCTTTCCACCTTCACCACTTCCGTGAAAAGCCCATTAATCCCCCAACCCTCCCATCCCTCATTTTCCGGGGAAATCAGCAAAAGCAGGTGTTTTTCCCTATTTTTTTTTTTTTCCATGTGTTTCTCTCGCCTCCTCTCTCCTCCTGATGGGCCCCTGGAGCTTCTTTTTTACACGAAAGCAACACAGGTTGATGTATTTTTAAATGGCTTGATTTTATCACCCTGCTTAATGATTTGTCCCGTTATTTATTAGCCAGAGCGATCTCCACAGGGATTCGGCGCATTAACGTATAAATAATGTGGCAAATAGTTCAATAGAGCCATAAAAAAAGGGGATTTGGGAATAAATTGACCCCGTGGTTGCTCCATGTAAACGAAGGTGCTGAATGATAATTCGTGTCACGGCCCCCGAACGTGGAAAGCGGGGGCCAGGGATAAATCACCAGGTTTCCGCGGGGAAAATTGCAAAATAAATGGAAATATCCCCAAATTCTGGGGGGGTCGGACCCATTTTATGCCCTTAGCGCCAGCCACAGACTCGGAAGGTTTGGAGGATCCATCCCACATTTTCCCCTGATTCGGACAATAATTAATTTCAAATTATTTTTTATTTCCGAGCCCTTGAAAAGCTCCCAAATCCGAGGAGTTTTTTCTCCCGTGGGGGCCAAATCCAAGGACAAATCACAAACATTCTTCAGTGGGTGAAAACTGCAAAATAAATCAAAACGCCCCCAAATTCTGGGGGTTCGGACCCATTTTATGCCCCCAGCCCCGTCCCCAGCAGGGTCTGGCTGTGGTGCCCAGCCCATAATTTGTTTTTAATCAGATTTTTTTCCCCATCCTTTGCAAAAACCCCCAAATCCAAGGAGTTTTTCTTTCCGTGGGAGCCAAATCCAGCGCCAGAGCCACCTGAAATTCCGTGGATTTTCTCCAGTTTTGGCACGGGCGCCTGCCGGGGTGAGCTCTGATCCCGCCGTCGGTGCCAAACGATTTTACTCCGCAGCTGTTGGACAAATCCCTCTTTTTTTCCCCCCCCTTTTTTACAACCTTTAATTATTGAACACCGTTGGGGGGGACCGAGGCTGGCAAGGAGGGAGCGCCAAGCTCGGTGATGGATGGAGGACGATGGAGGACAGAAAGAAACTGGGAATTTCCGGTGCCAGGCTGGAAAAAAAACAGAGAATTTTCTCCAGGAGAGCGGGAGGGACCAGGGGGACACCCCCGGGGTGGATTTGAGCCCCCCCAAAAAACCTCCTGGGGGGGTTGGCACTGGAAATCTTGGAGCTCTCTCCCCGGGAATGCCGAGCTTTGCCAACTGCAGGCGGGATTTTCGCCTCTTAAAAACAGAAAAACGGCCAAAATCCTGCGAAATGCAACCCCTGGAGCTGCCAGGTTTCAGCGTCAGACCCCCCCTCAGCCCCAAGTTTGTGTTTTTGCCCAGTTCTGGCTGCGGGTTTGGCCTCGTTCCCTCTTTCCTGGCTGGCCTGGAGGGCTCCAAATTGAGCCAAACTCTTCCTCCTCCTCCTCCTCCTCTTCCTCTTCCTCCCGCTCCTGCTTTTACCTCCCCTGCCTCAGTTTCCCCCTGCTCAGCTCCCAGTCCCAGGAGGACCCACAGATAAGGAAAAATCCAAATTATTTGCACTTCGCAGGAGCGTCAGAACGGGGCAAATTTGCTCCTTTTTTCACTCTGGGCAGATTTTTCACCTTTTCTGCCCCAAAAGGCCAAAAAATCCCTTCCAGCCGCAGCTCTGGGGGATGAATTTATCCCCCCCGAGCACCGATGGCTTTTCCAGCAGGTAAAAACATCCATCAGAAAAAAAAATTCACTTTTTCCCCTTCCCAGCCACCTCCGGCTCCGGGAACGAAAACCCCAAACTCAACCCTGGAACGCCTCGACCTCCCTGAGACCCGGAGCCACCCCGAAAAGGACGAGGCCGAGATCCTTCCCGGGGAACGACCGCTCGCTCCGAGGCGCCGGTTCGATTCCCGGGATTTTCATGCTCGGTGCGTTTATTCCCTAATTTTACGGCGGCGTTTAATTAGCTCACGCACGTTGGTTTTATCGTTAAAACATGTCCTTGTTTTCTTTATAACCGCGTTTCACGGCACTACGGGGACGCTTGGGAAAATATCACATTCCGGCATCGACCGTCGGAATCGGGACCGCGAGCCGCCGGCTCGTAAATCCAGCGCCGCAGATGGAAAAAGCGGGATGCGATCCGGGGGAAGGAGCCGCCGCCCCCTCCCCGAGCCCCTAAATTACAGCCCGCGGAGGCACCGGCGGCTCCCGGCGAAGGACGCGAGGAAAAGTTGTCCGGAGGGTTCCTCTCTGTGGGCTGACGGCGGCCCCGGTGAGCGGGGGATGCTCCCGGCCTCCAAATCTCCCCCCCCAAAAAATTCCCTCCAGGTTTCCTCTGCGGTCCTCTCCCGGCCAGGAGCTCTTTTCCCATGTCCCTCGCAGAAAAGCCGGAGCGGGGTGGGATTAGGGCGGGTTTAAGGGCAAAGCGAGGCTTTTCTCGCCCTGGCCGCGAGCAGATGGCTGCAAGGGATGAGGAGCGGCCCTGGGAACCTGAGAAACGCCGGGGAAAGGGGAAAAAGGGGGAAAAAAGAGAAATCCACACGACTTCAGACACTCGAGCAGAGGTTTGGGGGTCGAGCAAAGGAAACCGAGCCCCGGGGGGGTTGGGAGGGGTGGCGGGCTGGGAAGGAGCCGGCTGCGGGCAGAAATCAATTAGTGCTGGCGAGAACTTGAGCTGGATCAGACGGATTTTATTCCGGATTTTATTCCCCCCTCCCCGTTTTTGGGGAGCAGGGCTGGGCTGCAAATCATCGCCGGGCTGGGATTCGGCGGCCCCAGGGCTGGAATTCGTGCGCGAGATCTCGTCCCGCTCCTTTTCTGAGAGCTCAGCTGGACCCAAAATTCCCCATAACGGGCAAAATTTGGGGTGGTTGCACCTGGGGTGGGAGGTTGAGGGGAAAGCAGAGCTGGTCTTGGGGTTGAGGGGGGTTTTGGGGTGAATTCTGGAGGCCAGAAGGTCTCAGGTTCTTCTCTTCTTTCTTCCCAGCTGTCATTCCCAAAAAAATCCCAACAAAACCCAAAAAAAACCAAAAAAACCCAATAAAAGCAACAAAACCCAACAAAAATGGAATAAAAGCCAACAAAGCCCAACAAAAAACCCAACAAAAACCCAACAAAACCCAACAAAACTCAACAAAAATCCAACAAAGGCCCCAAAAACCCAAAACCCAACAAAACCCAAAATGGAGCAGGGCAAACCTGGAGCCCTGCGGGAGACGGATCTGGAGGTGGAAAAGAATCCCTGGAGAGGCTGGAAAATGCCCCGAGGAAGTCGCATGGATCCCACCTGGATCCCTCCTGGATCCCACCTGGATCCCTCCACGCCATGCTTTCCACGATTCAGCTTTCCCTGCAGATCCGTCTCCAAATCGCTCCCGAAATTCTCTTTTTTTCCCCATTTTCCAGCCCCATCCTTGCGGTTTTTGCCTCCTGGAGCCCGGACGAGCAGAGCCTCAGGCTGGACATCCCCCGTGGTGTCCCCACCGCCCCTAAAATTCCTCAGCCCTAAAATCCAGAGGGATTTCATCGCCTCCCCCAGGCCCCTCTGTCCCAATTTTCAAAATGTCCCAAAATGCCCCAAACCTACCCTGGGGGAGCAGCCCCCAGCCCCAAATTTCACAGCCGGGCCTCAGGATGTGCCAAAACCCGGCAAAACCACCCAAAAAACCCCCCCAGCCGAGGCCGAATTTGGCCCGACNATTCCACAGCCGGGCCTCAGGAGGTCCCAAAACCCGGCAAACCCACCCAAAAAACCCCCCCAGCCGAGGCCGAATTTGGCCCGACTCGTTTAAAATTCCTTTCTCCGCGCACGATCCCGGGTGGTTTTTTTAATTTTTATTTTTTATTTTTGTTCCCGGCGAAGTTCAGCCTTGGGGGGGAAGAGGAGGGGGAGGAGAAGATTTATTTCCTTGTTAGCTCCAGATTTTCCTCGCAGCCCATCCCGAAGAAACGCGGCGGCGCGGCGCTCGGCAGCTGCGGGTCCCGCTCCCAGCCCTCGTTAATT
>VZTD01005819.1:17490-31249 GCA_013397725.1 Rhagologus leucostigma | reverse complement strand
CCTCCAGCTGCCAGGGCCCCCCCGGGCTCCGTCCCCCTCTGAATGAGGAGCTTTGACCGCTCTCCAAGCCTCTTCCCTGTTTTGTTTTTTTTTTTGGGATAATTTTCCCTGCCGAGCGTGAGCTCCACCGCCCCTCACTGCGCTCCGGGGCTGGAAAAGACGGATTTACGATTCCCCGGGAATGATTTACGCCCGGCAAAGTCCCCCCTCCGCCCTCCCCCGCCCCTCGGGTGTTGAAAGGTTTAAGATTCGCTGCCAGACAGGCTCCNCCCTCCCGAACCCATGGATGAGTCTGCATTTAATAAAGGAATTTTCCGTGGTGCTCCGTGGTGTCCACGAGGCACAAATTCCCATTTTTCCGTGGGTTTTTTCCGACCTTTTGGCCAAATCGATTCGATCCCGACCCGAAGGGCTCCGAGGGAATTCAGATCCCGACGGCACCGGGTGAAGGCGAGGTCGGAATTTCAGCCTCGGCCCGGTCCGGGTGATCCCAAAACCTTGGGAATTTCTGTGCCATCAACCCAAAACCCCGCGAGAAAATTCCCACAGAGCCCGGGATCTGCTGGAGAGCGGGAAAATCCCATTTTCTGGGGGTCTTTTTTCAGCACTGGAAGTTCCTTCCCTCCATCCCAGGGTTCAGGAACAGCTCCCGGAAAACTTCCTGGGGAGATTCCACCCGATCCCAGCCCGGTCCCCAGGGATGGGTTGGGAATCCAAGGAATCCCTTTTCGGGCTGGAATGCACGGAAAGGACGCCCGGCCCCATCCCAGCCATCCCAGCGGGACCGGTGCCGATGGAGCCGGCAGCAGGGATTTGGCAGCAGGAAAACAGGGAATGGCTCATCCCTGCGGCTGAGTCATGGAATGAGGGCGGCGCCGCCGGAGCCCGGACGGAAAATTCCCGGCTGGAGCCTCGTCCCGGGATGACGGAGCCGGGATGAGCCGGGTTCGCCTTCCCAAAGGTGCTGAGCTCCCAGAAATCCCATTTTCCACCCAGAAGTCCCGTTTTCCGTCCTTTCCCATGGATTTATTACCACAAATTGTTTATTGCCCCCAAAATTCCAGCGTGCCATCAGGGCTCCTTGTGCTGACCAAAATCTGGGGTGAATCCGTGGATTTATCGCCCCAGAATTCCAACTGTGCCTCCCCGAAGGGGCTGAGCTCCCAGAAATCCCATTTTCTACCCAAAAATCCCATTTTCCATCCTTTTCCAGGCCCTAGGACGGGGCTGAGTGTGGATAAAGGGGGAGAAGCTCTGCGGGAGAAGGGTGAGAAGGAGAAATCCACGGATTCATCAGCCCGAAATTCCAGCCCTTCCCGCTGAGCCGAAGGCGCCGCATCCCAAAGCTCCTGGGTGTCTCCAGAAATCCCGAAGCCAAGCGTGGCCCAAATCCCCGGGAGCGGTCGGACCGGTTCCGGAGCCTCTCCAGGTGCTCAGCCGGATCCACTCATCCCAAATCCATCCCGAATTCCCTGGGACGCCAGGGAATGGGAGTTTTCCTGGAGGGAGCACCTGGATGCCCCAGCTCTGGAGTTCCGGGGTGGAACTGGGACTCCCTGGAGGGGAAAACGTTGGGAATGAGGGATGGATCCAGGTGCTCAGCCGGATCCGCTCATCCCAAACCCAGCCCCGGGATGCCAAGGAACGGGAATTCTCCTGGAGGAAACACCTGGGTGCCCTCGCTCTGGAATTCCACGGTGGAATCGGGATTCCCTGGAGAGGAAAAGCTTGGGAATGAAGGATCGATCCAGGTCCTCCAATGTCCTTTTCCTGCTTCCACACCCGATTCCCGCCGGGATGGGGCTGGGGACGGGGAAGCCTTGGAAAACTGAGTTTGGAATTCCTGCAGGGAAAAGGAATTGGCCTGGAGGGTCCTGGATGGGACTGGGGAGGGAAGGGGAAAGGGAAAGGGAAAAGAGGAACCGGGAAAGGGATGGAATCCTCGGAGGCGGCGGAATCCGAGGGGATCGAGGCCGGAGGAGTCTCTGGGAGGTCCTGGGATGGTTCGGGATTCCTGGAAAATCTCCTCGTCCTCCTCCTCCTCCCAGGGAGGCTCGGCTTGGAGAGATCCCAGCTCCTGAGACGGGGATAAAAATCCCGGGAAAATGACGAAAAACCTGGGGAAGACACCGGGAAAACATTCCAGGGAGTGGGAAAAGCAGGACCGGGACGGAGCTGATCCCGTTTATCCGAAGGGATGGAGGGATCTTCCCTTTTTTCCATTTTTATTCCCAATCCCCTTCGGAGTCTCCGGATTTTGGGAAGAGCACCCAAGGTCCCAAAAGCCCCTCGAAGGGAAATCCCAGTATTCCAACGAAACCCGAAAATTCATCCCGAAAAGATCCCCTGGGAATGCGTTTATCCCAAAAACACCTGGGGACAGAGCCCAGAAACCCCACGGGAATGCGAGGAGGGGGCGGGACAATTCCAGGTCCGTGCGAAGCGGGGATGGAATTTCTGGGAATCCGGGGAAAAGCCGCACCTGCGTCAAACCAAATTTTGGTGTTAAAAAACCCCCCAAAAACCGGGAAACAGCGGGAAAAAAAAACCCGAGTGGGAATCTCAGAAGGGACTTGGGGCTTTTTCCCGTTTTTTTAAAGGGAAAAAACTCCTAAATTTTCCTGTGAAAGGCAGGGAGGGAAGAGGGAAAAACCGGGAATTGGGGCCGTAAAACCGGGAAGGGTGGGATCCGAGGATCGGGGATGATCCCGGAGCGTCCCAGCAACCAAAACGCGTTTTTTCCCCAGGAAAAATGAGGAATTTCGGCGCTGCAGGACCCCGGGAATGCTCCGAGTGAAGACGCTGGAATTTTCCTGGAAAACTCTCCTCATTCCCACCTGCGCAGCGCTCTTTTCCTGCCTTTTTATCCCGATTTTTTCCCGTTATTTTTGAATTCTGATCCTGATTTTCCCTCCTAGGAAAGCCCCGGGAGGATCCGGGATCGGCTCTTCTCAAAAATGAAAAAAAAATCGATGTAAAAAGCGTGGGAAAAGGAAAGGAAAAAGCTGGGAACGGAAATGGAAAATCCGAGTGGAGCCTGGAGGGAAAAATTCCCTTCCTGAAGTAAATCATCCCTAAAGAAATCATCCCTAAAATGAATTATCCCTGAAATAAATTATCCCTGAAGAAATTGAATTATCCCCAAATAAATCCAATTATCCTGGAATAAACCCAATTATCCCGAAATAAACTCAATTATCCCGAAATAAACCATCCCTGCTCCAAGCCCGGCGCTGAGAAGGAAAGAAATTCCTGCAATTAATCGGGATTTCAATTAGCTGGGAATTAACGGAGCTCGCTCCGGAGCGGAGATTTCCAAGTTTGGATCCCAAATTGGAATTCCCGAGGGAAAAACCAGAGGAAAATCCGCCCTGAGAAAGGAAATCAAGGAGGATTTTTGAGCTAAAATCGGCGCTTTTCGTGTCCTCATTGAAAATCCGCAATTTTCAGGCTTTTCCGAGGATTTTTTGAGGCAGAATTCCTCTTTTTTGGGGCTTTTTTCCCTCCTTCCGACATTTTTCCATCTTTTTTTTTTGTCGGGGAAAAGAGAAAAACGGGATAAAAAAGGGAATTTTTTGGCTTTTCCACCTTTTCGATGTGATTTTGGATGAAATTTTGAACCGATTCGGGAATTTCTGGAGCAAAAAAACCTCGGGAAAAGCGCCAGGAGAGGAAAAACCGCCCAGGACGCCGCCGCTCTCCCGTTTTTCCTCGTTTTCCCTCATTTTTCCGCATTTTCCACCATTTTTGGGGCAATTCCCGAGCCCAAAGGTCGATCCCGGGGAGATTTTTTGGGATTTTTGGGGAAGAAGCATCAATTCCTCGCAATGTTCTGGAATTCGGCCTCGGAATCGGAAATCAGCCGATTTTTGGAATGGGGTTTTTTCCCCTTCTCCCTCCTTCTCCCTTTTCCCTCCCCGATTTTTTAGGGCGAAAATCCCGCTTTTTATCCCTTCCCTCCGCCCTCAAAATCCTCCCCAGAATTCCCAAATCCAGGGGGAAAAAAGGCAAAACCCACAACCAAAAATGTCAATTTCAACACAAATCCGTGCGGGGAAAGATCCTTTTATCCCAAAAATCTCCCACGGGACCCGGAAAAGCGGGAAAAGAGGAAAAAATCCGCTTGAAATTCCCTCATTCCCGGCGTGGAAGTAATTCCTGATGGGAATGAGGAGCTGTCTGGGAGATTCGAGGGGCTTCAGGGAGGAATTTGGGTCCAAAATCTTTAATTTTGGTCAATTTTGCGCCTTTTTTCTCTTCATATTATCTTGATTTTTGAATTTGGGAGGTTTTTTTGGGATCTTAGGAAGCTCCAACGAGGATTTCTGGGAATAAATCGCTTTTATCCCAAATTTTTCCTGCCTTAATCCAGCCCTGCTGGCAAAATAATTCCCGGGAAAATCGCAGTTCTTGGGTTTCTCCTCCTAAATTTGCTCTCCGGAGGCTTAAATCTGATTTTAGCTTAATTATTATAAATTAATCATTCAGAACTCGGACTCGAATCCCTCCATTTTCAAGAATTCCAAGGGTTTTTTCCTTTAAAAAACCTCCAAGTCTTCCCAAAATCATGGGGTTTGGCGCATTCCAGGAGCTTTTCCATGGGGAAAATCCCTTTGGAATAACCTCGAAATTCCCAATAAACTCCGAGCAGGGCTGGAAAAATAACGGGAATTCTTTGGGTGGGATTTGGGGAGGAATTTTAAGGAAAAAAGGGAATTTTTTTAATGGGGGGAAAAAAGGGATTTTAGAGGGAAAAACTTGGAGTTGGAAAAACGGATCCAGGCCCGTGCTCATGGATTTATTTGGGAGCCGGGAATGTTGTTAATTATTAAAAAATTAATAATAACAACAATAATAATGGGATTTAAATTAATTTAAAATAATTAAAAATAATAATATTCAAGGAACCTGCTTTCCCCGGGATTTTTGGCCGCGTTTTCCCAAGGAAAGGGAGGAAAAAGAGGGATTGGAAGGCGGAATTAATCACAGAATTAATTCAGGGAGGAATCAAAGACGCCAAAGCAACGCCCAGGGGAAAATCCCTTTTTTCCATGGAAAATCTCTACTTTTCTTCATTGAAAACCTCTTTTATCCATGGAATTTCTGCTCGTGTTGCTTTGGACACTCGGGAATGGGATCTCTGTTTCTTGGGAATGTTTTTCGATCCCCAAATTTTGCTGATTTGCGAGGATAAAGTTGGATTTCTGCACCGGATTTTCCCCAAAATCCGTGATTTTCCCTCAGTTTTCCAGGTGCTGGTGCCAGAAATGAGGGAAAGGACGGGGGGAAAATGGGATACAACCGGTTCCCAACGGGAAAATTGTGGATTTTCCCCCTGGAAATCGCTCCAGGAGATCCCAGAAGTGCTTTTATACACGAAAAATGCCATTATTTAGGGTCCTGGGGCAATTCCCGCCCCCAGCTCGGAACTCCCGGTTTTTCTCCCCAGAATTCCTGGCTTCGGGAATGTTTTGGAGCTGTTTCATCCCTGGATTTAAGTCCCCGGGAGCCACTTTGGCTCTGCCGGGAAAAACCGGGAATAAACGGCGAATTCCATCCCAAAAACCCCCGCGGATCCCGGAGTCCCCGCGCGCTAATTAACGGGAGTAATTAACGGGAATAACTGAGCATTCCTCGTGGGAAAGGCGCAGCTTCCCGGGGGTTCGGAGGGGGAGTTCCCGGGATTTGGGGGCTTTTTCCAGGGAAATTTCGGGGGGGAGGGGGGGGAGGTTTTCCTTGGCCCTCTGGGGCCTGGCCCTGGGGTGTCCCTGGGGTGTCCCCTGTCCCTCTGGAACTCCTGGGGTGGCCCTGGGGTGTCCCCTGGCCCTCTGGAGCGCCTGGCGGTGGTCCTGGGGTGTCCCCTGTCCCTCTGGAACTCCTGGCGGTGGCCCTGGGGTGTCCCCTGTCCCTCTGGAACTCCTGGCGGTGGTCCTGGGGTGTCCCCTGTCCCTCCGGAACTCCTGGTGGTGGCCCTGGGGTGGCCCTGTCCCTCCAGAATCCCTGGGGATATCCCTGTCCCTGGGTGTCCCTTGTCCCTTGCGGGTTCCTGTCCCTGGGATGTCCCTGTCCCTCGAATTCCTGAGAGTGTCCCCGTCCCTCCCGCGTCCCTGGGATGTCCCCGTCCCTCCCGTGTCCCCGGGATGTCCCCCTCCCTCCTGTGTCCCTGTCCTTCTTTGTCCCCGTCCCTCCGGTGCCCCTCGTGGGTCCCTGTGGGGTTCCTTGTCCCTGAGAGTGTCCCTGACCCTCGCGTGTCCCTGTCCCCGGGCTGTCCCTGCCCCTTGCAGATCCCTGTCCCTCGCGTGTCCCCGGGCTGTCCCTCGCGTGTCCCGGGGTTGTCCCTGTCCCTGGCCTGTCCCTGCCTGTTGTGCGCCTCTGTCCCCCGAGAGTCCCTGTCCCTCGCGTGTCCCCGTCCCTGGCGTGTCTCTGTCCCTCCCGGGTCCCCATCCCTGTGGGGGATCCCCGTCCCTCGCGTGTCCCTTGTCCCTGGGGGGTTCCTTTCCCTGGGAGGGTCCCTGTCCCTGCTGGATCCGTGTCCCTCGCGTGTCCCCTGGGTGTCCCTGTGGGGGTCCCTGGCCCTCGGGAGTCCCTGGGGAGTCCCTGACCCTCGTGGGGTCCCTCGTGTGTCCCCGTCCCTGCTGTTTCCCTGTCCCGGCTCTGTCCCCGCTCTGTCCCCGCTCTGTCCCCGCTCTGTCCCCGCTCTGTCCCCGCTCTGTCCCCGCTCTGTCCCCGCTCTGTCCCCGCTCTGTCCCCGCTCTGTCCCCGCTCTGTCCCCGCTCTGTCCCCGCTCTGTCCCCGCTCTGTCCCCGCTCTGTCCCCGCTCTGTCCCCGCTCTGTCCCCGCTCTGTCCCCGCTCTGTCCCCGCTCTGTCCCCGCTCTGTCCCCGCTCTGTCCCCGCTCTGTCCCCGCTCTGTCCCCGCTCTGTCCCCGCTCTGTCCCCGCTCTGTCCCCGCTCTGTCCCCGCTCTGTCCCCGCTCTGTCCCCGCTCTGTCCCCGCTCTGTCCCCGCTCTGTCCCCGCTCTGTCCCCGCTCTGTCCCCGCTCTGTCCCCGCTCTGTCCCCGCTCTGTCCCCGCTCTGTCCCCGCTCTGTCCCCGCTCTGTCCCCGCTCTGTCCCCGCTCTGTCCCCGCTCTGTCCCCGCTCTGTCCCCGCTCTGTCCCCGCTCTGTCCCCGCTCTGTCCCCGCTCTGTCCCCGCTCTGTCCCCGCTCTGTCCCCGCTCTGTCCCCGCTCTGTCCCCGCTCTGTCCCCGCTCTGTCCCCGCTCTGTCCCCGCTCTGTCCCCGCTCTGTCCCCGCTCTGTCCCCGCTCTGTCCCCGCTCTGTCCCCGCTCTGTCCCCGCTCTGTCCCCGCTCTGTCCCCGCTCTGTCCCCGCTCTGTCCCCGCTCTGTCCCCGCTCTGTCCCCGCTCTGTCCCCGCTCTGTCCCCGCTCTGTCCCCGCTCTGTCCCCGCTCTGTCCCCGCTCTGTCCCCGCTCTGTCCCCGCTCTGTCCCCGCTCTGTCCCCGCTCTGTCCCCGCTCTGTCCCCGCTCTGTCCCCGTCCCCCTCCAGCCCCGCTCCCTCTCCCGCTGTCCCCAAGGGCGGCTCCTCTTCCCAAACTCGTCCCTTGACGCTGAAAAACCCCAAAATGACCTCACAGATCCCGGGTTTTTTTCCCCTTGTTTTTTTTTCCCCCGCACATCCTCAGGGAGGAAAAACCCCATAAAAAACACGAGGAAATTTCTTTTCCCACTTTTTGAGGCGGGAAAAGCTCCGTGGTCACTCGTGGGACACCGGAACTTGGGAGGACAAGGAGGAAAATCGCTTTTATCTTGCTAATAATGGAGTAAAAATCGCTTTTTTCCACCTTTTTTTTTTCCCAAATGAGGAATTAAAAAAATCCCGGGGATGCTTTGGATGCGTTTCGGGAGAACTGGAAGAGCAGGGCTTGATTTTATCCCATCTTTAACCCCCAAAATCCGGGGAAAAGGGAATTTCATCAGGAATTTCGGCGTTTCGGACAAACTTTAACGTTAATTTATCATCAGTAATTAATTAATTATAAAAAAACCACACCAGAGGTGGAGGCAGAGCCCCAAAACCGCGTGAAAATCCAGTTTATTCCCATCAAAATCCTCCAAAGCGGCTCGTCCCGCACCAGTTTTGGGGGAAAACCCCAATTCCGGCCTCTTTGCCGAGGTGGAATCATTCCCGGAGTTTTTATTCCTGAAAAAACCAGCCCAGCGAGAAATTTGGGAATATTTTCCTTTAACTGAAAGTGGTTTTTTTGGGGGGATAAACATCGAGGTTTGGGTTGGGGGTTATTTGTAATTATTCCTTTTCTTGCTAATGCCTCAAAAATCCCAGGTTTTCCATGGAAAATTCCATCTCTCCAGGGACAGAATGCTCGGAAATCGAGGTTTTGCTGCTCTTTTCCCCCTCGGTCCTGCCCGTTCACAATTTATATTTCTTTAATATTTTCAAAACACCTTAAATTCGGCAATTAAAGATCATTTCAGTTCATTCCCTGCCTCTGGAAATTCAAATTTTCAGCGTTTTTCCTCTGAAAATGGGAATAAATCGGGAAAAATCCCTCTCGATCCTTCCAAGGAGTGAAATATTTGGGCATCGAGTGGAGAAAAAAGGGAATTTTTTCGGGAGAAACAGCCTGGAGTATTCCAGTCTCTCACGATGGGCTCTGGATAAAATTTTTTGGGGGAAAAAAAGGGAATTTTTTCGGGAGAAACAGCCTGGAGTATTCCAGTCTCTCACGATGGGCTCTGGATAAAATTTTTTGGGGGAAAAAAAGGGAATTTTTGGACTCTGGCCTGAGCTCAATCCCTGCCCTAAACCGGGAGAAGGGGGAGAAAACACTCCCGGGGTGGATCCATCCCAAAAAAACCCAAAACAACAACGACAACAGCGCGATTCCGAGCACTCCAGGAAAGGAAGAAAATTCAGTTCCAGTGAGAAATAAATTCAGTTTAAAGGGGGAATAAAAACCCCGGCGCGACTGAAACCCGGCCCGAGCCTCCCGCGCTGCTCTCGCGGGGAACCGAACGGGAAAAGGAGAATTCCAGGGCCGAATTCCCGATCCCAGGGGCGGCTCTGGAGTGACCAAACGGCCCCGCTTCCCTCCGCTTTTAACTTGGAGTTGAACTTGGACTTCCGACCAGACAAGGGGGCCCCGGGATCGCGGCTGGAATTTTCTTTGTCTGGAATTCGGCTGAGTCGAGGAAAATCCCGGGAAATAATAACAATAATTAGGGGCGGGGAATTGCCAGGAGCTGGGGTTGTAAAAAAGGGGGGGAAAAAGGGGAAAAAAGGGAGAAAAAAGAGGGGGGTAAGGGAATAAAAAGTCATTTTCTGCCTCAAAAAGCGGTGCCGAGGGGAGAAGAGGAAGAAAAGGATGCGGGGTTTTGGGAATTGCTGGAAAAGCGCCCTAAAAAGAGGTATTTATCCCGGTTTTTCACCTTCGCAGCTTTAGGAGGAGTTTAAAGTGGGGAGCGGGAAGGGAATTAAGGCGCGGGGTTGGGGAAAAAAGGAGGTTTGGGGTTGGAAATTCCCCTCTGGAGCTGCCCGGGAAAGTGGAGTTTAATTTATTTCTATTTATAAACGTCATGTTTATATTTATATTTATGGAATTCCATTCAACCTGTGTTTTTATGGATAAAATCCAGGGATTTCTGGAATAACTCTTTATATTTATATGTTTAATTTCGTGCATTTTCCACATTTAGAGTGGGAAAAATCCAAGTGAAACCCCAAAAAAATCCTCCAAATTTAGGGATCAACCCCCCCTAAACCGGCTGGGAATTAAAAAATCATAAAATCAGGAAAAAAGCAGGGGGGAAAAAAAGCAACTTGAGGGGGGATGTGAGCCAAACAGGTTGCAGGAATCTGACAGGTTGGGAAGGAAAAGAATCCTGGAGATTCCCGGCTCCATTCCCGGCTGGAATCTCCCAAGCCCACCCGGGCTGGGATTTTCCTCCTTTTTTGGCTTTTCCAAATCTTTTTAAAATTCAAAAATTTGCTGCTCCGGGGGTTGAATTCGGATTTTTATTCTCTGTTCGAACGCCCCCGGTGCGAGAAGGGGGTGAGAGATGAAAGAAAACGCAGGAAATTGAGGGGAAATTTTGATTTTTTAGTGGGTTTTGCCTGGGTTTTTTGGGGTGCGGCGCTCCCAGGCAGAAAAAACCGGAATTTAATCTCCTTTTCCCGAGCTTCTCCTGGAATCGCTGAGGCAAAAATGAGGCTCAGGCTTGGCCAGAGGGATTCTTTCAGCTCGGATGAGGCGGAGTCACCTTTTTTTAATCCTTAAAAAAAAAAAAAATCAAAACCAGCCTGGAAAAATTTGGGGAAAAAAAGCCGAGTTTGGGGTTTTTATTTATCCAAAGATTTCGGACAAAGCCTGGGAAAACTCGGCTTGGCTTCCTCCGCCAGGGACCCGAGATTGGGTGGAAAATTCCCTCGCTAAATTGGAATTCCGGAGGGAAAATCCTCTCGGAGTTTCTCGTCCCGGGGTTTTAATTTCCCTGAGGGCTCAAAAAAAAAAATTTCGGATTCCGGCTTCGTTTCTCTCCCTCGATCCCGAAAAACGTAAAAATTATGGAAAAGATTTTTCTTTCCCGGTTCAGGTGGGGATTTTCGGGGCGCTGGCAGCAGCTGGAGGTGATTTTCCTTCCCTAAAATCCGCAATTCTCCCTGGAATGGGAGGTGGGAAGAGCCAGAAATTCCCATTTTTCCCTCAGGAAAAGTTTGGTTCGAGGAGTTTTGGGGCTTTTCCCTTCATTTTAGGACGAAAATAAAGGGGGAAAAGAGGGAAACAAAGGGGAGAGGGATCCACGTGCCGCAGATTTCCAGGGAATTATCCGGGAATTCTTTCATTTCAATGGGATATTTCCCTTTTTTCCCTCGTTCTCATCCAGCCTTTTTTAATATTTCCCTCTCCCTCAGGATAAAAAGCTGCTTTCCCATAAAATCCCGCAGCTGATTCCTTTTCCCGGGATGGGATTTTTGGCCTGGAAAAGCCGCGCTTGGATTTGAGCTCGCAGGGACGCGCCCTCGAGGTGCTCGGCAGCGATTTGGGGCAGAATTCCCTTTTTTTTTGACCACTTCCCCTGGAATATTTTGGAGTCAAATCGGCTTTTCCCAAAGGGGATTTATGGACAGCCTCAAATCCCCGCCTGCAATCGCCTCCACCTGCAAAAACTGGGCTCAATCCTGAATTTTGGGGGTTTTTTTTTAAAGGAAAAACTGGGAATAAACGCCTAAAATAAAGGGGGAAGAGTGGGAAAATTCCTTAAATCCCCGCAGCTGAAGCGCTGGAGAGAAAATACCGAGAAAAGCGGAAACAGAGCTGGAAACCACGAGGATAAATTGGATTTTTTTCCCTCGGGGATTTGGAATAAATCTGATTTTCTCTCTTTTTTTTCCAGGCAGAGATGAAAAATGAGGAAAGAAATTCCAAAAAACTGAATTTTCCCTGGGATCTGCCTTCGGAAAAGAGGGGAAAAGGAAGCGGCCGGGGCCATCCTGGGCTTCAGGAGGGGAAAATTCCGCTTTTTTTCTGCTCGGTTGTTGTGGAAGGAGAAATATCCACAGAAAAAACCTTTTCCAGGAGGAATCTGCGAGCCCTGGATGAGAAAAGGGGAAATTTTCCGTTATTCCTCAAATTACAAACGCCACGCTGGGAATTCGACGCTTTACCCCTTTAATTCCAGAAATCCGCAGCTTTTATCCCATAAATCCCCGAATATCGGGAATCTCGGACCTCAGAAGGCGCTCGCGGGGGGATTTTGGGCGAGGGCGGGATGGAATTAAACCCCCGGGATCTGCTCCCATTCCCAATTTTTCTCTCCCCGCGTGGTTTTGGGGTCTCTTTTTCCCAATTTTTTGGGGGGGAGCGCTCCCAGCCCTGGAGCACGGACCCTCTCGCCGCCCTCAGAGCTCCGAAATGCCAAAAAAAATTCCACAAAAATGTCGATTTTTCAAGGAATCCCTCATTTTTTCGCACCCAGAGGTTCCTTTGTTCAGCGCTCCCGAGCCTTTCCCGGCAAATCCTGGCCCTAAATGCGATTTTCCTCCTCTTTTACCTCCACAAAAAAAAAGAGCTTTTCCCCCTCCTTTTCTTCCATTTTCTCTTTTCTTCTCCTTTCCTCCCGTTTTTCCCTCTTTTCCTCTCTTTCCCTTCCATTTCCCTTTGGTTTCCTCCCATTTTCCTCTCGTTTTCTCCTTTTTTCCTCTCTTTTCACCCCGTCCCCGAACCACGGCCGGCCCCAAACCCCCGGAATTCCCAAATCCGACATTCCGCCATATTTCCCTGGAATGCGAGCTGGAAACGTCCATCCCAAACCATCCAAATTCGGGATTAAGTCGAATTTTCTTGCCCTTATTCCCAGTTCCTCAGGGCTGCCACCCCAGCCCCCGAGCCCTTCCAGGCTTTTCCCGCTCTCTCCCAGCCTTTTCCCATAAATCTCGGGAATTTTAGCATTAAATCCCGGACGTGCTGCCCAATGTTCAGCACTTCATAAAAATTAGAGGCGCAAAAAAAAAAAGGGAAAAGCCCCGGGGGCGGGGGGAGGGTCGCGTTTGGCTTCAATTTGGGAATTTTTTCCATGTGGAGCTCGGGACGGGGATGGGAATCTTCCTCCGGGAAGGCTGGAGCACAAAGGAGGCGAATTCCCGGCTTTTGTTTGAATTTATTTTAATATTTTTTTAATTGTTTGTATTTCCTCTATCGGTGGTTTTTATTCCCAGCTGGATTTTATTTTGTTTATCCATTTCTTTTATTCCATTTCCTTCCATTCCAAGCCTTTTTTCCCCCCCAATTCATTCCATTCCACGCCATTTTTTTCCCATTCCGTGCAATTTTCCCCCCATTTCATTCCATTTTTTCCCTGTTTCGTCCTATTCTTTCCCCATTTCATTCCATACCCTGCCATTTTTCCCCATTTAATTCATTTTTTCCCGTTTAATTCCATTCCCCCCCATTTCATTCCATTTTTTCCCTGTTTCGTCCTATTCTTTCCCCATTTCATTCCATACCCTGCCATTTTTCCCCATTTAATTCATTTTTTCCCGTTTAATTCCATTCCCCCCCATTTCATTCCATTATTTTCCTGTTTTATTCCGTTTTCCCCCCATTTTGTCCCATTTTCCCCGCTTTTCAGCCCATTTCCCCCCATTCCCTCCCATCCCACGCCATTCCCAGCCCGTTTTCTCTGCCCATCCCAACCCTTTTATCCCAAACCCCGGGAATTTTCCCCGACCTCTCCTTTCCCCTTGCACTTNCTGCCCATTCCAACCCTTTTATCCCAAACCCCGGGAATTTTCCCCGACCTCTCCTTTCCCCTTGAACTTGGACTTGGGAAGCCCCAAATTCCCAAATTCCCAAATTCCCTTCCCCAAGCGCTGGGAGCGGGGCAGGAAAACCGGGAATTCTCCTTCGGGGGGGTTCCCTGTGCGGCCGCACCCCCGAAATACGGGGGTTTTTAGGATTTTTTGCCCTTTTCCAGCTTTTTTTTTTCCCATTGGGATGAGCTGGAAGCGGATGAGGCGGGAGCAGAAGAATCCAGGAAAAGGGGGGTGACCCCGAACCAGCAGCATCGGAGGGAATTTTGGGGATTTTAGGGGACACAGGAAGAGTTGGGAGGGGACGGGCTGAGGAGAAAAATCCTAAAAAAATCCCATTTCTCCCATTTTTACCTGGATTTCCATGGATTTTTTGGGGTGCTGGGGCCCTGCCCTCCCCCATAACCCTCCCGGGGGGGGTGCGAGCCCCCCCTG
>VZTD01005813.1:3674-19233 GCA_013397725.1 Rhagologus leucostigma | reverse complement strand
GCCCGTCCCTGGTGCCACCGGTGCGGGCTTTACACGGTGGCCCCCAGCATGGCGTCTGTCCCCGTCAGGATCTCGTTCTGGTTGGAATCCAGTCCGAAGAACTTGACCTTGAGTCCATCAACCGGGTGGACCACGGGCACCAGGGTGATTTTGGGGAAAGTCCTGGTGGCGAGCTCGAAGCGGCTGGTGCTGGCCAGCTCGATGGCCAGAGCCTTGAGGAAAAGCTTGGCCAGGTGCTTCCCCAGGCAGGTCCGTACGCCTCCTCCGAAGGGGAGGTAGTGGAACCTGCCGTCCTTGTCTTCGCTCCGGCCCTGCCCGAAGCGGTCGGGATCGAAGACGTCCACGTCCTTGAAGACGGGAGCGGTGTCGTGGGTGTCCCGGATGCTGTACATCACGCTCCAGCCCTTGGGGATTTGGAAACCCTGCGGAGAGGCGGGAAGGGGTGGGGAGAAGAGCAGAGTTGGTCAATCCTGCTGGAGAGGGAGAGGGACCAGGGGGACAAGATAAAGGAATTTTGTTTTCACGGAATCATGGAATGGTCTGGGGTGGGACAGAGCTTAAACTCATCCTGTCCCACCCTGGCATGGGCATGGAACACCTTCCACTATCCCAAGGTGCTCCAAGACCCGCCCTACCTTGAACACTTCACGGGATGTGGCCTCCACAACCTCTGGGCAATTTGTGCCGGCCCTCACCACCATCACAGTTTTCCCTGCTCATTCCCATTTCTTTTGGGTTTATCCCTCAAGTGTGATGCAGATTTAAAGGAAAACTAGAAAGCACACAGAGCTAGGAGATGGGAACTCTGGCTTTACTCCTCCCTCAATCCCAAGGATTTGTGGGATGATCCATCCATTTATTTGCTTCGTGGTCACTGGCAGGAGCTGCCTACCAGGAGCCCTGTGGTGCTGAGCAGGGGAAGCAGCTTCTCCCATGCCCGTGCAGTGCCCCACACACCAGCCAGCCCTTCCCAGAGCATCCCAGAGCATCCCAGAGGATCCCACAGCATCCCACACCCCGCTGCCTGTCAGCACCACACACCCAACACCCACGTCAGGGCCCGGGCGATGAGAAATGGGGTGGATTTATCATCCCCTGAGCACTTTAAAAGGTCTCTGACTCAAACCATTGCATTAGGAGGATTTACAGTGACAAGGCAGCTCCCGAGATTTTGTTTTGCTGGGAGGAAATTCCAGCCATGGCGGTGACTAATCCGCCTGTCATCCGGCAGCCTGGAGATGCCCTTTGCCGTAAACCTTTCCCCTGTCACACCCCAGCTCAGAATCTGGCGTCACTGTCACGAGCTGGGCTTTGAAGCATCACACCCGTCTGCTCTTTGACAGCTCCAGCGCATCCCTTGCTCCACATCCCATCCCTCTGCTGGACCTGGAGCAAACCCCATCACCAGAATCACAGAATTAATTAGGCTGGAAAAGCCTTTGAGACCATCAAGTCCAACCTGTGACCTAACACCGCCTCATCAACTAAACCATGGCACTGAGTGCCATGTCCAGGCTTTGCTTAAACCCCTCCAGGGATGCTGACTTCGCCACCTCCCTGGGCAGCCCATTCCAATGCCCAACCACTCTTTCTGGGAAGAATTTTTTCCTAATACCTAGCCTAAACTTCCCCTGGTGCAGCTTAAGGCTGTGTCCCTTCGTCCTGACACTGGTCGCCTGGGAGAAGGACTTAATTAGGCAGGACTTCCTTTACCGTCTCAGAGGCCACCTCTAAGCCAGGCTCAAGCGAGCTTGGCTGTTTTGGGGAGCTCAGGCTGCAGCACTACTCACGTCCAGCTCGAAGGTCTGCAGCACCGTCCGGTACCCCCCAGAGATGGGGGTGAAGAGCCGGAGCACCTCCTTGATGACACAGTCCAGGTAGTGGAGGCCGTTGATGTTGTCCAGGCGCAGGGAGCCCTCGCAGATGCAGCCGTTGTGGAGGATGCCTTTGCTCCGCAGCTCCTCCCTCAGCTTCTCCAGCACCCGCGGGTGTTTGAGGAGCTGCATGATCAGGGAGGTGCTGGCGCTGGCCGTGGTGGCATAGGCGGCGAAGATGAGCTCCAGGGTGCCATCCTGGGGGACAGGAGAAGAGCCAGGGTGAGACACAGGGGTGGGACAGAGGAGCCACCAGCCCCAGCACGTCAAGGTGCCATAGGGTGTTTTTCTCCCCAAAACTTTCCGTCCTGGCCTTAGAATCATGGAATGGTTTGGGTTGGAAGGGAATGTAAAGATCACCTTGTTCCAACCCCAGGGACACCTTCCACTATCCCAGGTTGATCCAAGCCCCATCCAGCCTGATCTTGGACACTCCCAGGGATGGAGCAGCCACAACATCTCCCCAGAAGAGCTGGTCCAAAGATTTAAGACCCAAAGGGGCCAAGTGACCTGAGGAGTGGTCACATCGCAAAGCTGGGAGAGGGAAAATGGAATGTGACCTACAAAGGGAGATGTTGGAGGGAGATGGATTCTCCCCAGTGATTTCCCACCCACCAGGATGGATGAGGGAAATCTGGGCAGAGCTTGTGTCCATTGTTAACGGCCTTGGACACTTCCAGGGATGGGGCAGCCACAGCTTGGTCACGTTTAACTGGAAGGTCACTCCTTGGACAGCCACCACAGGGAGCTTCCCACAGAGCCTCTGAGGATCAGAGAGGCAGGACAGAAAGCCCAGGAGATGGCTCCTGACATGCCATGACCCAGTTACAGATAAGAACCTGCTGAGGGGCTCCTGTGTCCTGCAAAGGAGGCACCAGGAAAAGTGGAAGGGTCAAGGGATGAAGCTGATCGAGGCTGAAAGCTTCCACTGTGGCCAGGGAAGTTCAGGTTGGATATCAGGAAAAATTTCTTTCCTGTAAGAGGGGCCAAGCATTGGAAGAGGCTGCCCGGGACAGTGGTGGAGTTACCATCCCTGAAAGCCTTCAAAAACTGAGTGGATGTGGCACTTTGTGGTACGGTTTAGTGGGGATGGAGGTGGGATTTGACGAGTTTGGAGGCCTTTTCCAAGCCTAATGATTCCATGGACTGCTTTGTAGAAAGGGCTGGGCACAATCAGCAAATAAATAAAGCAACTGGTTTGGATCCACCAGACCAGGATCCACCAACACATCGTGGTCCCCCAGCTCTCACTGCTCATCTCAGGTCTGCCCCAAAAATTCCTCCTTAGAGCATCCCACACTTTTCCCATCAGGAAGGCCCTGCCCTGAGCAGAACAACCACAAGGTGACCCCAGGAAAGGGTTTTACCTTCAGCTCCTGCATGGTCAGCTCCTTGCCGTGCTCCTTCCCGCTCTCAATCAGGATGTCCAGGGCGTCGGCGTAGTCCTTGCCCTGCGTGTTCTGCAGCTTCTCCTGGATGGCTTTTTCCAGCCCCTTCTGCAGCGTCTCCCGGGCCCGGATTCCCTGTGGAGCAGGAAGTGGTCAGACCACACCACCAGCAGCACCTTGCCCATCCCAGGAGATGCAGATGTGCTCAGGACAGGTCCAAGTCATAAAAGCAGAGGCTCAAAGAGAGATGTGAAGATGCTGGAGGTGTCCCCTGGGCAGGAGGAGTAAAGCCGGAGTGGGGGAGATCACAGGCTGAGTAATCAACACCTAGGTGTAAATGATGGGTCTGGGCTGGGAGCCCCCGTCCGGCACCGGTTCACAGCCCCTGGCTCCTCCTGGGATGTATGGAAATCCCTGGGAAAATTGTCTCTCAAAGGAAGGCCCATTCATCCCAAAGAATCCTCTTCCCGAGCAATTTGATCACCTGGTCCCAGTAAAGCAATTCCTACGGGAGTGCAGCTGCTCGGGGCTAACCTGCTGCTGGGAATGATTCCGGACTCCGAGGGGATGGAATCAATCCCATGGGCAAATAACAATAAAAAAAAAATTTGCAGGGATATCAGAGAAATAAATTTTGAACCCTCGTATTTCTGTTATCAAAATTGCCCACAGAAAAAAATATGATTTTATGTCTATTTTTTGTTATGTTTTCATTTTGCATCGCTCATCAAAAAACCTGGAATACTCCAGGAATTGTAAGGATCTGTTTTAGTTCTGGGAATTACAAGGATCTGTTTTAGTTCTTGGAATTACAAGGACCTGTTTTGCTCTGAGGACAGGAGGGAATGAAAAGGAGAAGGGTCCCATGAACTAAAAAAATACAGGAAAATTGCCAATTGAGGAAAAATATTAATTAAATGTGGGCAAGTCCTGACTTTTTTCTGTTATCAAACCACTCTAACCACCAAGTAATGGACCTTCCTCTGTCTTCTCCACTAAATCAGGAATTGTGGCCCAAAATGGACTCCTCGAGGTCAGAGGATGAGGAGAAATCCCACTGAGAACTGGTAAAGGTGTGGATTAATCACCGCCCATTAATTAATTGGTGGTTATCAGGGTGGAGAACCCAACCCAAATCTCACCCTCCTGTAGCCGCTGAAGGGCAGATCCATGGGCAAGGAGAAGACGTTCTCCACGAACTGCTGGTAGACCTCGAAGAGGCGGCCGAGCTCCTCGTCCGGGATGCGGAATCCCAGCAGGACGCGGATGGCCATGCGGAACGTGAGCTTCTGCGCCTCGTGGTACACGTTGATGGACTCGGGGTTGCTGCTCCAGGCCCGGAGGGTGTCCTTGATCACCAGCTGGATCTTGGGGAGATAACTCTCCAGAGCCTCATGGCTGAAAATCTTGGAGAAAACCTACGAAAGACAACAAGGAGAGGTTTCTCCATAGCCCCAACACCCTTGGCCTTCTCCAAGGTCGTTACATGTCCTACACAGAGTTGTCACCATTCCAAGCTCTTCATCCAGAATCAATTCCTGAAAAAGCTGCCAGAAACTTCAGCTCCTCCCAAGATTCCCACCACGACCATCGCAAGTGACGGGGAATAACAGAGCAAACCAGGGACAGGAGGAATTCCTTCATCCCACGTGTGGCGGGAGAGACAGAGCCAGCTTTCCGTGTCCGACGGATCCCGGTTATGTTCATCCCAAGGTCTGGATGTTAATAATACACCTTTTCCACAGGGATCCTCCAGTGTCCAACACGGGTACACAGACAAACACAATGGGAAAACACAACTCTCCCAGCGGGAAGCACTGACAATTCCTCCCACCTCTCTCTCCACCACCTTTTTTTTTTTTTAATGGATGTAAAATGAAGCAAAATAATTATTTTGGAGCCTTTAGGATCTCTGTGGAATCTGGCTGAACTCCGACAGGGGTTCAAGTGGGGAAGAGCCTCTGCACGTACACAGAGGCCGCGATCGCCCTCAGCTCATTTCCTTGGGAAACCAGGAAAAAAAAATTCCTGATGTCAGCAGCCAGCGTTAATTTAAGCTCTGCGAGTAAACAGTGAGCAGGACTGGGCCTCCCCAGGTCCCCCACGCTAACGGCTCCTTACTCCAATTTTTTTCCTCCAATTTGGGCCCGGGCCCGCGCGAGGAGCTCAGCAATGCCAGGAATGTCCCTTCCCGGCACAGCAGCGCTTTCATTCGGCATTCCCGCCGCATCCCTCCCCGAAAAAGGGGGGAAAGTGCTGTTTGTTTATTTTTTATTAACCTACACACATGCACGGGGCAGGACACACACGCACCGCAGGCCTCCAGGAAAATCCAATTAAACCAGGATTCCAAGGAGGGAGCTGCACGCCGGAGCCTCCACCGGTGGCCGCTTCCCGGCGGGAATGGAGGCGAGGTGGGGGGGCTGCCAAGTTATCAACCTACCAAGAGGAGCGAAATCAAAGCCGCCCCCTCTTTTCCATGAGCGCCGGGCTCGCCGGAGCTGTAAATGTGAGAATTTCCTCCGCAGTCAGCACTCCAAGGGAAAGGTAATATTTTCCTGGCTGCGACCCCTCATTGCTAATGCCCGGCGTTCCCTGGGAGTTTGTTTGGTGAAAAAACACCTCTGTCCCCTCGCAGCTCTGGGCAGGAGGCTCCGGAGGCTCCACAAGAGCTGCTTCACAACGCCCCAGGTTGAGCCCCGAGTAAAACTCGGCACACAGCGGGCATGGCGCGGAGCTCCCCATGGAAATCCCGGGATGGGAGGATGGATAGGGAAGAAAATCCAAGCAGATCAGCCTGGAGACAGGGAGCCATCCCTGGACGGCTGCACGGAGCCGAGGCATGAATGAATGAGAGGAGGAATCAATGAATGAATGAATGAACAGCAGGGAGCGAGAGCACGGCGAGGGCGCGGGACGGGGCGGCTGTGGCCGCCTCCTGCCTGCATCCAGAGCCGGTTTGGAGCCCGGAAAGGCAGCGATGTGCAGGCATTTTCTGCTGGAAAAAGCAGCTGCTCGGGCAAGAAAAGCTGGAAGGGGTAAAGCTGAGACCCTCGGCTGCGTGGGGAAGGTGGGAAGGGAGTGGGGAAGGGATGGTTCCTGCGGCCATGAGCAGGACACCGGAGTTTGATGCAGAGCCAGCATTCATGAGCTGTTCCATGGGGATGGGACAAGACCAGCTGGGTGGGGCCGGCAAAGGGACACCGCTGTCTCTCTGTCCAGCTCTCATCTGCCCTTCATCCACACTGAGGAGCTTGGAATAAGGACAGAGGCTCCCAGTGAACGTCCTCAAACACTTCCCATGCCTCAGTTTCCCCAGCTGGAAGCAGGGCCAATGAGGGGACAACCTTTGCTTTAGGAGCACCGGGTCTACATCCCTGCCCGGAGCCACCATCCCGATGGAGGTGGCCCTTGGGGCTCCTGGCCTCATCCTTCCCCGGCATCTCCCACAGGACAAGCACTTGGGGATCCCCTGCTCCCTGAAAAAAGGACGCAGTCCCAGATGTGCCTCTGGTCCCGAAACTGCTCCATGGTGGAGGGGGCCTGGATGGACACCCCTGGATCAAGCCAGGCTCCTGAGAGGGAAGATCCTGTCCCAAGGATTGATGTGAACAGATGGGGAGACCTTTGGGAAGAGAAGACCGAACCCCTTTAGGGTCAACACAAACCTGCCCAGGCTGACAAAGGGGAGCATTAAGCACTGGGAGGTGAGGGGGATTTTTTTCTTTCTCTGCAATTTTTGGAGCTCTTCTTGTGCTAGGAGGCTCCTCCAGCTGGCTGCTCTCTGGAGCTCCCAACCACGTCCCGAGCCCCGGCCACGCTGCTCCGTCCCGGCTGCCGCCGCCGCGCTCGCACCGCCTAATCCCACATGTCAGCAGATCCTTCCCCGGCCAGACACAAGTCTGGATCCCCTTCCAGTCACCTCCAGCTCAACCCTGCATCTTTCCAGTTGATTAAAAAGGAGGAGAAGGCAGCCAACTTTCCCCGACAAACCCCGGCGCGTTCCTAGCCTAAAATTCCTGCGCCCTCTAGTGAAGTCGAGCCGAGCGGCTCGGCTGCTCCAGGAGCGAATCCAGGCAAAGCCAAGGAGAATCAGGGCAAAAAAAGTTGTTCCAGAGTTGCCAAGAGGCAAAATCATGTCTAAGCTCAGCTTTGTTAACCCTGAGATGGCAGAGCCCGGCTGTGGTGGCACCCGGCCACAAGGGCTCACAGCAGTGCCAGGACTTTTGAGGATGCTGGAAAGAGCTCCCAGTTTTTCCACGTTGGGATATGTCCCAAAAGAGCCAAATCTGGGAATTTGCTCCATCCAAGGGTGTTCATTGACACCACACACCCGCACAGACAGAGACCCCACCACTCAGCGAGCCTGGCTGGAACCTTCCCACTCCGTCTTGCATGGAAAAAGGGTATTTAAGGATTTATGGTTTTCCAAAGGCAGAAAATGTCTTCCCAGTGCCTCAGCTCCAGCTCCATGTGACAGCAAAGTGTCCCCAGTCCCAGCTGGAGAACACCCTACCCTCATCCTTAAACCTTGGCCAAGAGGAGAGGGAATTTGAGGGAATTCTCTGGGCTCCAACAGTGATTCCATGCGTGGTTGGGGTGGGAGGGATGATGTTTTCCATGTTCCCCTTCCCACTCCAAGCACCAGCACCAGTCTCTGCCTTTTGCCAACCAAATTTTCGCAGAGCCCTCGCTCCCACCTGGCACATCCTCCCAGAAGAGGGAATGGAGCTTTCCGTTCCTCCTCTCTGGGAAGAAAACTTAAATTTTGGGATCAGCCACCTGCTTCCCATCCAGCCCAGAGCCGCTGGCCCGACCAGAGCAAGGCAGGATGAGCCTGGAAATGTTTTCAGGAACTAATTTGGCACCTGCCAGAGGTTTGGCCGACAGGATATGTCGGGAAGCATCCAAAGCAACATCTCAACCTGGACTCGTCCTAATTCCTCCCACATTTCCAAAGACCAGGCTGTGCTGGTCCCAGCCCTGTCCCATCACATTATCCTGGATGTCTGCCCCTCTCTGGAGCCCATTCCCGTGCTCCAGCGGGCTTGTAAGCTGGGATATTTTTGGAGCAGGTTCATGGGCAAGAGGCCGTCCTGGTACTGGGAGCTTGAACAAAGGGAAAACAAAGCAAAAAAGTTGGAAAGGCACCACAAAAGGAGAGAAAATTCCACAAAATCCCGCTCCTGCCTGGACACTCTGAGGTCTGTTTATAAAAGGTTCGGCCTTTGCGCACAGCAACGAACTGATTCCTTTTCTCCCCTTTTTTCTCTGGGAAACGGGGCACATGGAAGGCTCCATCCTGGAGGAACTCAAGCCCTTGTGGATGCTCCAGCCTCCAAAGGGAGTCTGGGAACAGGAACCGGAGCCTCTAGGCTAAAAGGAACGACGCGCCTTTGCCAGAGGCAGTTGCGCTGCCATTCGAATGATTCTCAAAAATCTCTGCTGGAAAAAATGTAAGGATCATTTCGGATCCTTGAGCCATGTCATGATGCACCTTTGAGAGTTGTCCCTACCCCTGATTTTTCCATGTTTAAAAAAAAAGGATTATGAGAAAGTCCAGCATTTCCAGTCAAGTTCAGAATAAAATTAAGCCCAAGATCTGCATTTCCCCACAACTCAAAAATCTCCATGTCCAAGAATCTTCCCTACAAATCCTCCACATGGCATGGGAGGCTTTCGATCCCAAACCCTCTAAGGCTCTGCTTTTGATCCCAAACCCTTTAAGGCTTTGCTTTCAATCCCAAACCCTTTAAGGCTGAGAGGTTAAAGGGGGTGTGGGGGAAAGCCAGGACCAAGCGGGATCTGCTTCAGCACCCCCTCTGCAAAACTGCCTCGGTCTCCAAAAAATTCCATCCCCAGCAAAATTCCATCCAGCAGTTTTGGATTCTCAGCCCAATTTACGGGGATACCAAAAGGCACTGGGATTCATCAGCTCTGGGCTGCTGCTCCGAGTGTTCTCTCCTTATTTACTCACGGAGAAATAGGAGAATAAAATTCACCTTACGCTCCTCAAGGAGGGAGGAAGATCCCGCATCCATGGGTGTCATGGCACAGAAATGGGAGCTGTGTCCAGAGAAAAGGGATCAGAAAGGTGGGATCAGCTGGCCAAGATCCAGCTGGGATGCCTGTGGATGGGAGTCTTCGGCTGGAGCCGTGGGGAAGGAGAATCCCACAAACCCACCGGGCATGGTCGGAGCTCTCATTCCTCAGAGAATCATGGAATGGTTTGGGTTGGAAGAGACCTTAAAGACCATCCAATTCCAGCCCCTAGGATGGGCTATCCCAGCTGGTCATGGAGCACCACCTGTGGTGTGGACACGAGAGTTTCCCTGGAGATAAAGAGGAGGAGAGCAGCTTTCCCAGGCTTTTTTTCATGCCAATGGAAATGAAATGTTAGGAGAAAAATCCTATTTTTTACTGACCCGATGCATTTTCCTGGAGCACGGAGAGAGGACAAAAGGGAAGGATCCCTATGGACTGAAGTAACAGAGATGAGTCTCTCCTAGAGACAAAGCCAGACTTAAAAAGAAACCAGTCCTTGGTCCTGCCAAGAATTCCAGAAACTGGGAATGGAGCAGAGCAAGAGGTGGCGACACTCAGGAGGGGATGGGTGGGAAATTCCGAATCCATGGTGCAGCCACTTCATCCCGAAGGAATAAAAACACCTTCCAGAGCATGCACGGTCTCGTGGAAGGAATAGGGGGAAAACCTTGGAAAAGGGATTCCTCCAAGGAAATCCTGAGGACTGCAAGACCTCCATGGAATGAGCAAACACCTGAGGAGCTCCTGAAACCATCAGTGAGGCTTAAAGCTCCTCCAGGGAAGAGCTGACAAGGGCTCAGATGACCCCACAAGGTGATCCCAGCTTAAGGCCACCCCTTAAGGAGAAGGAAGACAGAGAACCAGCGGCTGAGAGGGATTTCATGGAAGAAATTCCCGCTGGGAAGTGATGGAGAGCTCCGTTATCACCAGAGGGATAAGTGGGATGTTACAAACCACAGCTGAGGAGGTTGCTTGAGCTGCTTGGAAGGATGGAGGAGGATGAAAGAAAAAACGAAGGGATCATGGTGCAGGATGGATCCTGACTTCCTGATACCCCTGGGATTCGCTCCTGGTCCCTCACTTCCCTGGGATTCGCTCCTCATCCTGTTGGAAGTGGAGCCTGGATTGCAGCTCCATCCAGCCCAAAGCGTTGCTGCCCGAGGAAGGGCTTCACCTTCCCCGTGCCTCCCAGGACACCCAAAAACTCCCACCCTGGACAGCACAGGAAGGCGGAAAATCCAGCTTTAGGGATATTCAGCTCCCAGGGTATCCCACAGCCACAATCCCACTCCGCCAGCACAGCAGGCTCGGACCTCGAGGGAATTTTAGGGTGGAAGGCGCTGTGAAATTCCACCAAATTTGTATTTTAGCCAGAGCTCCTCCACTTGGCTTTTTTTTTTTAATCCCTTGGAATTACTCTGGATTTACACCCCTGGAGATGACAGCACTGCTTGGTCTAAAGTTAAGGAGCCAACCCAGCCGAGGAATTCTCTCCCCAGACCGGGAACAGGAGCCCTCCTCCATCCGCGGAAGCTTTTTCCTGCTCCAAGGGCTTTTGCCCGTGGATTAAGGCTGCCAGGGCACGGAGAAGAGGCTGGAGCTGATGGCAGCTGGAATCCAGCCTGTTTGACACAATTTTGGGAGCTGGCTCCGATGGACTGGGATGGTTTTTTTTCCACTGTGGGATTTACAAGGCACATGGAGCAGGTTGGATGGACATGAAAAAAAAAATCCTAAAAACCCTAAAAAAAAACCACCCTGGGTTTTTTGTAGGGAAAGGTCCATTCCTGCCACCTCCCATCCCTCCTTCCTCCTCCAGCCCTCTCCCCCATCCCAATCCCAATCCTTCCCTCCCCCCAGCCGAGCCCACAGCAGCTGGTTTATATTTGGCTGTAAATTTATGGCCCCTTTTGTGTTCTTAATCCCCTCGCAAACGATATGAAAGCCTCGGACCTTTCCACTCGGTGCTAATGAGCTCAACACTTGCGTGCCTCGGAGGCAGAGCATTAATTGCGGTGTGTTAATGAGCGATGGAGCTTTGGACACTGAGACAAACCAGGGCCGCACCTCCGCTCCACTCCCTGCACCCTCCTGGAGTCTCTGGATGTCTCCCCAGCAATCCCATGGATTGCTTTTATTTTATTCCTTCTTTGCCTTTTTTTTTTTTTTTTTGTGCTGGCCGTGCCTATTTTGGGATGGCTCCGCTGGAACACGAGTCTGGGGCTCTCCTGCCAAGCTGGATGATCCTGAGGAAAGTCTGAGTTCCACCTTTCCCGTGCAGATCCTGCACTGGGAATCTCCTTCCTGGCCCCGGGCGCTGCTCAGACTTGACCTAAAGCCTCGAGGCTGTGTCCTGGTCATTTCCAATTCCCATTTCCTTCTCCACCAGGATCCCTTGCAGGCGCAGGAATGCTGAATTCCAGCTTCCCGCTGGAATTAGATCCCATAAAAGCAGAGCCTGCAGTATCCCTGAGATCAGGTTTGTTTTGCCCTCATTACAGCTCCTTTCACTCCGGAATCAACACTCCCAAAATCTGGGGTTTCATGGGTGGAAACGGGGAATTGAAGAGGTTGACAAGGACAAGATGGGATCAGATGGGACAAGGATGGAGGGAAGAGCCAGGCTGGGACAGGGAATGGCAGAGGTGGCACCGTTGGGTGGCCAAAACAAGAGCAGGATGGAGAGACCACTGGAGCATGGAGCAGGAGCCAGGAATGATGCCATCGCCCCTTCCCAGGGAGTTCCAGCAGGAGAGCAGGAGCTCCAATCCCAAGGGATGACGTTCATCCCTCACGGGGTGGGCAGGGACAGGGATCTGCCACCAAAACCCCGGAGCAAAGACCCTGCTCAGCCAGCGGCGGGAGCAACGGGGTCACTGCTGAGAGGAACCTGCAGGTGATTCCAGACAAAAAATTCCACTGCGGAGCTCCGACTCCAGCAGGGGTGGCCCAGATCCTTCTCCAAGATCAACACAAACTCCGTGATCCAGCGGCAGGAACAGCCTGGCCGGGATAAATATCCCAGGAGGGCAGGAGAGGAGTTTGGAACTGCTTTTATTTATTCCTTGTAAACTCCTCTGATCTCCCAGCTCCACCTGAGGTCAAGGCCGGGGCCAACACCGGTGACAACGGCAGTGAAGCCATTCCCTGCCACAGGAATTCCCGGTTCCCAGCCTTCCATCCCGCCCCGCATCCCTGCTCCATGCTGACTCTATTCCCTGATTCCCTCTCTAGTAACTGGAGAGTTCGTTTCCCAAAACAGGGAGGTTTTCTCCAGTTTATAGGAATTTTCAATGCCAGTGACATCTGCAATGAAGCCATTCCCTGCCGCAGGAATTCCCTGTTCCCCCCGCTCCGTCCCATCCCACATCCCTGCTCCACGCTGACTCCAAACCCTCTCTATAACTGGAAAGTTCATTTCCCAAAACAAGGAGGTTTTCAGCAGTTTATAGGAATTTTGACAGCCTCCTGGAGGGAAATTTGATAAATTTGGGATGGGAAAGCAGCGAGCTTCCATAGGGTTAGGACTGGGGTTTGTTCCTCCTGAGCACCTCCTGCATCCCAGAATCCTTTACCAACACCTACAGGATCAACCCTTCTGGATATTCTTTACGGAACAGGGTAATGAATCCATAAAGATCCCAAAAAACATCTGAGATGGGGAAAAAGGAAAGAGGGAAGAGCTCCAACATCTAAATCATCCCACCTATCCCTGATCCCATCCCATCCAAGCATCCTCCAGCGGATCCAGTGGCGAGAGCCGCGGTTTGCTGCTCCTGGAGTTCCACCGAGGAGCTGAAATTCCTTGGAAAGCTCCAGCGAGCAGCTGATTCCTGGCAAGATCCCAGAACCCTCCTGCAAGAACATGTTGGGTTTGGAGCTCATCTTCGCATCCCGGTGACAATCTGGAGACCACGGATCGTCTGCCAGGGAACGCTGGAAGAGGAGCTGCCAGTGCTGCTGGAAATAAATGCGACTCCACGGGGTTTTGGGAAGATGAGAGGGATTTATGGCCATGGACAAGAGCTGGAGATGGTCCCAAATGGTTGGGAGGGCAGCAGAGGTGGGTTCCACGCTCCGCTTTTCCTCATTTTGGCCAAAATCCTGTGCCAGGTGAGGAATTCCGCCTCAGTTTCTGGCAAGATCAGGGAATTGAAAAGGAACAAGTGAAAGCTCGAGCTCAGAGGTGAGGCAAAACCCAGAATTTGAGAGGGGGACTGAACACCAGAAAACCCCACAATGCTTTAAACTGGACCATCGTCCACCGAAAAGATTTCCCAGGAAATCCTCTCTACCTGGAGCTTTCAATAAATCTCTCAAGAGCAGCATCCTCACTGTGGAAACTGGGGAATTTTGTGGAAAATTCTGCCTTTGCCAAGTTCTTTGCTTGGACCCCTGCGGGGTCAGGAGGAGAACACGGGCTAGGTTTAAGATTTAAGCTCGTCCTAGGTCTCTGAGTTTCGGGGTGGGGAGAGCTGAAAGTCGAAGCCATCGAAGAACAAAAGCTCGGGGTTAACGAGCTCCGAAGAGGCCGCACCTGATGGGCAAAGCTTTAATCTGCTCATCGGAATCTTGATAAGAGTAGAGTGATCGATTTTCACCCCATTAGAGGCAGGCTCAGTTTATCTCTGTGCGCGGCTCAGGGATGGTTTTCAGGGAGAAGAGGATTCAGGGCTGCCGGGATCAGCGGGAGCAGCCCAGGGTGGGTGAGGCAGGAAAAGCAGCGATTAGCAGGAGGTGGAGTGAAGAAATCAGGATAAACACCTGAATTCCAGAGCTGAGCCCTCTGTGCTCGATCTCGAGCTTAAGAGAAAGCTTAAGGAGGAATTAACTCCCGGAGCATCCCAGAGCTGCTGATCCCGGGAAAGAGTTTGTGGGAGCTCAAGGAGTGGGAGTGGGAGAAGGGGCCGGGGTCGTCCTAGGACAGGATTTTGTTGGAATACCTGTGCTCGGGAGGCCTTTGGCCACCCCTGATGCGGGAATTAGGATTTAGGAGTTAATTGGGATTTAGGAATGAATTAGGAATGAGGATCCTTGCCAGCCTGGAATCGCAAGTGATGCCAAAAATCGTGGAATTACGGAACGGCTCGAGTTGGAAGGGACCTTAAAGATCGTCAGTTCCCACCCCTGCCATGGGCAGGCACACTTCCCGCTATCCCAGGTGGATCCAAGCCCTGTCCAGCCCGGCCTTGGACACTGCCAGGGATCCAGGGGCAGCCACAGCTGCTCTGGGAATTCCAGACCAGGTCCTCCCCACCCTCACAGGGAACAATCCTTCCCTAATATCCAGCATCTAATCAGGATGGAAAAAGGCTTTTGAGGAGCGCAGTGGAGACCTTTAGGACTCGGAATGTTCCAAAAGCTTTGGGTTTCAGAGTTTAGGGTGGCCCACGTGGTTTTTCCCGGGTAGGAAAACCCCAGGAGTGAGAACACCGGGAACAGCTACGGAGGAGAGAGGCTCTGCCGGGTTTGTGCCGCTGGCATCGCTCCTGCTGGGGCTGGCACTGCCCAGCCCAGCCCTGGTACCAATTCCAAACCCACCAGGATCCCACAGAGGTCAGGCCTCCTTTTTCCATGACCCCATTCCCATAACCCATGCTCCCCTGTGCCTACTCGAGGTCGGAATTCCGTGGTTTTCTCCGGGCCGTCGCAAGCCCAGGCCGCTCTTTCAGCAGCAAAAAATAACCCGGGTGTGCAGGAGGGTGAAAGGAGCAGGGAATGGGCACTGGGGCACCTTTGGATCTCTGCCTGATCCCAGCAAATCCTCCCTGGACAGGGAATAAACCCTCCCTGGATGGGGAACAAACGGGAGCCGAAGCTGCTGCCGAGGAGAACGCATCATTCCCGTGTCCCTGCACCTCTCCTGCCCCCGGATGGAGGCAGCCCCATCACCTTTCCTCTCGGAGAGTGACGCTGGAAAAATATCTCCGTTCTTAAGGAAAAACCCTGAAACTGGAGGGGCTGAGTTAGGCCTGGCTTAGGGCAGGGACAGACACAGGGGATTTTTTTTTTTTTTGTGGTGTCGCTCCTAAAAATCGTGACTAACGGGTGTCATGTGCTGTTTGTTTTCACATCGTCTCCCCCAGGAGAAAAGAGGGAAGGACCGGGTTTCGAAGGGATTTTGCAGGCTCCAAAGTAGGAAACGCGGCTGGAGCAGGGATCCAGAGAGGGCCTGGCCTCGGGGCGGGGATGGGGACAGCCTCGTGTCCCCAGCAGTGTCACCAGCGCTGTCCCCACACTGCAGAGCTGAGG
>VZTD01005804.1:3234658-3377221 GCA_013397725.1 Rhagologus leucostigma | reverse complement strand
GGAACTCCACCAGTCTATTCCCCTTTCACTTTCCATAATGCTCCTTAGCCTTTCTACTTCCTCCCTAGCTCAGCCACTAGCGAAAGGAGATCATTCACCTGTTCGCACCGCAGGCATGCTTCTTCTGCGGCACCCCCTGGTAGTGCTAATAAGCTCAAACACTCCGCACAGGAATGGGTCTGGACAGACACATCCTTTTTGGAGGGTTCTATTTGGCTACATACACTTGTAGTAACTGCAGTTTTTGATCGTGTAAAAACCATTACTAATAAAAAAGAAAAAAAAGAGAAAAAAACCCACAAAAACCAAAAAACACCTAACCAACCAACAAAACACAAGAAATAACAAACTAAAAACCCTACTAGCAGAAGAATACCTGCAACCCTGCCTGCTTGCCCTGCCTGCGCGAACTCCTGCACAAACTGCTGTGCCACACCCTCAGAGACGTGCCACGCCCCTGTTTGCCCGCTCCTGTTCGCCGCGCTCCAGGCTGGCTGCAGAGTATTGCTCTTGCAGTTTGATCAAAGATTCAACTTGCCCGTAGATTTTAATGTGCTTGAATCCACTGTCAGAAAAGAAACCTTAGGTTTTTTAAACTCACCTTCTCCAGTCCTGAAAACTTTTCTTCATGAGAATACCTTCTGAGGACATGATCAGAACTCATGATTTCAAAGGTATTGCTCTAGGGGGAAAGAATTTGCAGAAGTGTTTGATCCTGTGTTGATGTTCTGAGTGGGCAAGAATTGGGCAAGAATCCTTTATTTTGTGAAGAAACAAAAGTTCTTGTAAAGCTTTAGCTGTCAAAGTAATGCACTGTTTATTTTAATTAGGCCTTTTTAAAGAAGATGTCATGTAACATTAAAAATCTGGCTTGTATTTTTAAATAAAATAATTACCTTTGAATGTAAATAAATTAGTATTATATTATTGCTACTAGCAGAACTGTAAAGGACAGCACATAAGTCTCTATTATTGCTTAATGGTTAAAAAACGAGCTTACTGCACTGTATCCTAGAATAGCCAAGATTGTTTTTAATGAGTTCTGTTACAAGCACTAAAATACTTTATGATTAGATGTGAGTATGCTTGCATACGATTTCTTAAACACAAGCAATATACACTGTATATTAAGTAATTAGCTTTTGCAGCTATAAAACATGTTCGTATTAACCTTTGTCCTTCATTCTATCAACAATGACACACACACTGAGCTTTCTGTGCGATGCCAGCACCACTGAGCATAAATGTATTGTTTGTGTGCATGCAGTTACGTACGTGCGGCCATGCAAGGGGAGTAACGCTTCGGACCCCTCAACTACCATGAGAAACTGTTAAAAATGCTTATGATGTCCCTGAAGCATCTCAGAGATCATTAATGAGGTCAACAGTACCTGACAGATCTCAAAGTGGATCTTGCCTGAGCCAAATAAGTCCACTCTGTGTAACTTACAGTCAGTAGAATTTCCAGTGTATTTTTGCAAATGAGCCTTAAAGAATTTGTAAGCCAGGTTTGAAGCGTGATGTGTATGTATGGATGCGACATGCAGTAGAAACAGCTTGTATTTTGGTGTGTGATTTTGTTAAAAATAATTGCTGCTTATGGTATCTGAGTAAGGGACTGGGTAGTGTAGCTTTGAAGTGCTTGTCGTGTGACACGGCTGGGTAGGTTTGCAGTAAGGCTATTGACATGGCTTGCATTGGTCACGAGCTTCGGGGTTCTTCAGCAAAGGCAGCCAAGACTTTCTCCACTTGCATGTCTGAACTGTTTCTACTCTTTGTATGAGGAGTGGATCTGAAACATCGGCCAACTCTGCCTGGGAGAGCTTGTAAGACTACACACTTCCCCACCTTTCTAAACAGTGATCAAGCACAGGTGACACCTTATGTGCAGCAGAATCTGTACCATGAAAATCAAACCGGGAAATACAGAAGATTTAGGAAGTGCCCTTTGTGGATTGAACTGATAAGACTAAACTATGGCACCTACTCAAGAATCAGGAGTGTTCAGTAAAAATTGCCCCTGTCTGTAGTCATGGATAGAGACCCTGACCTATAGCAGTGAAAAGTGAAAATAAATTATCCTATTTATAATACAATTTCATCTTGCTTCATAAAGCAAGAGCTTATCTAGGTTTTAATAGGTACCATGGCAACAATGTTACTGGAATACTCATAGGAGCATTTTTGGAAAGAGGAAACAGAATGAAACAAAAAGCTCACTGGTTATCTGTGGACACAAGAACTTTTGCTGCAGACAAATACAAATTCTCCTTCTTCTTATTTCTGGGTGGCTATTTACAGTTGCCACCACATTCAAATACTTTCAGTTTATACTGTTGTTGCCCAGAAATACTGAAAAAGGGGGGAAACCTGCTACAACTAGAAGGCCTGATTTTAAATGTAGTTCAGAATTTCATTATATTTGCATCAGTTAAAAGAGATGAACAGTGCAGAACTACTAAAACCACTGTGGTTACTAGCACAAAATCCCAATACCACAAGATTTATATGTTCAGTCAAACCTATGCTTAAGTACCATAGTCCTCTTAAAAGTATGCATGTCACAACCAACACATAACTATGGCTCTGTTTTTGTTTTGAAATAACTAATTTCAGCACATTTCACCTAGGAGTGAATGTTCCACCTTTTTTGATCTCTGCGAAACACCTGCAGTTCTATTTTAGTTCCAATATTCTAGTGTCAGTAAAGAGATATTGAAACTGGAACCTCATTCATGCAAACTTAGGTGCACTGATATTTGTGTGCAAAGAGAATAGCTCAACATTAACAAATGGCAATATACAATAATACTTACTGCAATGACCAGAGAGGGGGAAGAAAGCCATTTAGAGGGAAGTCCTAGTATTTTCTTCAGTTTTTCAATTAACCAGAGCCACATCTCTAGGTCTCTGCGTACAAAGCATTATTCAACCTCTTGTCTGTGCAGAACCAGTTACCTGAGAAACAGGTTTTAAATCAAGATCCACTTTATTTAAATTCTGATTTCTTAACAAAAATCACACTTTTGCAATGAATTTTTAGTCCCTCTTTCCCACTAACTTATGAATATCTTTATCATTTGGAGACCAAGGTGGAAATTTTAAAGAGAGTTCCTGTATGTTTCTTGTGAAATGAGTGGTTGGAAAATTTCATACCCTGAAAAGGCTGGAGTCAGGGTTCAAAAGTAGTTTTAGACATGAGAAATCCAAGCAGGAGACAACTGCAGATCATCAGGGTCTGCAAATCCAGCTGTTTATGGTGAAATTTTGTTTTTCCGTATACTCACTGTTCTCATTTTGCATTAATTCACAAAATTTGTTTCATTTTTGTTCAGATGAGACCAGTTTGTTTTCTGTTAATGCAAGAAGCTTCCTGACCCTTGCAGCCCACATCTGCCTTTCTGTTTCTTGCTTTCCTTTTAGATCTGTTCACACATCCTGCAATGCTTAACATGGATCCTTGTGAAATTTGCTATATAACTTACATTTGTAAATCTTCCTCTCAGTGTTTTCTTTTTGATTCTGCGATATATGACAGTGATCTAACCCTGTCACCCTTTTGTATGTATAACCTTCATATGATGTGGAGATTGCACAGGATGAACAGTATATGCATTATTCTCAAGGGAAAAATTATCAGATAATCCAGCTTTTCATGGCATTTTACTGTTTTGTAGTAAGACAAGATTATGAATGAAATAACATCTAACAGCAAGCAGCATGTAAAAATCAGGAATCATAAAAGGCAGTATCTGTTTCTTTGAGATTGGCAGGACAAATACTTAGGTCCAGTATTTCATAGCTCAGAGTGAAGGAAAGATATGCTTCTATTTTTCTGACTTCTTTGTAGCCCAGGAATAAAATACAGTGCCTTCCTACGAGAGTCTGATCAAATATATGGTTGCTTTGTGCAGCTGAGTTCACTGTCTTTAAGTCATCACTATATAATTACTCTAAGCCCTATACTTTCTTTAACAAGCCTTCAATTCATTGAAAATCCTCCCCTGCTTCAGCAATTTAGTTTACTTAATGAATTACCTATTTTCATTTCACATGGGGTTGAGAACCTTGGCTTGCTACAGATTCAATATACCCTTGAAATACCTTTAATCAGTCAAACATCCCAGCAAATGTCTGGGTTCCATCCATTAATAAGATACACCCACGGACTGTATGAAATAAAGCCATATACAGCTTCCTTGTTCCTCACTCCTCATTGAGAAACAATTTCTAGCCGCTGTGCTTACAAAGTGTTCCAAGTGTGAATAAAGGTTAGAAACACATGTTCCTGAATCTGCAGGCAGACTGTGAAAATGGTAGAAAAAGATGCAGCTTACATCTCCAGTTAGCCTCACTGGCAGGTCAGCTAAAATCATCAATTTTGTATCTGTTTGGCTTAAAAAAGGGGATTTTGCATCTTTCACACCAAGCACTCCATGCAGTGACAAACCCCATAACTACAGACACAAAATAATTATTGTTGATCTTCACTGTGAGTCTCCCACTAATTTTAATAATGATTTAGGAGAGGAGAATGGCATTCTAAATATAGATTGGCACCCTAAATATAGATTGTAATGCACAGAACAGGGGATTAGATCTTTCTTACTACATGAATTGGACACCTGAAAAACCTGGGTTTATTTTCAGCAGACTAGCTTTTAAGTATACATAAAGATCCAAGAAACCCACAGCTCTGAAGCCTCTGGCAGCAGCTACATACTCCTTGGAACTCTGAATCAGTGTACATGACATAGGGATGACATAAATTATCGAGACAGCATACAGCAAGAAATTTTAGTAAGCAAGGTGATCCTTACGGCAGACTACTACACTTCCACATTAAGTTTCTACCTACTCACAAGGTGTTTAAAAAGAAAGAATATATAGTGATTAGCTAATTTAATAACGTGCTATGCCATTTTGTGCCCACTGGTGGCTAATTTTGTCCAGGCTGCTGGCACCTCTGCCCATGTTCTGTCCCTGAAGTTATGCACCTGCAACTGAAGACCTGACAGAAACGCTCGGAGCAGCTGGAGGAAGCAGCTCCCCAGCCCAGGCAAGAGCCATGGCTGACACTGCAGTATTGGTTTGCAGGGTTCCAACTTGAACAGCACCAAGTGCTTTCCCAAACACAGCTCCGTGTGCTACCTGGCCTCCACCACAGAATATTTCAGACATCCTCCAGTGCAGGCTGAGACCATGAGTCTAGCTCAGAACAACAGAATGGCACTGACCACTCTGCTTCACAGACAGTGCTTCCTTAAAGCAGAAGATCCAAAAAGGGAGCATAACAAACTTCTCATCAAGTCAAGCAGGTGACCTCTGCTCTGACTGGTAAGTTTTACAATTGCATCAAATCTGTTTTTCTGCATGTGCTGCATTTCAGAGACTGAAATGCTGAACAGCTCTCTGCTTTTTATGCCAGAGAGCGGTGACGGTGGTGCTTTGGTTACACTGCTTCCTTCATAAATATGCACCATCTTCTATCTACATGTCCCCCAAAAAGTTGGGCAATGAATTTTTCTAAGCATATTGTTTCTTTCCACCTTATCTCATTACTGTAATACCTTTCTTATATCATCATTGTAGTACCTTAACCATGTGTCCTTCTACTTCAGAAAGACAAAGAACACAGTGGTGTAGCTCAGCAAGTGAAGCAAGGGCACCACGGTTAGGTAGCACACAGTCACTGTAGAAAGTGTTGCTGTTTCCCTGTTTCCCTTCATGCCCATGGGCCTGTGACTGTGCTACAGTAAAATTGTGAGCAAAGATCTGATTACACCACAGAAACAACCAAGCTGTTGTCGGCAACTTCAGCAACTCCAGCAGAACATAATGTGTTTTATCAGTTACATGTTACCGAGAACAGAAAAAATGTATCAGTTTACTCCGCTCTTTTCTATCAAAGGTCCAAAGCTGCTTTGCAGTTCTAGAACTCTGACAACATAATCAATTGCACCACTATGTAACAGATCAGTGGAGATGCATCAGCGTAATGAACAAATCTGAGCATTGCAACACCTCTTTGAACAGCAGTAGAGCTACTAATATCAGAAACAGAGAATGGGAGTCAGTTTATAAAGGCATAGCAGATCTGTGTTCTTGAAGTGAGAAGTATCAAAATCTAATACAGTAGCAGTGAAGCAAAGGGTTCAAAAGAAAAAGCACACAGCAAACAGAACCATTACTGGCCTAAACTTCTGAAAACTGAGCAAGATTGATTTTTTCAGAAACTTTCTACATAACTGGATCTTTTAATATACCACTTAGGCTTAGTTATTTACTGATTTGCCATATATAGTTCTGCATAAAGAACTATACAGGGCGTTGAGAGAGAATCCTTCTAGTGCCTAGCTGTACGCCAGGTTCCAATAGCACTTGATACAGTTACATCTTTCCCCTGGCCCAGCTCAAGAGAAGAGAGAAATTTGATGAGGGGCATGTGGGAGGGGAAGCAAAGTACAGATTAAATTAAGACACTGTAAAAGCACTAGATGTCAGAGTGCTTTTTGAATTAATTATTTCCTTCCACTAAAGAAAATCTGCTCCCACTTCACAAAAGAAAACCCTCACTATCAGCAGGCAGTGCTCATTTCGCAAACTTTTCTTACACTGTAATAGAGTGGAGCAGGCAGTTGTGACTAAAACTATTTATCTGTTCTGTTAAAATCCTTACAGTAATTACACAGGAAAAAGAGAAATCAGAAGACCCAAAACTCTCAGTTTATTTTAATTATTATCCTGCACAGTTGCTTCAGGAAAAGAGAAGGCATCTTCTGAATAAATTTTTCCTTTCAAAAACTCAACTGCATCTTCATTTGTCATTTCCTGAAACTTCTTGTTCTGGATCTGTAAGAAAGGAAAAGGAAAAGGTACATTATTTCTATTGTCCAAACTACCCTGTCCTACAAACCAAGTGCTCAGTGATGAGAAGGCTACAGGAAATTGTTGTATTCTGAAAACAAGTTCGCTTGAATCATTTATTCTGTAAAAATCAGGGAAATAAGCCAAAGACATAGGTTTCTTACGTACAAAGCAATTCATGGCTTGATTTTTTTCCCTCAACTATTTATTTACTGATAATAGTAAGTAGCAGCTTGTCTTTTAGAGTTCTCTCCTTTCTCCCTTAGTGACACCACCACTACCTTCTAACGAGAAATGATACACAGTTATCACTCTGGAGAAAGCCCACCATTTCTGATGAACCTTCATGCTTTGTAGAACAAGGCCTCATCTACCAAAGACACCCATCACTGTGCTGATAACAGGACCAAAACAGAGGTAGTAACAGGACTCTTCTTACCAGAATCACATGATAGCCCAGTTTATTTAGATGCCTCTTCTTCATTGCCAGCTTCCCCTGGGGGTGTGTTGTGCCCAGACAGAAGGCAGACATAGGAGCAAACAGAAAAGCCAACCTGCAACCAAGAAGAGTAGGGAAGACTTCACTGTACAAATGCAGAATAATCATTTATAAGACAATGACTCAATGATGTCCGTTAACACTGCAGAATATACACGTCTTTCTGGTAGGCAAAAATATCAGGACTGCACAAATGTCATCATCCTCCTCCTTCTTCAGATTTAAGTAATTTAGACTCTTTTCTTCCATGAGCTTCACACAAGTACCAGCATCTACCCAAATACCTACAGCAGAATTAAGTACTTAGATCTCCACTTCTCCCACAATGAGAAGGAAATAGATCATTCAACATTCTCCATTAATCTGACAGATTCTGCATTTACTTTGATCCTTTGCTAACGATATTCAGAATCAGTCACTTCCTGCCATAAAAACCTACTTGGAAGGGTGAGGAAAGCTGAATGCCTTGGAACACTGAGTTTCTGTTACACAATTCACCAGCTCTCCTTTTATCAAAAAGCAAACTGTACAAAATACATTGCTGTGCAGTGATCCAGCAGACAAATGTTAAGTATTACCCAATTCTGCTTAAGCATTACTTAAATGATATATGTCCTGCTTCAGTTACTGAGAGGTTATTCTTCTACACAAGATTAAATTAATCACCTAAAATGTGGATATGATGATCCTTTTTATTCAAATTATATTTCAGTAGCTGAATTAACTGCCATAACATACCACTGAGATGCAAATTTTTGAGACTTGAGAGAATAACTGAATGTTTAACTGGACAAATACTTTTTAAAAAATTGCTACCTGCATTCATTACAAGAGTATCAGATCACTGTGATGTTTCCTGCCTCTTTCTCTGAAATGTTAAGTGTTAGCCTCTGTTAGAAGAAGGTATCAAGCTGGATGGATTGTTGCTCTGCACTGGCATGGCAACTTTTGCATATTCCAGTAAGCACAGATAACAACTGAGTTATCTACTTTGCTTCTGCAAATCAGTGAACCAAAGAAGTAACTGGATGGGACACATGCAAATAAAACTAGCCTGCTAGAAAAAATATGCAGTCAAAAAAAGACACCTCTGAACACGTGAGTCAGGATGATCGTCTGTTGCAGCTATGGGGAGCACTTTCTTTCTGTCTGAATCCATTCTGATTTCAAAATCTGAAAACAAAAAAACAAAACATTTAACTCTGCAAGAGGTTAAAATTAATGTTCTCATTTGAACCCATGAATTGTTCTAATTGTTTTCAAATGAACAGCTCATTTGAAAAGTTAATAGACACCACCACTGGTCTGTTTCTAATTGTTGTTCTCTTAATAATTTAATTATTACTGATAGCTTTTCCCTCCCTGCAATGAATATAAAGTTATAGCTTGCCCATCTCAAGAAGAAATGGATTTGTTTCTGGAAACTGCAGATTTAAGTCTATGGAGTGAAATCATCATTTAAAGAAACTACTCTTGATTGCAGTCTGTCACGCCTACTCCGATTTTCCTGCAATCCAATTCCTCATTAGAAGTAGTTAGGAATAAAATTATTACTGGTACAGAAAAACAGGTAAGCTGAGTGGGTGGCCAAGAAAAAAAGAAAAGGCAATATCAAAACATAGGAGAAACTAAAAGAAGGTCATATCCCATTTCATAAATGAAAGTAGAGCCTAAATCTTAGCCAGAACTTCAGAGAAGAAAGAAGAGAACAAAAGAGAACAAAAGGCAGCTGCTGTTTGGCTTTGTTTCTAACATGATTTGTATTAAAATGTCAACTCTCTCAAAGTTGGCCACTTGGATTTAGGTACAATTAACATCTGCTTGCTAATGCCTAAAAAAAAGTCCAAAGCATTTTGTAAACAACAGAAATCACAGAAGTTTTAGTAAATGGACTTAAAAACTTTAACAGAAGCATCATAAAAAGTAGATTCACCAATCAGTGACATCATTTGTTAAAAGACTGTATCTTCAAAGTGTTAAACTTTTAATCACTTGCACCCTATGCAAATTTATTACCATCTTATTACTTTGGGGACTATAAATCCATATTAAAAATAATATGACAGTTATATAGCTTCATACCAATATGATATTTGTATGGCAGCCGAACATTTTGCCGAAACATGTTCTCGCCTCCCAGAAGTTCTGTCAGTGCCTCATGAGCCTTTCTGAGATTAAGAGATACTAATGAGGACAAATTCTCAGTCAGCACAAATGCAGGCTTTGTGAAAGAAGGGCTGTCAAGTTCCATACATGTTTTCACACAGCGAAGCATCACTGCGTTTTGTTCTTTAAGATCATCTGAAAAAGGATACAAAAAATATTATATACAATGTATTATCCCACAGAATTTTTCATTTTATTATCATTTGTAGTCTGTTCTAGCACAGCAAACTTGACTACTCTACTAGCTGTACAAAATTGTAATGTGGAAACCAAATTCTTCTACAAACTGTTCCAAGAACCTCATTATAACTCAGAGCATTCCAAATCCCACTTTTACTCCTGATTCCAGGTACTAAAATTAGTTTGCAAAGGTTAAGACTTCCTCTGTTTTTAAAAATGCCTGAACATCTATTGACTATAGAACTCCTGTCTCTTACACATTTCTACCATTTCAACAAATCCCATCTTCACCTCTAGCCATTTAAGCACACACCTACTGTTAAACTGTTGCCACCACGGGGCCCAAGACAATGAGCCTGATTGCCTAGTGCAGGCCCAGGTCACTCAGATCACCATCATTAACTTTGTCTTGAGGACTTCAAATTTAATATTAATCATGCTTGTGTTCTTTAATTTTGAATCTTTTAACACAGTTACAACCAATTACATACACAGGCAGACATCTTGTTTAAAACAAGAACATGACAAAGTAAGGTCTGACCTGACAGTACAAGTTCATCCTTGCTGTCCTTTTGCAGCAGCACATCAAGTGCATGGTGGGGAAGATATCCTAAGACACCAAGTGAATACACTGCTTTCAGCAGTTCTGTGTTGGAAATCTGAGGCAGGCACTTATTCAAGCAGCTATGAAGAGTCTCAAAAAACCTTTTCCAAAAGCAGAAGAAAAGTATCTCAAAACACAAATAAGGCTATATAAAATACGTATTTCAAACAAAAACACAACTTAGAAATCTTTATTATCTTGTATAATTGTATTTTGTGTTATCTAACATTAGCGTTTGATTCTTCCTTTGAGGATACAGCTACCTATCAACAGATTTAGTAGCCTGGTCAGTCTAGAACCACGGTCTTCATTTTCAGTTAAAGAAAAAAGATCATATTCAGAAAAAATGTGAAAAGACACAGCAATTTGCCTTACAGATTAATGAAACAGGATTATGAGCTCTTTCACAAATAAATCAAATACTAGTTGCCATACATTACTCTATAATGGCTATGTAACATATTATCAGGCACTTTAAAGGAAAACCTACAGATGCTTCTGGACTCTGGGAATATAGTTGAGTCGTGAATACACTCGAAGAACAATCAAAAGGTTTTTCAAGTTAAGGAATTCAGGGTCTTCTGTCACCTTCTCAGTAAAAATACCCAGCAACTCCCTAGGCTGAAAGCCAAGTGTCTCGCAGGCAGAGAGAAAAAGGATAATCTAAAACAAAAGAAAGCTTTATAAGTCAAGAAAACCAGTGAAGTTGATTCTACCTGTTCATTTCATAGAAGACATTTTTTAATGAAAGCAAATTTTTCAAAACTTTTGTTTCTTTACTTATCAATAAATAGAACAGCATTTAAAAAATGTAATTATCAACTTCACCAGATTGGTATTTGTACAAATTTGTTCTCCAAAGATCATGAATAAACATGAAGAAAGGTAAGATGGAAGCATCAGATACTCTATCAGTACCACTATAAATTATTTGGTCTCAAATAATGTACCTGTCTTTTGTCCCAAAGGTAGGCAGTAGAATTAACATAGTCTGCTAACGCTGAAAACAGTTTTACATTACGGTACTGGAGAGTGTGACAGGTTTCCAGAATGAGAATTAATTGCTGAAATGGAGCATCGTGGACATTTTCTGTAACAGAAGATCAAAGAAGGACAAATGATAAAAAGCAATGGGAGCTGTAGGTTGGAGACATTGAGACACTGGGGGAACAGTTTGGTTAAGGGATGAAGGAGGGGAAAAATATGATAAGAAACTGTGCAAGACTGAGACTAGCTAGGCAAAGCTCAACCGAGCTAAAACACATGAAGAAACTTGAGAGACAGAAGAAACCAAACTGAGCCAGAATCAAGCTACAATACATTAATCAGCAAAAGGGGACAAATTAACAAAATAAGCAAGAAGATTGTGTTCCCAGGATGTTTTCTGTTCCAGGATTTTTGATTTTCAGCATGCACTAAAAAAAATACTGAAGAAAGTCACTGTTCCCTCTGTGGAGGCCACCTGGCCTGTGTGCTGAGTGTGGTCAAAATCCTATGGGAGAAGCCAGGATGTGGAATTAAACTTTGTGTCCTAACATATATGAACAACCAGGACAAATAAAGGCTGTACAAGCAGCCTCAACACTTCTGGGTTATTTCTATTAAGAATGCTATTTTGCTACCTTAATGCTTTTTGAGACACAAATTCTTACGTATTTTAAGCATGAATCAACACATACTAACCACATATCCTTAAGCAATGTATTGGAGAGGTATGCAGAGAGGTGAAAGCATTAGCTTTCATTTAATGTTTTTATGGGCTACAGCATGAGGTTCATTATTAAGCAGTACTCAATAATTAAATGCAGTAATCAAGGAAACACTATTTTCCCTTTAGTTTACCAACTAATCACACTAAGTCACCAATCCATCCTGTAAGTTGTCAATTTCCAATTCAGATTTGTTATAAAATTTTATTTGAAATCTCCTTTCCTTGCTAGAATTAAATTCTTTTTCCTAAATCCTGTGTACAGAAAAATGTAAAGAAAAATATGTAAATCAGGTAAATGTTAAGAAGGGCAGAGATGACAAGAGCTATTTGCTTTTATTATTGATCAGTAATTTTCTGTCTTGCTGCTCGTCAAATGGCTCCACATAACTATAATATCCTGTAAAACAAAAATGTTTCCTGAGTTTTAAAGGAAATCAGAAAAGGGAGATGAGACAATAATTAGGAAGAATTTGGTATAAGGAAGGGAAATTTAATTAACATTTTTTTTTCTTACCCTGGATCTTTTTACTGCAGGCATTCAGGATTGGAAGGGAACAATAATTCATTGCAGCAAGAGCCAAAAACATACGCAGAGCATTCGGAAAAGTCAAACCATCTATTTCTCTCAAAACTGCCATCTAAAGTGAATCAGAGTTTATTAAATCCTTCATTCTTCAGGTATATTATCATTGCTTTCTGGTGAAGACATTTTCACTAAAACTTTCCCAAAGTCCTTAGTTCAGATTTATAAGAAAGAAAAAGAAGCAAAAAACAGTAAAAGCATAAAATAACTACTCTCAATTTCTTAATACACAATTATAGCAGGTCAAGCGCTCTAGAAACATGTCAGTACACAAGTTTCCAGCAATTTGCCTTTATATGGTTATTTTAAAACAAGAAAGTCTCAGTAAAGGTCATTTCCAAATAATGTGAATACATATCTTCTACCAACTCTTAAGAAAGCAGCAGAAATAAAACAGACACAGTTAACTTAAAAGTTCATAGTAGTCCAATTACGATTTTGCATGTGCATGAAAGCTGTACGCCTCCAAAGTGACCCAACAGTATGTCAGTGGCCTATATTTAATACAAACACCCAGCTACAAATGTGGGCTGAGGCACAGAAGGTCAGCTCTGATGCCACAAAGGAGATTTCATTTATCAAAGCAGTAATTAGATTGATATAAATGACACTAAAAATGAAAATACAAAGTATATTGGCTATTAAAATACAGTATTTTTACCGTATATGTATCAGAGGTTGAATACAAAATGCATCTATGATAAGAAATTACACTGTAAAAAAATAGCACCCTCTGGGCTCAGAAATTTAAGTGCTCCCTTTAGTTAACAAGTGCAAATGTTACTTTCCTCTGTTTCATAATGGTTCATGACTGCTATTACAAACTCTGACATCACAGCCCTTCAGTTATGTGATGAAAACACCAGCAGGCCCTCTTTGAAAGAAGGTTTCAAAAAGGGTTTTTAAATCAGGGCACGAGCCTAGTACACCCTGCCATAAAACCTGCAGCCTGCTCCTAGCCATGGTATTTCCCAGGGGACCTTTCACATACACAGAAAAACAAGACCATGAGCTTGGGGAGTCCTGGCATCTCACTCCCACCAATCCTCCTGCCCCATACAGTTACTGGACACAGCCCCATCACAGACCAGTTTTCTGTCACCTTGTCTTCAATCACAGGCTGGGCAAGGGAATCAGGAAACAGCCTGTCAGCTCTTCTATGAAACACCATGTGGCCAGCCCAAAGAGGTGAGGGCACGGCTGTTTTACTGCCTCAATTCCTTTTGTTACCAGCCTCCAAATATAAGTTCTTCCTACAGATAGAGCTGGACTATGATACATGTAGCAAACACAGTTATCTTGCTATTACATTTTCTCTTTCAGTGTCTACAAAGAACCATATACAGTTTATAAACGATGCAAGAGCACAGGCTTTTGTGGGAGTAAAAATGAGCCTCCAACTAACTTTACCTCTAATTTCTTTTTCAGAAAAACTGGAGCATCTTTTCCCAGGCATTTCATCAGGTTTTGCAGAATAAAGATGTCTCTGATACTTGAAATGCGCTGCTCCACTAGTAACCTGATGGAGAAACACACACAAGAGCTCTCCTCATTCCAGCAGAAACAGGTAAGTACCCCCATTCTTCACTGATGTACCCCCCAAGTTAAAGCTGTAATCCCCTGTTCCTCTCCCACCTCCTTTTTTTTTTGAAATGCTGGCATAACTCTACATGACGTAGCTGCAGCACAGATATTTTATACAGGGAAATAATTATAAATGCTTTCTTAATGTTAATCCTGATAGATGAACGTTGTTGCTGATACACTTACAGCAGGGGCACCTGACCAGACTGCACATGTGACAGTGCAAATAAGAGTGCTGTTAAGCCTCAAGGAATTATCACCCTTCTGCAGAAAAAGAAAATTGCACATTTTTATCTTTAAATCATCGAAGTGCAGGCAAATTCTGAAACAGACAAGAAACTCAGGAATGGACACAGACAACAACTGGATGCAAGTGAGGAATAAAACCAAACAAGCAGTGCTGCGGGTGCAAGAACAGAAGGCAATAACCCAGAGATCACACGCACAAGATGAAGGTGCACTCTTAGCACCTCTTTTTCTGGCTCAGTGGGTGGTACTGTAATTGTTACGTCTGAACTACCCTTAAATATACCTACACAGGTAAATATACCTACGAAAATATGAAGTGTCGCTTTCAAAGGCAGTGCACTGGTCTGAAATTCATCTCTGCAAATGGGCCAGAGCTCCAGACACCAAGACAGAGAACTCTAGATGGTACTCCTGCTTTCCACCAGCTTTTAAGAACTGTGTACCTGTGCCTCCAGGGGAACCTGGTTTTTGGGCATCACTTCCTCCTTCTCAAAGCAGAACATGATACAGGGTCAAAAGTACTAATCCATGGCAAGTTTTGTGATAGCCTCAGTAAAAGCAATCTCATGGGACTGAGCAGATTGGTCACACGCATAAACCGCACTGGCCCAGAAAATATTCACTACAGCCAAAGAACTTATTCTGATAAATCACTACACAGAGGCACTTGCTGGATGCAACCAGTCTTCATCTGAATTTTTACTTACTAAACTAAAAGAAAATATTCCCAGGCTGTTAAACAATGTTTTTCATCAAGAAAAATCAGATAGGTCCCTAAGTAAGATAGTCTCATTACCTCCTGTCTGTATACAGATAAAACAGGGATAGATTTGTGAAGTGACTTGACCAACATCACAAAAAAACTACACTGGTGGAGCTGCAGTCAGAACACAATCCCCTGAGGACCAGTCTAGCACCCTTTACCATTGGAAGCCCTCCTCAAAACAGCAAAGACTGCCATAATTCACTGTCTAGCACAGCTCTTATCTCATGTGATCATTTAAATCCTAAAACCACAGGATGTATTTTACGTGCAGATATACCCTTGATGATTTCTAACAGACATGCATTCAAACAATATTTAATTACGAAGAACACGTGAAAGATATATTTTCTCACTGTAATCCAGCTTGAAGAGCGCTCACATTCTTGTCTTTATCCATCCGTGCTAAAGTAGTTGCCAAAACTGAGATGCATCGGTTATCAAGTTGATTGAGCTTCTCCTGTTAAAAGTTTTGACAATGTTAGATTACTTCAAACCAGTAAGAGTTCCAGAAAAGAAAAACTGACCACTCTTAATTTGCACCTGCCATTTTCTTTTCCCCCTCAAAAGTCAATTTACAAGCTTTAATTCTGCAGACTCCACAAGGTCTCATATCAGTCAAACTCAGCTGATTTGAAAAGGGTAATGATTTTTGAGACTTCTCCTCTCTTAAATCTGAAATCAGGCAGTGGTTTCAAAGTTAAGGAAATCAGAAGTCTGCACAACTGAACTATGGGAAATGTTTCCATGGAACATCAGACTAAACCAGGGATATAATCCAACTCTCTCTGATGCTGCACAGCCTCCCAGAATTACCCACAAGGTTTCAGCCCAAATTTAGGAGGATTTTCATACTTACTTGGCACACTCTCACCAAAGTCTGGACTAGGAGCGTGTTCTGAGGCACACCGAGGTGCACCACGGCGTGCAGGCTGAACACCAGGTCCCCGCGCGTCATCCTGCGCGCGTCGCGCAGCAGCTGCTGGCACAGCTTCACGAAAGCCGGGTGCTCAAAGATCAGCTGCTTCTCGTAGCGCTGCTGCTCTTCCGATAGGTTTTTGAAGAGCCTCCAGGCCATGGTTAAACAGTTTGCGTAGTGCTTAATGGAAACAGCCGCCTCCGCAGCCAAGTCCAGCGCATCGCAAGGACAGGTGCACTTCTGGAGACTGGTAAAGAACGGGTCACTATGATCCTCTACATGCTTCGGTTTGAAGCTCCCAGAATCATCAAGCTTTTCAGCTTCCAAGGAGCTCTGGGAAGCCTTCTCACTCACTAAAGCCTCTGCACCTGTGCTAAAAATATCTGTCTTTTGAGATAGAAATCGAAGAGATGATCCATGCAGAGAAGGCAAAATATTTAAAAGTAATTTCCTAAAGTTCACATTTCCCAAGGGATCCCTGTATCTGCCAATCCATAAAATGTGTTTTCTTGTTGTGGCTGAAGATTTGGGAGCGAGCACAGAACTGTACCTATGCACACATCTAACAGTATTTAACAAATAACTTATTTTATTATTCATTTCTGCTAATGCCTCATGAATAGATTTGAAACGCCAAATCAAAGTAAGGGATCCGGTGACGTTCTACCAGTGGAAACAGTTCTGGAGAAACTGCACAACATTGCTCATCTGTAAAAACAATTGAAAATTACGAATTAGTTACCAGACTTCCAATTCCCACAGTTTCAACCGCCAAATCTAAGCACTTTTACAGGAAAGGAGAAGATTTGGTAAAAGATTCCCGGAAAACGGTCTGCAGAGAGGCTTTTATTTGGTCTCCTACATTTCAGTCAAACATCTCAGCACAAGGACAGCCCGGGCATCAACTCTTGCTTCCTCTTTGCTGCTCTACCTGAGAGCTCTGCCGGGAAGCAGAGTCTTTTCCTAAATGACGTTTCCCCAGGCAGACGCGTCTCCCGACAGGGCTCTGGAGGGTCCCTGCAGACCTTCACCAGCGGGTAACAGGACCCCGCCAGCCAGCCTGTCCCAGCCTGCCTGCCATCCCAGGGGAAAGCCGCCTTCAGGCTACACCCGCGGGCACTCGCTCTCCCGCCGCCGGGGAGAAGCCGCTGGGTTTCGAGATCACTTCCCGCTGGCCCTGGGAGCGCTGCCCAGCAGGGCGGGACAGTACAAGGGGACAGAGGTCTTTCGGCGGCTTCGCACCGGCTCGGAGCAAGCGGGAGGAACGGCGGGGATGGCGCCGGGCGGGAACGGGCCGGGAAGAGCCGGGAAGGGCCGGGCCGGGGCTCCCGGCTGCTGCTGTTACCTCGCACGCGGCACCGCCTGGACACCGGGCCCGCTGCCCCCCGAGCTCCCGGCGGGCCTCGCGAGACGGACGGCGCCTGCCGAGGGACAAACTGCCGCGGCGCGCGGCGCGTTGCTGAGCAACGCCAGAGCGGCCGTTGGAGGGCGGCGCGCGCATGGCCAAGTTCGTGGTGGCGGGTGAGGGGGGACCCGGGACGGGCAGCCCCGGTGGCGGCGGCAGCAGCAGCAGCTTGTACCGGGAGCCGGGCGGGGCAGCCCCGGCGGCAGCACCTTGTACCAGGTCCCGGCACCCGGGAGGGGCAGCCGCGGCGGCGGCAGCAGCTTGTGCCTGGCCCCGGGCTCGCCGTGCTTGCAGCGGTCGCCCCTCTCTGCGAGCTCACCCCTGTCCCCGTCTTTGCAGCTCTCCGGGAGCCATGTCCGCGCGGCCTCAGCCGGTCCCGGTCAGCGTCCCCCCCATATCCCGTCGGTGAGGCTTCAGCCTCTCTGCTGCTGTCCCCCCAGGGGTGGCGTTCTCGGCCCCTTGGACGCTGGCTCGAGAGTCTGTTTCACCTGCAGAATTACCCTTCCTTAGCTGGCTCACATTAAACAACGTTTGGTCTTTTAAGCCATTATCACTGAATGTCGAAATCATCCATTTGTGCTGCTGTTGCTGTTTTCACAGGTAAGGCAAACTGCCCTTACTATGCCAAAGCTGAACTCCTGGCTGACTATCTCCAGACTAACTTGCCCAACTTCAGGGTTCACAAGATTACTCAGCACCCTGACGAGTGGGAGGTAAGGGATTGTAAACCAAGGTGCTGGTAGGTGCCTCAGTGCTCTACAAACCCAGAAATGTGCTTATCTGTAGTATGTTTCTTCTCTTCTATTAGTGGTTTGAAATGTGGCTAGAGGTGCTGCAGAAGCAGCTTTGGCTGTGAGAGCCAGCCAGAGGAAAGGTTACAATGTTTTGAGCAACTGACATCTCTGAGTTTTACCACGGAAGATGGGCACAAAGTATGGACCAGCCTAACGATGTATTATGTCGATAAAAAGTTCAAGGTGGTGTTGGTTGGTTGGTTGGTTGGTTGGTTTTCTGAGGTTTTTTTACAGTATAAATGGCTGTTCAGCCTGTAAATCTTTTGCTCACTGTGATTACATATATCTTCAGAGTTCTTACTTGTCAAGAGTCTTCGTGGCATTCAAGGCCTTTGAACTACATTGAAAGTATGAACTTAAATATCATGTATCTGTTTACAATGCGGATAGGCCTTTCCGAATACTTATGCTGTAGACGTGCTGCCTATAAGGCTCTGAAAAAACTGCAGTCATACTCCATGAGATAGACAGTACTATGATATTTATTACCTCATATATTTTGCTTGACACTTCCACCAAGTAACTCAAACAGTTAAGTGAAAAGCAATTAACTTCTTCACCTTACTTACCTTCTGTGGCTAAGACTCTTCAGATTACTCGCTGCTTCACAACATTGCTGTCTTCTGTATCACTAAGACAACTAAGTGAAATCAAGACCTTCAGGTGAGCCATCCCAGTGTATCACCATACCTTGCTTTGTGTTATTCCCCCATTTTTTACCCACTGGTACATAAATTCTGAGGCACCTTGTAATTATATATTGAGAGGAAATAGTAAGAATGCTTGTGGCTGTACTATTTAAATGTTATCAAATATGAAGTATTAAAACATCTGGTGGGGATGTTTACATCAGCAGTGGCTTCATGACATTTGTGAAACAAATGGATGGGAACACAGTCAGTCTCCTATCATTTGGAGAGAACTGTTGGACCGTGGAGGGAAAGGTCAGCTTCTGGGAGGACTTAATGATTTTCTGGAATATGCTCAGGTAATAAGCTGCCTTTAATACTATAAGCCCATGTTTTACAACATTGTTGTTCCTTTTTCCTCCTTCAAATGTAAAATAAAGCTATAGTTAATGTTACCTTGATGAGTTTGGGCTGCCATTTGATTAGAGATCATCTTTTTTGTTCTTAGCAATATTACGGCATCACTTCAATGATGCTGAGTGAGGAAATGTTAGACATTGCTGAGGAGAACCTGCAGGCACATCTTGAAATTGTGAAAGAGGATGAAGAGATTAAAAGCCTTATCAAACCTATGCAGATCTGGATTACCAGGTGGGAGTGAAGAGAGTATCTGTGAACTTTTACTCAGTTCAGAAGAATGCACTTTTTCCTATCACGTATAACAGGTGTAACCATCTGAAGTTAAGCACAAATCCCTGTAATTTGATTTTTACTTGGGTTCTGCACCCCTCACTATGAGCAATGAGTATATAACTTAGAAATAATTTATGCTTTTGTTATATTTTACACCAATTCGAATGAGGGGTGTCAAAAGGCATCATTTAGACCTTAGACCAGTTTAGGGAAAAAGCAAGTATTTACAAAATAAGCTAGAAATTTTATAGTGCAACCATCTTGCATTAAATGTTATTGGAAATATTAAAGTAGGTAAAATCTCTTGCAGCTTTACCTTTAGAAATTCCTGTATTTCTGGTAGTCTTAATAGAGTACCTTAAAAATTTGTGTTTCTATAAAGACATACATTTTTAAGTGACAGCATTGACTGAAATGCACAGGATGGAAAAATCTTCAAATGAAAGGAGGACCCAACTGTTTTAATTCTTGACCTGTTAAAATGAGAAAAAGAGCAGTAAAGGATCCAAGCTAATGGTATCTTTAAATGTAATCAAGTACAAAATAAACACCTTTTTGTTTATGTAATACTTCCAAATGAGCAGTGGTTCATTGTTAATGTAACTTTTCTACATCTTCTCTTACCAGTGCATCAGTTCCAATCTGTTATCATCTGATCCCTCTGTTGGCAAATGGAGAAGTGTTTGGGATGACCACAGAAATCAGTATCCATTTGCTTGACACTGACCAGTTTAAGGAAATTCTTCACAGTATTGTAATGGAAGCTGAAGACATGGCATTCCCACTTCTCCGCAGTATTTCAGAGCACACAAAAATAGATCAGGCTTTTATTGACGCTGATATTATCATTGTTCTTGATGATGTCCTCTTAAACCTTGAAGTCCAATCCCTTGAGAACTACATCGGAGAAGTGAGTGAGATCTGCCAAGTGTATGCTCCCTTGATTGAGAAGAATGCCAAGAGTGAGGTCAAAGTAATTTCATCGGGAAAAACCTTTGCAAACCTTAAGGCAACGATGTTAAGGACATATGGTCCATCCATTAGGCCTGAAAATATCATTGCCATTGCGACATCCTGGGAAAGTGCAGCTAAAGCCCTGCTGGCCAGGAAGCTGAATATGAACACAGCAGGTGAATATTTATGTAGCATTTGGGGAATTCAGCGCGCCTTTGGGGGTACATATTTCATTCCAGAACACAGTTGACGTGCATGCAGAAATGCACAGTGGTGCACCTACTGAATTTCGTGGCTGTACAGAATGCCAGGGTGTCTTTTGCTTGCTCTGGGATGCAGCCCTGCCACTCTGGTGTGTATTTCATGCTGGAAATATGCTAAGGAAGACAGTTGTGTTGCAGATTGGGAACTAGGACTTCAAGATTGCATTTGCACTTTGTAGGGCATTGTTGTTTCGGAGCTGTGAATAAACATGACAACATACTGCTGTGCAGATAATGAGAGTAAAGTAGAATGGTGTTGTACTATTATTTTGAGGTTAATTAACTTTCATTCTCAAGTCAATTGTTATAGCTTGGTTATATTTGCACAGTTCTGCACTGCGTAGCAAAGGTGTGCTCTGACAGTCTGCTCAGCATCAGGATTCTATAAGTGTTGCATTGGTAGAACTGGTCATTGATGACAAGTCTAGATATTTTGGAGCCTAATAAAATAGAAGAGCAAGTTAATAGGCTGAGTAGCCTATCAGCAGGTTATTTGAGAAAATCCTTTTGCACCAAAGCAGGTAGTTTTATTTTTATAATGATTGTTTTTATTGTTTATGTATTTGTTTTTATAGGATTTTAAAAGCAATGTTGCTGTATGTTTGCAATATGATTTGTTACTGTTTTTAAGAGTTAGATATTTAATAGATTTTGTCTATTATTTACAGTAACATGATATAAATTAAAGTTCCTTTTTCAGCTTGTGATGAGGTTTCGTATGTTATGGAGAACTTGGTTGCATTTTTCAGATCAAACGATTTCTGCTAGCAAGTCAGGGCACTCATTTGAATAATTCATCTTTAGAGGGATTTCTGAAGCCTATTTTTCTGAAAGTATTTGTCTCTTCACTAATCTGTGTATTTTCCTCCTTTACAGGAGTTAAAGATGTGATTGTTTGGGGCAATATTACTGGCTCTAACTATATTGATTTGTCACATGCAAAACTTTATGGATATGACTGTGCTATTCGGGGCCCTGCTAATTTTCAACGTCCTTTATTGAATATGATTTATGATAGGTACAGTACAGATCTATTCCTTTAAAGTAAAACTAAATAACTGCTTTTAATCCATGTTTATCTGAACTGTGTAATAAAACATCAAGAAAGGTTTTTGTTTTTAAGATTTGTCTTTACTGGTTGGCACTGTACGTAAAGGAAAACACAAGTTGAGGTACTCCATCTGCAAAAGAAGTTGAGTAGTTCCTAGTGCTATACATAGTTCTGACTCTCCTGCCAACTTTGTTTATAACTATATTTTCTCTACATTTTAAGTGGGTTTCTCTTATTTCATGAGCAGTTCATAAGAAGTAACGAAAGTCCAGGTAGTGACTTAGATGTCTAATTTGCATGATGAAACTTGGAAATGCTATTAACAGATATCTGTACCTGAATTACATGGAATAGGCCTGAGCATATTAATGTTGTCAGTTTCCCAAAACAGATGATTTGTTAACATATGTGAAAAGGATACCTGGCAGGTAGATAGCTTCCTGTGCAAAGAACAGGAGCAGAGAAAGGGTGGGTGCAGTGAGAGGGCAGCGGATGTGACATACACCCAGGCCTGGCTATCTGGAGCTCCCACTCTGGTCTAGACCCAGTATTTAATGGAGAGCAGACATTTCTTTTGTTCTATGCTTGTACTGAGCCTCACACAGGCAGACTATGGTTCATGGCTGGGTTATAACGTAAGACAGTAATATATAAATTACATATAAAATATTAAATTATATATAAATTACAATAATAATAGAGGTTTTTACTTGAGTAAATGACCTAACTTTCATAGGAAAGTAGTACTTGTTGTTGCTTTTTAAGCTACTTTTTGTTAGACCTTTTTTTTCCTCTGTCTGAAAATGCCTTGCCTTCAGCAGCAAAGTATGAGTAAGTGTTGACTATTTCCTTTCCTCAGGTTTAGTACTTTTTTTCTCTAGGAAACTACTCTTCCTGCAGTCATCTTAGTTTTTCATCCTTTTTTCCCGCTTTTTTTTGTTGGTAGCGAATGGATCCATTCAGAATTCCTATCTGCACAGAGCACACTGAGTTGCCGGGTGTCTCGTTGTACAGGAATGTTACCTGCTCACGCGGTAGCCACTGTACTGCGGTACTGGTACCATGGCTCTCCTTCTGAGGAGATCATTTCTGTGGGAATACTTAGTGAAGGTAAATCTATTTCTGCTTCACAGATTCTCTTGTAGCTTTGCCCTACATATGATAGCTTTCCCCTATCTATAATGTTATTTTTAATCCATATTTTTAATTTAATATAAACTTATAAAACAAGTCATGTGAAGCTAAGAGCTTGTTTCATCATAAGAACTTCCAAATCTAACAGAGCTTGTGATAATATTCACTTTTTACAGGCATCTCTTAGGTAATATTGTCTTTTTGCAGATGATCTCTTAGTCTTTTAGTTTAAATACTTTTCTGATGTATGTGTTTTGTGAAAGAACTCTTTATAGTTCTTAGAGGCTAGGCTATAAAAGTGTGTTCTTCTTGTATAGTTACGTGAACCAACACAGCAGCCATTTAACTCTTATGAAGTAAATTTTTTTCCCCTTTTTTAAGATGTACAACCGATATAGCAGTTGTGTTGTAACCCAGGAAAGACACCTGTTGGAGATGGTCCAGAGGAGGGCCACATAAAATCATCATGGGGATGAGTGCCTCTCTTATGAAAATAGGCTGAGAGAGTTGAGGTTGTTCAGCCTGGAAAAGAGAAGGTTTTGGGGAGACCTTATGGCACCTTCCAGTGCTTAAAAGTTCTTATAACAAAGATGGGGGCAAAGGTTTTAGCAGGGCCTGTTGCAATAGGACAAGGGGTAATTGATTTAAAGTGAAGTAGGGTCAAATTAGATTAGATTTTTACAATGAGTGTGTTAAGACACTGGAACAGGCTGCCCAAAAAGGTAGAAGATGCCCCAACCCTAGAAACATTCAAGATCAAGTTGGATGGGTCTCAGACACATTTGAATATGTCCCTGCCCATGGCAGGAGGGTTGAACTAGAGATCTTTAAAGGTCCCTTGCAGCCCAAACCCATCTGATGGTATGATTCATGTACATCTAAGTAAAGTACAAAGTTACAGTAAAAGGGACATTCTTTTTTGAACTGTAGATTGAAAAAGGCAGTCTCCATTTATATTGAGATCTTATAGTTGCAGACTTTTGCAAGTCTGTAGGACTTAATGTTGACACTGGTGAGGATGTAATCAGAAATAACATGTTTTGCCATTTCCCCCCCCTCTTCTTCAGGTCAGTTTTGTGTTCCTGAAGGAATTATCTTCTCTATGCCAGTCAGGTTCCAGAATGGTAACTGGGAAGTCATGACAGAATTAGAAATTAGTGAAACAACCCAAAAAGTTCTGGAGCGTTTATCCCACGAGCTGGTTCAGGTGAGGTTTTCTCGTGTATTGCCATTCTGCCACCTATGGGCACGTTGTGATACAACTTTGAACAACGAGACCTTTAAGTGTTAGATGTACAAACTGCACACGTGCACTGAGGCATGGTAAAGATCGGGTATTTATAAGTGTAAGGTAGTATTTGTGTATTGAAATGGACAGACAACTGTTCTTCTGCCCAAAAAGGAGATGATAAAATAAGTTTACCTATATAAGTATAGAATTTGCACTCCAAAGTTCTGCAGGCTTTGAACAAAACAGAAATATTACCTTTAATTTAATGTTTCTGCATTTTGCGTTGATTTTGCTTATGTGGTATTCAGAGTATTTCTATGTTAGAAGACATATGTTTTGGCATTTTTATGGCTGGGACTCTGCATGAATGAAGGCCAGACCTTACTAGAATTAGGGATTTTTCAGGAAATACAAAATCATTGAGCACTAATTTCATCATGAACTTCTTGTCACTTAGTGAGGCAAAAAGAATTTATTTATACTATTGAATTACTAAAAAAGACTGGTCTCAAACTACATTCTAGCTTTAATCAGATTTTGTGATCTTCAGTCATACTAGTAATGTGTAAGAATTGTTTTGTTTTAAACATATTTTAAGTTTGTGCTAGAAATTATAGCAGATTAAAAGAATGGGTAGTATTAAAAGTGCTTTTTTTTCCATTTAGGAAAAACTCGTTGCACTAAAGGAAATAAACGAAATGCGTCCATATGAAGCAGAATAAAAACTCCAGATCTTCTCCCAAGTGTTTCTGTGCTGGTTTTCCTATTTAATTTGCTTTTCAAGTTCTCTGTCCCCATTCATCAGAATAAGAACATATGAACACTAAAGTATGTTTTAGTTTTGTTTTTTCACTTTTTCTCCATTTTCAGATTGTGAAATTCCTGCACTTTTCCAGTGTTCTAGCCATTTCTTTCTACTTTGCATTCCTACATTCAGACCTTTTCCCTGGTTTGTTTTCTTTCTCATTTCCTTCAGATTCTTTCCATTACTTTTATATCAGCCCTTTCTGTACCATGAGCTGTTCTTCTTTGTGGGGGCCAGTGGCCCATAATACAAGGCATAGAAATCCTCTCCAAGTGAGGGTGAATGAAAAAGACCTTTCCTAGGATGCTGTTTCATTATACAAATGTATCCCAGTTCTGTTTCCCCAGATGGCCTCCCCGCCCCCTTCTACACTATCTGCTCCTTCTTTAGATAGCTCTCCCTTCCCCACTCTCCCATTGGACCTTGCTCCCTGCCACTCACTCAGATTTTCCCAGTGGCTCCCATACCCTAGTCCCACCTATGTACCGCTCCTGTCCCTGATGCTTTCCCCGCCTTCATATATAAACTGAAAACCACCATCCACCAACGTCTTTGGTTCTTGGTCCCCTTCGCGCATGGGGCTCAAATAAACCTGTGCCGTGAAATTCCGCACAAAGACCCTTCCTGCCTCCTTGCCGTCGAGCTGTCGAAGAAGCGATCCGGAGCTTGTGCGTGTGTCTGTGTGAATGCAGTGGCTGCCCAGCCACTTTCTGTTGAAGCCGGTTCGGGGAGGTCGTAGCATCCCACCAGAACACCCCCGGATCCCGACACTTCTTCATTAAGGGCAGGCTGAGGAATGCGGAAACTTTGGAGCGTGATGCCCAGAGCCTCTTCTGAGCACAAAGCCTTTTGGTTATCCATGCTTGTTTCTTGGGAAAGGACTACAGACACAATGAGATATTCTTGATGAATGCAGAATTTAATTATTTGGCTAATCATGACCTTGTTGAACCCAGACAGGGGATTCCCAGTTAGATAAGAGTGTCATTCCCTGTCTGCTCTCTACTTGTATGGCACTGCTGTTCTGTAGAGCTGTTCCATTGCTCTTGTGTCAGTGTTAAATGCTAAGCAGAGGCCTTCCCACTGCTAGCAGTGTTGTGCTTAGTTGTGGCCTTCTCTTGTGACATCAGTATCAGGTGTTCAAGTATTCCCAAAGTGCCTGCTTATCTCCTTGCATGTGGAAGAATTCTAGGAGGCTAGCAAAAATAGCTCATGTTTTTGCTTTTTTTTACGGAAATGGAAACCTTGCCTGCTGGGTCACTTTAAGCTAGAGCTGTTTGGAGGAGAAAATGCTGGAAATTCCCATATTAAAATAAGGTTTCCATTGCTCAAAAGAGCAAACTACGAAGAAAGTCTAAGCATCGCTATAGCTTGTGCAGTATCTTCCTCCTAAAAAAAACCCGTCAGGAAATCTCTAGGTGGAAAAATATTTCAAAACCAGTGTGAATGTAACATTTTTAACCTGTAGACCAAAGTAAAATTCCTACTGATTTTAATGAGTCTAGGATTTCATTTGCATCCAACAACTTATTTCTTCAGACCAAAAAACTATTGCGAAAACATACTTTAATGCCTAAAATTTTCATATGAAAATTTTGAGCAGGACTGTCACATACAGAGTAGCAGTTTTATAATTCCAAATATTTTTTTTCAGAGGCGCTGAAGCACAGTACTTTTGTAATAAAATATCTTCTTGGGCAAAAATTATTTTTAACACAAAAATATGAGTTCATACATCTCCTTAGTGACAAGATCATCTTTGTTTCCATGTTTTTTTAATTTATTGCATGAGTTTCAAGGGAATACCCATGTGTTTTAAGTCAAATGTAATTAAATTCTTGTTTCAACAGAATTATTGAGGAACCACTTTCACTTGCATGCCTTTGGTGTCTTAAATGATGGAGACTGTGTTAATGAAATGTTACTGTATTTGATAACTTTTTATCAGATATGTTTAAAGCAAAATAGAAAGCTTCCTGTTCTTTGAATCAGTTACATATAGTTGCAGTAAGTTCATTATTTCTGTTCAAATGGAGGTTCAAGCTCTGAATAGGGGTAGACTTCTTATATGAGGAAACCAAGAGAAGTTACTGTCTGATTAGGACAGGACTAGGAGGGATGTCTCACTGGTCTTAGAAAGAGGAGCTCAGAAAGCTGGGGTATCACAGGGAATCTGGAAGAATGCGGGGTTTTATGGGGGGTGTATATGGGAGAAGCAACATTTAGAGGATCTGAGATATAAGTATCTTCATGGAAGAGTTCACATGGAAATTGTAGAGGCTGGTGTTGTAAAAAGTCTTGAAGAAAGGGGTTAGGAATCATTCATTTCAAGAGGAAGTGGTCTCCAGGGAATTAGTTTCCAGTAGTGTATGCACAGAAGATTGGCTGAGTTTCTGAGGAGCATCTGGAGGCAGATGTCTCAGGAGAACATAGCAGGGAGGGATGTTACCAGTAGTCTCTACAAACTACCTGGTTTTTCTATAACTCCTTCTCCAAGACAGAAAAGGAAAAGTTAGCTTCTCTAATGTGTATTTACATCTGGGCTTTTTCTATATGGATAGGCTTTAGCAGTCTTACTCTTTGAATTCTTTTATTCTGCCTGTGGAGATAGTTCAAACAAACTGCAGTTCGAGCACCAACACTGCACAGCTGCTAATGAGAGGGGAAATAACTGTTCCTGCAATATATAAGTAGGCTTATCCGACTTCTGAGTCACCAGCTGAAAACTTTTCTTCTCAGAGGCCGGGAGTAGAAAGAAAAAACTGTTTGGGATGTCTCATGTATCCTAAATTATTCTAACTGGATTTGTCTAGTGGTCTGCAGGGAAATTCAGGTCTTTCCTCATGGAAGCATAAGTGAATGGAAAAGTTTCTTTTCCTAGCTTTTGCTTAGGAGAGAAGGAAAGAATAAAAATAATAGGAAAGGTAAAATATGGTGACATATTCAAAGTTGGTTACAGTTGTAACACAGTGATTGACTTAGTCATCACTAGGTTTGGGTTTTCTATAAGTAATAAGCAATTGCTGGTACGCATTTTTCACAAGTTACTAAGTAATGTTATGTATGCAGGATATTCATGGTATTGATGACTCCTACTATCTGGGTGTTAAAGTAACTGTTGAAAAATTTATGAAAAAGGGCTTTCAGCTAAATGTATGTGTCTTGCAATGTAATATATAGATTCCTCATAAACCCTAGCATTTGGGCATACTGAAGAGCTTTCTGGTGGATCTGAACAATTCTTATTCTAGAACTTTACCACTAGGGCTTACTATTTTTCTTCTTTGTATAGTTGCCCCTACTCTTTGTTACAGCACACTGTGCTTTCTTGCATTACTGTGTCAGCTTCCACCTCTTTTTCAGTCTCTATAGTAGCACTGTTTCTCAGCAACTGGGAGATTCTTAGTAAAGGCCCCTCAATTTAGAAATATTGCTCTCCAACCATAAAAAAAAAAAAAAGCTTTGAAACAAAGATCAAAGAAGTTTTATCTTTAATAATTCAGGATATTTATTACTAATTAATTAGTGTTCTCTGTTTTGACTGCTTAGACAATTACCTGATACTTTGATCTTGGCCTTTGCTAGGCATTTGTTGTGAGCGGCTTTAATTTAAAAGCAAAACCTTTAGAACTGTGTCTTGAAGTCAACTTTTAAGTGCTGTAAAACTACTGGACTTCTCTGACGATGTCATCTGACTTCTGGACCTTTAGTAAGTAATGAGAGGAAGGTAAGCGCAGCTACTGTATTTTAGAGGAGACAATAATTTTGGCCTTTGAACAAAACATAGAATGTTTTCACCCTTCACAGGAAACAAAAGTAACTGTAGGTTCTTTTATGCATATTTAAAATGTTGATCATATGTTGTCTGATTTCAAAAGAAGAAAAGTCTCTGTGATCAAGTCAATTGATCTACTGGGAGGTTTCTGCCTTACTTCATGTGGCTTGTCTTTCTCTGTACTTGAGTTTAATTATGTAGCATGCTTCAAAATGCTTTTTATTTGCTAAAGTACATATTCTGAGAACCTATAGGGCAAACAAAGTACATATAAGTAATTAAATGTTACTTTTCTTTCACATTCCATTAAGATTCAAGGAAAAGGCTACTCTTGTTCTGCACATAGGAGTATTCATGTTAATGGGACCAGGATTTATAACTGTTACAATTCATTTCCTGTACAGTGGAACATAATTTTAATTTTTTTGTTTGTTTTCTTAAGTGGTTTTCATTATTAAAGTGCACAAGTAACTGAAATATAACACATAGGCTGAAATAGTGTATCAATAAGCAAAGTTACTTCAGATTTCATGGGCTTCTACTTTCATATTGTGTTCATGTGCTAACACTAAAGTAGATTCTCTTCATTTCACCCAGGCAGTCCTACTGCAGTCAAGATCTGAACTCTCCACACAGTTTTGTGTACGAAAATGTAGCCTGTACATACATTAATAATGTCTTTTGTAACTTTTTGGAGGGAGGGTTCACAGATACGATGCTGTACAATGATGGCCAGTTTGGTAAAACACGTAAACACATGCTTAGCTTTGAAACCATGAATACCCTAGTACAAGACTATAGAGTGTTTTTCCATATGGGTAATTTAAATGTTAGACATTGTACTGTACTGGGTAGAGATCTGGTCATCTTACAGTAAGTATCGAGCACTCATAGATTATGCATGCTGTATAACTCAGTAAGTCAGTGGATCTGTTCTTATTTGAGTGAGCAAATTCTAATGAGTTCTAATTTAAGTGAGTTTAACCTGGATATTTTTACATTCATCCCATCCACTTTCTTTATTTTATATACCTCTGGTACAGATAAAAAAAGGAGGCAAGCTGTGCATTTGTAAGTCTACCTTCTAGATTGCTACATGTAGCTTTCACTAAACACTTATGTTTGATTCATTGCTCAGTGTCTTCTGATTTCGCTGATTTCTGTACATGGACTTTTCTGTCAAGCTATGCAGAGGCATCTACTACTGAAGCTATTTTAGGAGCAGTTGTATCATATTTTCATTTATATTGCATATGAATATATATCTATAGGCAAAGTTACATGCCTGTGTAAATGCTGGACAGAGCTGTAGCCTTGCAGAACCCTTAATAAGGAAGAAAATAGAATAGTGGAAAAGAAACATAGTGGTATTTCTTTCAAAGAAGGACTTCAGTAAAAACTGTGGCATTGTAGTCTTGAATGAAAAACACGATTAAAGTAAATCTGTATCCCAGTATTTTAAGTATCTAAATTTAGCTTATGACTGAAATTTAGGGACTGAAATACAAAGTTGCAGCTTTCACAAAATAAAATGGTGAGAAGCATATTTATGGTAGACTCAATAATTTTAGACCATTGAATATTTATGCTTCATAATTGACCAGTATTCTGTTATGTTTATGACAAATGATCAATGATTCTGACTGAAAAAATCTAAGATGTGAACGTTTAAGTTCAGATTTAACACCAAATTTATTATTTAAGTTTTAGATAATTTCCAACTGTCTAATTTTTATTTATTTTAGCAAACTTTCCCTTTTTTCTCCACAGTAAGCCATAGAGATGGCCTTTGGAATCTTGTGCAACTTAGATCCATTATACCTAGTGTTTTGCAACTGCAGTGTTAACTGAAAGATAGTTACTACAGTTAATTCATATTTTTTATTTCTGTGTTTGGAAATATAACGTAGTTTAGAGCATTAGTGAAATAAATCCTGAGGGGAGACATTCAGTTTCAATTATTACAGGTACATAACTACTTTTGCTTTCAGAGTTGTTTAAATAAGTGGATTCATGGTTAAGCTTCCTTTTCCCCATCCATATCAGCTCAATAAGAAATAATGTCAGTTCAGCCTAAAACTTTAGTTCTGCTTGAAAATTTTAGAAAATACTTGTGAGTAATTGCAATCAATTAATCTTGGGAAGAGCTTGGTGTAAAAATACGCCCTCTGTGACCTGAAATGGTACACTATGGATTGTGTAGTAATCCTGCATGTAAACATTGGACTCTTAATAGTGAAAGATCCCATTTCCTGTACTTAAAACTGTTTTGAGGATGAGTTTTGCCCTGCTATAATTTTGCAGTTACTTGAATTACTCCTATTTTGTGCTGAGGAGAATGCAGTTTGCTGGCATTTCTCTGCACGTGGCACCAAAACTATTTTGTTTTATGTAATTCTGTTTAATTTAATATCTGAAATGCATCTGGTAAATTGTTCAGATTAAAAGGTTTAATTTGAATGGTTCGATATGTCTCTGTCTAGAATATGTGATTTTACACTTTGGTTTGTTTTGTTAGAGAATGCCTAATGCCATCTGTTCGTTTCAAATGATCCAGACTTGCAGGGTAAGGATTTTTCTTATTTTTTCCCAACTTTTCTCAAAAGGCATTTCTGTGTCTTTTTGAACAGAAACTACTGAATTGGAATGAAATCATGCCACCTTGAGAATCTCTGTGCTGTAGCACGTAAATGACAAATTACACAGCTGTGATGTCCTACCTTTATTGTTGGATCTGTCCTGGCACCTTCCTTGCCATTATCACCTTGGCTTATGGAATGAATGGTCAGGCGCACAGGGGCTATGTTCCCTAATTTAGAATATATGCTAAGTTTTTTTCCCATGTGCTGGAATAGGCATGAAGGATGGTCATACACTCCTTTTTTGAATGCATAATCTCAGTGGATACTTCATCTGCCACAAAGCAAATAGCTCAAAATGCAGAATAGCAGGTAACCAGCTGAAGATGTCAGGAATCAGCACACTCTTCTGTGTGTGTAGGAGCTCCTTTGTCAGCTTCTTAACAAAGGGCATTTATGCTTCTTGAGGTGAAATTTGACCCACAGCAGAATGATTACATACTGGTTTTCTGTCCAGAGGGGAAGCTCACTTCTTATGAGAAATGAAAGACTTTAATGTCCCTAAATAGCCTCTCATCAATAATAATTCTAAAATGCTTTGTATTTTAGTCGGGATTTGTTTTTCTTTGCTATTTTACTTGTGTGCCCTCACAAGTTAATTCTGGAACTGTGCTTGACAGGCACAGAATGCCCTACTTTGAGGCCATGTTTTGTCTGTAAGGGTGGACTTGAACTGAGTAGCAGATGGCTACTAAAACAGATTCCCTTCACTAAGAAAATCATCCTGTGCATGGAAAGTGTTTAAGTTGGATCATGTGTATATTTCTAGCATTTGTATTTGAAAATAAGCATTTGGAACTTAATCCATAGCCTACTGAATACTGTGGGAGTTGTTCTGTTGCTTTCAAAAGGGCTTTGGATCAGTTTATTGAGGAAAGAGAACTGAGGATGAGTGGAAGTCAAAACTCATTTTTCACGTTGTATGACATGCTACACTACATCTCCAAATAATATCACAAAATATAGTATGACAAGAGCAGGACTAAACAGATGGTATAGCAGTTATTGGCATCTTTCTATGGCTTAGACAGCATCTGGGAACCAGCAGAGCCCATAATTTTCTGACTATTAATATTAATCTGGTGTATGTGTTGGAAACCATTACACAAAGATTGGTTCATTTCCAGACTGAACAGGTAAAGTATTGTGAGTTATTTCTACTCATTTATACGTATTTGTTGCTTAACTTTAACCTTAATCAACTCTGTGTGTAACTCTTCTTCTTTGAAGTACAGGGAGAAAGAGTCTCTGAGGACAGAAGGATAACTGATAAATCCCTTTCTAGTTTCTGAAGTTTAGTGAACAACCCTTTTTTTTTTGGTCTTGAAGTTCTAGGTATGTATGTAAAGTATCAGGTATAGAGCATGGTCAGCCTCTCTTACTTTCCACTCAGAAAAACATCCTTTAGTGAAGTGAAAGAAATAAGATGATATCATATAAGGATATGGGATTTAGTCTAGCAGATTGAGTGGATTTGCTAAACAGAGATGTCAAAAGTCATTTGCTCTGGTAAATGGCTATTCTTCTTCTGCAAGAGTCCCGCATGTTGATCTTGACAGATTTGTTTAGTGCTTGAAACAATATGCATCCAAAACAATAACCCTACTGTGCAGACTGACAAACTGTTCCTTGTAGAAGAGCATGTCTGATCAAAAAACCTGTGTGCCCAAAGAAATATTATTTCTTTTTGATCTTGGCTAAAGGTATGTGCAGTGCATAACCCTCATAACCCTTGTTCTGGCCCATGAATAAACTTGATTCCCAAAGAAGCAGATGTGCTCTCTATGTTAAATTCTGTTTTTATAAGAGGTCGTGTCACTGTTTACAAGAAGACTGTTCCCCCCACAAGGTTATTTGAAAAAAAAGAAAATGTTTTCTTTTTGTTTTCTTTTTTTTTTTTCCCAAAATTTTCCTTCAGAGTTTTGATCAACTCCAAACTCCAAATCTGGTTGTTTTGATTTTTAGTTAGTTTTGAATGAACCACTCTATTGAATGTGTGTTTGTTTTCTTTCACAGAGGCCTTCAGTGATGTTCAGAACTCCGTATACAGAACAGCCCTAAAACTACGCTCAGTACAAAGTCTTTGCCAGTGTTAGTAGCCAAAGAGAATCCTGTGCTTGTACAGGGAAGAGAATCTGTATAAAATTTGTGTTGCTGTCACCATGTGTTATTATCCTACTTTGCTCTCTCATTTTCCACCTTAGAGTTTCAGAATGTGTTATGAACATTTAAGATCTAGATAGTGCTTCATATACAAATTGATTTTTTTTCCTTTTAAATGTCAATGGAAATACATTAGTGAAATTCTAAAATTATGGGAGAATCAAATTATTATCACAATCTGCAACACTGCTATGTAGACATCACTGACAATTATTAGTCTTTATCTGTTTATTATTATGCTCATGAATAGTCAAATTCAAATGTGTTTCTTAGGAGCTGATTTATTGGAAATAATCATAGCTTACTGAAAACGCATTGACTGGACTATAAGAATTAATGAGAGCAAAATAAAATATGATAAGCCAGAAAACTCCTGGTTAGTATTCATTCTCCCTGTCTTTGAAGTGAGTGAGAATTCACTGCAAAGAGTTGTGCAACAAAGTCCTGGTCACCTAGCTCGCTTTGAAATTACTGGATGTAAATTCCATATTAAGCTAAATTTGATTGAAATCTTGAATTTTCCATTTGAAACAGTCTGTTGCTGAAAATGCCCAATATTGCAAGTGAGGTCTTCAGGATAGCACAGAGAAGGTGACTAGTTTGTTGGCCTTGGATGTATTTTTTCATTTGGGGCTGCTCTTCTATGAATATATTTAGTCTGGTCTCAACCCTGATATGGTTTATCTGCCTGATGCTCTGTGTCAGTGTGGAAGTACCAATTCACACAGGTACTGGTTTTCTTTTTATGTTGTGTACTGTTTTAGGCTTCATTTTACAGACTTGGTTTAGCTAGGCATCTCTAATAAAAAATTGTCATGTTTCCATTCGTGAAAAGGCAGGGGATCCTCATTCATTTTTTCCTTAATTTTCCCACAGTGGATTTGATTGATGTTTCTCTGATTCAGCACATCCTGTCAAGTGAACAAAGCCAGAGGGAAGAGCAGATTTCTCTGAACATGCAGCAAATCTCTAGAATGCTGATGAAACTGTTCCAAAGAGCAAGATTAGAAAAACCAGGCCAGGTAGATCCAAGAGCTGCTGAATTCACGTTGAGCCTGTTGGCTGCCATGTATGACAGGTGAGAAGAAGAATAAATGTAGATCCATGGTGAAGTACCATAGAGTCACAGAATGGTTTTTTGGATGGGACCTTAAAGATTGTCTAGCTCTCACCCCAAGTACTGCTAGACTAAGTCTGTTTCTACCACTCTTACACCATTTCTGTGTGAAACTCTCCCATTTTGATTGGTTTTGCTTTGTATAAAAACTAGGAGTAGTACAGCTGTAGGAATATGAGGCACAAAGCTGCATCAAAGAAACCAGTGGTCAAATGTTTCCAAATCTATCTGGAAATCCAGACTTCTGCCAGTCTACACGGACTTTTTCTCTGAACAGCTTTACAGAGTAGCTCTTCTTCTGACTTCCAAGATACTTTGATACACTCCTGAAAAAGAATCCATATTTGCCTCTGGAGAACAGTACCCATGCACAGGTCAAGAATTTGCCAGTCACTTTTCATTATTGATTTTTCTCTAGCTTAAAAAGTTCATCTACCAATTATGAAACAAAATTGATATCTCATAACCAAGCTGAACAGCTTAGTGAATAGCAAATAATTTCTGAAAATAATAAGGAAACAGCTCACAGAATGTATTTTTCTTATGTACTGTTTGTGAATAATGAGTTAATTCACTAAAGGCAGGATTTGTTTGTGATTGTATCAGGTTTAAAAGAGAAAGACTAAGTTCATTGTACAAGTTATTTACCACAGGTGGAATTTATTCCCTTCTACATCAGAACAAAGTTTTTTACTGAAAGTAAATGAGATGTAAGTGGTCTGCAGGACTTTTCCTTGAATCATTATTAATTACTATTATGATCACTACTGCTTAAGGTCCCATTTTATCAAATTTTTTTGTACTTAGAAAAATCAATTAAGGCTAAGAATAAATGCTGTATTAAGAAACAAAGCTAGAAATATCAAGAGTATTTTGTCATTTGTGTGCACTGTAGGGAAATAATTTAGAAGAATCTTCTTAACAGGACTCTTGGTCTTTTAGTCTGTTTTCTTTGGACAGTGTCATTTTGTTTTGCTGCAATTTCTTTTTAAAAAAGAATTTCACAAGTTTCTTGACATGTATATAAAATAGAAAAAGCTTCTTATAATTTTCTAATCATATTTTCTCTGTAGAGGGCTATTCTTCACTAATAACAGTGGAACATGTTTCATAGGAGGAGCACATAGGAATTTTCCGTGTTTGTGTGGTGGTTTACTTTATAAGCTTACATAAACATCTTAAGGGAGTTTGATTGTATACTTTAGCTTTAGTCTTGGAGTTTATTCTTTGAAATTTCTGGAAAAACAACAATTTCCCGTGCAGCTGATAGTTTAGAGACTGCATTGCAGCTTTATACAGTGTGGGTTTATCTAAAGACAATTTCATGTAATGATATTTTGAAGCTTTGCAAAAGTAATATATTAAATATAAATTTCCAGAATTTCCTGATTTGTGGTTTCCAATTCATGTCTGCATTTTCTTCACAAAAAAAGATTGTGTTTTTCATTGTGTGCGTATGTCACAAAATTGGGTTCTAAATTAATCTACATTATTTATTATCTAACAGTCAAAACTAAAATCCTGCTCCTGCATATACCCTTTTGATTAAATTGAGTTTCAGTGAAATTAAATGTAATCAGCCCAAGAGAAGCTCAGTGCAGATCTGGGGCCATAGTGGAGCTGCCTGATGATATATGCAGAACTCAGATTGTATCCTTTATTCACTGCTGTATTTGGGAAGGTTTTCCACAAAAAAGAGAAGAAATTTTTTAGGACATACATTGGAAATGTGAAATTACATTTTACTTGGAATACGAAGTCTTTGAAGGAGATGGTTTTTTTGTTTTATGATTGCATAAATCTTGGTGTCTTGGAACAGTTAAATCTGCAGTTATGTTCAGTGACAAAGGGTTCTAGACATAAAATATCATTGAAATGTTACATTAGTTACATTTATACATATAAAAGGGTACTTGTTTTGAAGTTTTTCCCTACATAACAATATTCTATGCTTTAGGAGTTTCAGTTTTTATATTCTCAGTGAATGTAGTGTAACTTATTTTATATTCCTAGATCTGGAACAGGGTATGTCAAAACTAGATCTGCCGCAGCTGCCTTAATTTCCCTTTCGGGGGACACACTACTGGCTAAATACAGAGGTGGGAAACGTATGATTTTATACACTGCCTGAAATACTGAACTTTGAGGAAAATTTCCATTTTATTTTTTTTACTTTAAAAGAAAATACAGCTCTGCAATGCAAAAAGTAAATTATGTTGACTGCTTAGTTGTAGAGAAAGGCTGATGCACAATAATGCTTTTCAATCACTGTCTGTAGCCGTCTCCACAATAAAGAGCCTCAAAAGAGGTCATAATAGAGTTTAAGACAAGGAGAGCTTCTATTTGCCTAGCAGAAAAAGAACAGAAACCTCATTAGCAATTCACGATTTAAATAGAACACTTCTTGTATAAACATGTTTAAATATTTTTCTTAATGTTATGAGAATGAGTTCATTGCTTTCTTCCTTGCTTTCCTTCTCCTTCCCTCACCCTGGGGAGAAGTATGGTCACAGCAGTCGCTGAGAGCCTGTTAGGTACATAATAAAGTGAAACTTTCTTGAGGGGTTTATTTGGTAGACTGCAATTACCATAACAGTTTGAAGATAACTTGAAGACAGTTCAGGCTCTGCTAGGATTCCAACTTTTTTCTTGTTTTCAGCTTTCTTCCAGTTTTATGCTGTCCCTGATGGGAAGGCGACCTTGATTACCCGCAGTGCCCTGAGAAGCCTGCTAACAGACTTAAATCAGGTAATGTCACTGCAGTGCTGTTACACAACAGATGTAGGAGTGTACTAACCTAGGAGAAAAAAACCTCATGATTGATACCTTTTACTTTTGATTACCTTATGCGACTGGAGTTAATAGGACACCGTGGACGTAGGGAGCTACCATGTAAAGTAGGTAAAAAGAATCAAATTCTGTCCCTTTTCTCAGAATAACCACTCACATTAGTGAATGCCTCTGTGCATTCATGTTGCCTGAGCTTACAGGTCCTGGAAACAGCTGGATACAACTGTTTCTAAAGCAACTCCAAACTTCAGATGTCTGTACTTACTCAAATAGCTTACAGTTGCAGCAAGTTGCCTCAGCACACAGGTATTTCCAGCTGAACTGGTGCTGAAAATGGAATCTGAAAATGACCTCTGAGATTCAAACTCAGTGTCCTTCAGTGTGGAAACACAGTATGTTGATCCATTACAGTAAGTGAGTTGGAAACAAATCATTCTGACACACCCTGAACCATGAAACTGCATACTGATGGTATGAATATGAACTGGTTTTCTTCAGAACAGTGTGTAAAATGGCATTGCTATAGATACTTCACCATCTGTGTGCTGTCACTACTGCAGCAGAGCATGATGGGAACATCTGTTTTTTATTGAGGTGCTTCTGAGCCTTTCTTTTTGATGTAGATCCCAGCCATTGTGGGAGAAGGCTGCACTCTGTCTTGTGTGGAAATTGCAATTCATGACTGTTTCCATGGGGTGAGTGAAATTCTGATGTCCTGGGAAATTATTCTGAATGTTGCTGATTGATTAAAATCTTCAAGTGTATCACCACATAACATCCCCAAGTATCTACTTTTAAGGAGCAGGGCTGATCATCAGTCTCACAGTATGAGAGGATTTGTATCTATAGAAAAAGATGCTCAGTAAGATACTACTGAGGACTCTTGCATTTATTTCAAAACCTTTGGAACCCAGTAATATTTTACATGAATGGAAAATCTATGCTAGCAAAATCCAAAAAGTATCAGAGCTTTTATTAGGGATTGTAGATGAGACACCAGTTTTTTTCAAGTGAATGTATGAACCTGAGACATGTATTTTTTCTAGGTTCTGAATGCAGCTATTGTCGAAGAAAAATTCCTGTCTTGGCTGAGATCAGAGCCTGCTGTTCTCCTGTGGCTCCCTACATGTTACAGATTATCAGCCACGGAAATGGTTTCTCACCAGGCTAGATGCAGAGTCTGCAAGGTTTTCCCCATTACAGGCATCAGGTGTGTCAGTGGTCTTTAGCATCCACATAATTAGTTCTTACCATTGTTTGCGTACCTTACAGGCTGTAACTGATGTACTAAGCAACAAACTTTGGACGTAATCTAATTTAACCAGGAAAAGAGGGAAAGAGAGAACCACTGCAGCTTAGTGCTCAAGCCTTCATCCTACTTCTCTTTAGCTCACTAGCACAGGCATGACTATGAAAACTTGCTGAAGGTAAACTGGCAGTCCAAAGGTAAAGCCAATTAAACCTGTGTATCTCAGTTCTTTTTCCTGTGACCGGTTGTATTAACTGGCTAGTTAAGTTTTCCATCTTGGTATCTTGGTCATCTAAGTAATGGTGTAAAATGGCATAGTGGTACAAAAAGAACACTATCCATTACCTTCTGACCAGAATGCTCAGGAAAGCATTTTACTATTAATATATTCTCACTACTAGTGAGCTTTCAGGTTTAGTCTCTTGCATTTTTAGTTTTTTGCTTACAAATCCTATGTCAATATTACAGTTTCATGAGAGCAGCAAACAGAGGTGAGCTGGTGCATAAGAAGCATATGAAGTTGTAACTGCATTCTCAAAAATGGGAAATGGTGCTAGAACAATGGTTTCTTCCATGGACTGCATTTCAATGCAGCAAATAAATAATATCAAAACCTCTGATGGGTTCGGAGAATAGTCCACGATCATTCGGACAAAATGACTTGAATTCAGAGAATGCTGAGAAAAGTAATTTCTCTAACAAAGATGTTTCTTTTCCAGAGCCCAGGGATCTGGATTTCCAGTAATTAAGCTTACTTACACCAAGTTCTTACTTGTCGGGAAGTAAATAAAGCCTTTTGTTTTCCCTCACAGGTATCGCTGTTTAAAGTGCCTCAATTTCGACCTTTGCCAAGCCTGCTTTTTGTCTGGCCGTCTCTGCAAACCGCATAAGAGATCACATCCTGTTGTGGAACACTGTGTGCAGGTAGAGTCCCATTGTACTGATTCAGTTCCCTGTTGAGGTTCTTCATGTAGACAAGCAGGCAGTAGATTCTTGAACTACATTCATTATGAAATTATGTGTGTATTAGCCATAATGGCCGTGACATACTAGCATTAGTAGTCTGGGAACTGTGAGACAAGAAGAGGAAAAAAGCAGGCTTCTAACTTTAGAATGAGTGTTTTGTTCTGAAATAACTGAATAGAGCTATGAAATATCCCAGTGCAAGTCTTCTTCTTAAAGAGTTTTATGGCAAGGTCTCTGTTAGCAGATAATCCTTAAACCTGTGAAAAGTCCCCTCAGTGTCCCAATGCTCCTTCTTCCCAAGCCCAATGCAGACTCATTCAGAAATTATTTCATCCTAAAGTTGTACAAACTCCTGCATGAAATATCTTTCTTTTTTCTCTCTTTTCTAAATGTCTTCAGTTTTTCTGCTTTATTGTAAACCTTTCTGACTCATTTCTGACTCATTGTCAGTTAGGGATACTGCACAAAGAGGCAGCACGTAACCAACTAGGATCACATGGACTATGTTACAGGGGCAGCTTGTGCTATCATCACACTAGTGGCAAAGTACAACACTGGGAATTTATGTTTGGAGGATTGGCTTGTCCTTTGAGCAGGAGATTCCAGATCTTGCACACAGCAGCAGATGGGTTTTTCGTGGATCTGTATAACAGTATCCTTCTGTTCTGGTCGATGAGCTGAAAAGCACTTAAGAAAGTTTCACTAAGCTGTACTTCCTGGTCTCCTTCCCAATCCTCTGCAGTTAACGTGAAAGACACCTGGGTAGTCAGTGTCTGCAGTAAAAATAAAGACTGTTAGACTGCTCTTGTAGTCACCTTTGTCTGGGGTAACATTAAACTGCTGCTACTTCATTACTCTCTTTCTGAAAACAAAACCCTGTTGCTAACACTGTGAGAAATTATATCTGGATGGTCAATATCTGCGTTAAAAATAATAGTTCAGTCCTCCAAATATTGTTCCTCATATTCCATCTGTGAGAAAGTAGCAGAACCAAATGTTAACTAATCTCCTCATGTAGAGATTTCTAAGTAGAGACATTAAAATTAGTGTGAATTGAGAGTGAATGGGAGTGTGTGTTTGTGGAAGCACCAGAAGGAAGGGGAAGATAGACAAAGCAAAGCAGGAGATGTTGCAGCCTGGATTGCAGCCACATTGTTGCTGCAGTATTGCAACTGAATCACTGAACTTCGGTTTCCTGTATGAAACCCTACTCTAACACTAACCCTGTAAATTTTACTTTATAAACCAAATATTACAATACAGGCCAAAATCTATACCAAAATTTAAAAGATAAGCTACTCACTATGACAGATACCACTTTTATATCTGTTGTGTGGGACATAAAATAATCAGCAGTAACTTGCTATCCCCATACCTTCCACTCTTAGCAGATGCCGTCCTTGTCTGGGTAAGTTTTCACACTGTCTTTATCAGAGATTGAGCTGCTGAGTGGGGGGTTGAAATATCAGCGCTGTTTTTCCTTACGGTGCTGACACCTTGTGGTAATGTTACTACCACGCTGAGAAGCACTAGGAGGCATGTGGTGTGTTTTCTTTGTGTTTTCCTGTTCAGTCAGGGCTCACCCCATGTTCTGCAGCAGTCACCTCCTGGAGCAGAACTGGTTTATGTCCTCCAATAATACAGCTACTGAGCTTAGTTGTTGTACATGAGCCTGACACTCCTGTGATAAATGGATATGTATTTTACTGTATTCTGTGAGAGGAGGATGTGAGCAATGGAAGACTGTATCTACTAATGCTTTATGCAAGTATAAAAGTATTTCTTCCTTAGATATTACTCAGCAGAATTGTTGTTGTGACTGTGAGCTTAATCACTGTAACTACCGAAATCCTGTGTTAGGCATTTCCAGGCTGCCTGACTTTGGCCCAGGCAGTGTTTTGCCTAAAAGAATTGGAGCTGCTCTTGCCTGTGGTCCTGCATCATCACCCATCTCAGCTCCCCTTCTAGGGCTCAGATAGCAGCCATGAGCCTCGTCAGATGCTGAAAAGGTGGACCTTTGCTTTCTGCCTTTGCCTTGGATTGTGTCTGCTTCTGGGCAATACCTGTCTGAAAATTCCCTTTCTTCTTTATTATCCCTCATTCCAACAGATGTCAGCAAAGGCGAATGCAAAGCACTTTCTCCGCACCATCAGGAACAACCTGTTTCAAGAGCGCTGCAGAAGAAAGGAGGCTCAGAGAAGGACGACTCTGGAATCACTGGAGGACAGACACTTCCCTTCTCACAAAAAGACTTTGTGAGTTTCAGTTTCAGATGAATTTATAATCTCTGAATGTCAGGCTGTGGAATATTGCTTGATTATGTCCTTTGAGTAAGGGATTTTGTTACGACAGATACCATGTCATGATTTTTCTATTAAAAGGCGAAAGAATAACTGAGAAGTTGCTGCACATTGTTCTGTAGCTTAACCATGGTTACCATGCTGACAACCTAATGATCAGTTGTCTTATAAAATACAATCTACTTGTGTCTTGCTTCCCTCCTTCCTTATGTTGTCTCTTTCACTCCATTCCATTTCTCATACCCAGTCTAGGGTCAAGCATTGCAAATATTTACTACCTTTCACAACTGCATGGGTTTTTAAGCACCTCCTCTGTGACAAATCCATTGGAAATTAACTGTGAATACTTTCCACATGTGACCCACAGCGCATTCACTGACAGGCATTCTACTCAAGTCTCACTAAATTGCAGGCCTGTGGGATTACTCACAATAGCAAGTAGCTGATCTCACCATTCCTCTTCTTTCAGACCAGTTGTTTCATGTGCTTTGGTTAATATTTAAAGTCGTCATGGTGTTTCCACTGATCACAGTGGTTAGTGATGAGCACTGGAAGTTATGCTGAGATTTTTCCCAGTAGTTTCTCCTTCCTTGCTTTGAGATTTTGGTTGATACTTAGGTATAGAAACTGAAAGGAATGATTATAGGAGATTAGCACTAGAGACATACAAAGGGTGAGATTCCTTCCTAGTTGTATGAAGATCTAGCACCTGTCTTGCATCTCACATGTGTTCTCCAAATGAGGCTTCAGTTCTGAGAGACTGAAATAGGGAAAAAATGGTCAGTCCTCTCTAAAATAATTAATTTCTTCTTTATGTAAAGGAGGAGAAAAATATGTTTATAAAACTGGATTGTGCTACTCTGGTAGGTTTGCAGTTAGAAAACAATTTTTTATATACTATAAGACCAATGGATGATAGTTACAGTGACTCTCATGGAGAATATTATTTCCGTGTTTGTTTTTTAGAATCTGGTGAAATGTAAAACATCTTTCATTGCTAATATTTCCTCTCTTGTATTCAAGAGAGGCAACAAAACAATATTTAATCATTTTGAATGTAATTTAATCTTTCTGGAAGCAATCGAGATTTCTCTTTAATTCTGTGGGGATTTGCTTACCTACTGTTTGGGTAGCAATGAGAAAAAGAAGAATTTGGGGCTGCTGTTACAGGTGTCACTGTGGGGCTGATAAATATCTAGGCTTTTCCTAGCATAGGATGGACTGAACAGCAGGATACTTTGCTATTTTTTGTAGTTGAATTTCCTGATATATTTAACTCTTAGCTAAAAGAAGCAAAAAAGAGAAGCAGCAAATTGCACTGAGACTAAATGGGTGGAAAGAAGAACCTGTTGCTGAGATTCTGTTGGGAGAGTGGAATTTGTTTTCAGGAATTTAATTCTTTCAACCAAAATATGTCAGCAGCCATAGCTAAACTTCTTGCTTATTCAACACCACATGTGTCTGTCTGTTTACACTGTGTTAGTTTTATTTGGATCTTTCTGGGTGGCAAAACCGTGTGAGTCCTGATCCTTTCGCTACTCGTTATTTCCCTCTTGGTATACAGTCCTCCTGTGGAATTCAGTGCTTCATCACTACCTGGTCCTGAAAATGTGTCTTTCCCAGTGGACAACTGTGTCCCAGAGTCACCCAAGTTCATACCTGAAAACAGGACTGTAATGCAGAAGAGTGACAATAACAACAAGCCACCAGAGCAAGGCAAGACAATAGCTCAGGTGAGCAAAACACGAAGCAGTAATACTGCTAAAGCTGTGAAGAAGACCTAGCAAGTTAATTATCTAATTGCCTTCTAATTCCAATGAAAATGTAATGGGCAGCTTCACCTTTCTGTTAATTCCTCACTTACGGAAAAAAATGTGGAATCTGAAAAGTTAGTGAAGTTTTAATTTGATTTCTTCCCAAGATTATTGACTAACTCCTTGACTTCCATGACCTTCAGAAGCACCTGTAAGAATATTTGCTTTGGAGTTTTTTGAGTTGTCGTAGAGTAGCACGCTACAGTCTAGATGAGTCTGGAGTCCTCTCACTATTCTGACAGTAAAAAAGACCATCATGTCTTCCTACTGCAAGCAAATGTCAGAGAAGAATGCCTGAATTCTTATTAGGCTCAGGCCATTTTTGTTACCATGGAAATAGTGACTGGACAGAATGGGCCCTCTTAGGATAAACCCAGAGCGGTGTCCACTCCAGCTAAAATAGCTAATGCACAAAAGGTCTCCATTAATCCATTCCCAGATTCCCTCCATAGAAACAATGCTAAAAGATTGGGTAGGACAGTGTAGGTAAAAATAAGTACATAGCATTTTTTGTTTCTATATTTTTGAGGGATTGGTAGCTCTGCATTTACTCAGAATAAACGGAACACTGGGTTGTGTTCAAACAAGTTTGTGTCATCCACTCATCTTGTTCTTCCCAGGAGCCAAGGGGTACAGTAACAGAGAACTAACCTCTGTGTCAGGTCACTCCTTTGGCTGCTACTCCTGTGCTGGCCTTTGGAAGACCTGTCTTTTAGAACTCTGCTGCCCAGCTCAAGGTATAGCGCCAGCCAGTAGATATCTGCAGGAGAAGTTGTGGGCAGACATTTGCTTAAACATAGAATTTTGACAGTTGGCATTTGTCATTTTAGAAAACAGCAGGACGGGACTTGCATCCCTGTGTGGGGATTCTGTCAGGTGCATTGCTTGTTTGTTTTCTCTCTGGGCTGAGAATTCCTTTTGAGCAGTTTTATACTGATTTCCAAGATTTTATAGAGCAGATTATTTCCACTTTGATTCAACAGATGTGGACAGTAAGTCTAATGGTTGCTTTTAATAGAATCCATGAATATGGAGGTCCTGGGTGATCCAGCTCTTAGGCTCATAATTTCCTGGCAGCCCTGATTCCTGCCCAATTTATATCATGTCTTAAAAGTAGCTTAGCTGGCAAGTGTTTGTCTCCCTGACTTCTGGGCTACTGTTCCCTGCGTGGTCCAGAGAATGCTACTTCCATCTAAAGACCAGGAGTTTATCTTCTCTCTTCTACACACAGTTTCTCTCTCCATCTCCTTGTCTCAAAGCAGTTGTGGGACTTGGGAGAGATTATTCCCAAATCAGAATATTCCAATTTGTAGAAATTCTTAGGAGTATGGATTTGTTCTAATTTCAGACAAATTCTCATACACTTAAATTTGTCATAGAACAAAGAATTTGTTCTATAGAATAAATTTTCCAGCCATTAGAAATACTTTAATGCATCAGTTGATCGTAATACTTTAAATTTAAAAAGCTAACTAGTAAATCTGTAAAACAGACCAAATCCAAAATTTGCCATGCACTCTTATAGTGAAACTTGCATATAAAAATGAAATGCTATTGCTGATAAAATTATGAACAGATATCTCTTTTTGTTTTAGGCAATAGCCGCTTTTGAAGCAGATGTGTTAAAAATGCACGAATCCATTAAAAGCATTCACAGTGACAGCAGGTAGGTAATGCAGTAGTACACTGACTGAAGACTGGTGGGCAGTGCTGCTCCAGCTGGAGGGCCAGAAGACAGATGACTTTTCCATACTTTGGATATTCTGAGATTTAAAAAAATCCTATCAAATGAGGATGAATAATGAAAACTCAGCAACAAAAATTTTTTGATGGAAATCACTGGAAAAACAATGACAAAGCAGAAAATTTTGGTTTGCGTTCATCAGCATTTCTGCAATTGCTAGTACATATTTCTAAAAGTAATTTTTAGGCAAAAAAATGTTCATCACCATAAAAATGTCAGAATAACGTACTTTTTCAAATTTTTCTCTGAATAAGGCTTAATCAAAACAAATTTCATAATTTGCATGATGTTCTTTAATCAAAGTAGGATTTCTTTCTAAAAAATATGCTGTACATTGAATAGAGATTAATAGGCTGAATACAGTAACTATTGGTATAAAATCCATAACAGTTTATCACAGAAGTTCCTTCTGATATTCAAATCTTCTGATATTCAAATATTAATTCCTAAATAAAAAACTTCTTGGGAGGCTTGTTTGTTTGGGTGGCATGACGGGGGGGAAGTTGGTGTATGAGCAACGATGCTTACCTTTTACTTGCATTTTTGCCTTCCACTCCTTCATTTTTTTAGTTGTATATAAATGTGCTCTCTATGTAACCATGCCTATGACCACTGAAACTGGTGGAATTACAGTGAAGTGTAGAATTCAATCCTGAATCTACTCTCTTTATTTCTTTCAGTATGTTCAGTTCCCTCTGTTCCTGTTCTGTTTCATTCTAAGTACAATTGCTGCTCCAAATTCACACAAGGGCACTCCAAGATTAGAGCTAAACAATTGCAGTTTCATTGTAAGTCTGTTCTCACTTGGAAAATAAAGAGATATGACAAAGATCTTCAGTTTTCATTTAGATTAGCAATCATTGAGAGGATATTTGGGATGCCTGCTCCTACAATGCTGCATCACCCTCTGACCCAGAGCTTATCATGGTACTGGGGAAATGAATCACATTACTCATCGGAAGCTCTTTATTCTTGTTTGTGGACCAACTTCCAGCATTCATGTGTCTGTTCACAGAGCTGGGCTCTGAGTTAGTTGAAGGAAGACAGCATTTTACAGGAAAGAGCCCTTAGATGTTGTTATGAGGGACCACTGTAGTATTAATTTTAATTTTAAATGGTCTGACTTGCAGTCCCATTCAGACAAATCTTGCATAATTCAAGTGAAACCGATGGGGTTCTTGTCTCTAAGCCAAAGCATAACCAAAAGAAAGTTAATCAGATGAACTTCGGAATGTAACTAAGCAAGGCAAATAACTGTTTCACATCTGTGATATGAAGCAGTTGGTTTATTATTGTACTGTTAACAAACTTTACTGTCTCCACCTCAGCCATGAGGAAAACAAAACTATTTCTGCCCTCACTTCTTAGAGAAGTCACAACTAGAACAGAATTATAGGTGGTATTTTCGTCATACTGTGCTCTGAGTAGGTAATTTCTAAATCTCTGGTGTGCATGGGAGGGTGGTACTTCTGATTGCAAAAATCAGTGTTTTTTCAAGGACAAGTGGCCTGTGCAGAAGCTGTTGGTATCATCAAAGAAACTTCAGAGAATACCACGAGCAAGAAGAAACTCTGTCAAAGGGGTAGAAGCTGCTTTCACTTCGTTGTTGCCCAGGCATATAATGGGAATCTTTTGCAGGGCAGGGAGTTGCTGTAAGTAGTTTACTTCTGTACAGAGGGACTGCTGTTGTCTCTCCTGTTGCAGCCACCTTTGTGGGAAAAGTAAAACCCCAAGATGCAAGGTTCAGTCCTGGCCATAGTTCCACTCATCTCTCATCTTTCCTCATCTAGAACACTCATGTTCTTGCTGATTCCATGGATACAGTCCAGCTCCTGAAATACTGGCCTCTGATCCCAAAGCTGACAAAAACTTCCTGAACTAGTAATGGGGATAAAGTTTGCGCTTAAGTGTTTGCTCATTTCCATGACTGCATGTATTTGTGTATGTGTGGTCAAGCAAAAATCCCACCCTCCTGTATCCCTGGTAGGTACATGAAAAAGCAGTTCAAAAAATGGAAGGATAAAATGCAATTTCTTCATAACTGCCAGGAAGAAAAAAGCTGCAAAATAGAGGCAAAACTCCAAAGACTGAGAGTAAGCCATGAAAACCTGCAAATGACGCTGCAGCACATGAAGGAAGAAGTAAAGGTATAGTGGTAGATATATGAAGAGCTGTCACAGCTATGAGCCATTACTGAATACTAACGACTGCTTTTCCTGCAGACCAGCACTCTGAATACTGTTTCATGCACCTTCCACTTGTACAGTTATCTTAGGTTCTTCTCTTCAGAGAAAGCAGATAAGGTCTTTGCAGTAGGGATTTTCTTGTCATTCTGTGTATATCTGGCATCCAGCACAGATATCCGTGTTAGGATGTTTAAATACTACTGCAATGAAAATAATGGATATTCCAATAAGAGTGAGAAAATGGTTTCCAACAGAAATGTTAGATACTTCATTGCAGTCTACTCCTCAGAGAAGAGTCAAAGTGCTGGCATTGAATAAATAAAATGTCATTCCTAATTGCTGTCTTTTACTGGGATGTAGTATAGACATCTTACACAAAATATTTTATTTATTTCCAAGTGTAGTGATTCTCATAATTACAATTATTTCTGGGATTTTAAAAGGCCCTTATTTCACAGAAAATGCATACATATCTTCTCCCTACAGCATTTCTGTAGCATTTTCTGCAATGCTGTTTTAGTACTACTGGCAAACTGAAATATCAATTATTTTCACAGTGTATTTTCTGTGTTTTGTCTATTGTAGACAATGTTGCAGTCATCAGAGCATCCTTTTGCACATAATACAATGCCAAGCAATCTACATGTTCTGCTGGAAAGGAGAATGCAGGGTGAATTAAATCCTGCCCAAGTAAGGCCTACTTCCAGAACACGTGCAGAATGGAATTCTTTGAAACTCCCAAACCCTCTAAATAGAGTGCAGCTTTTACAGACGCCTGAGGTTCCCACTGCAGTGGACTTTATGTTCTCAGATGACCCACTGGAGTCAGTGTCCCTGCAGAGTGACAAACCCTTTATGGGACAGCATAAAAAAGCAAAAGAGAAACAAACATATCCGCCTAAACTGGCAGAAGACTCTCTCAGTGGAATAAGGAGTACAGTTCTTATTCCCACTGCGATGCAAATACCACCTGATGAGAAGGAAGTCAGAGAGGAAGTGGAACTGCTAATGATAAAACTGAAGGATACGTTGTCTCTCCAAACCCAACCAGGTATAAGTTCTCCAGTCATCTTGACACTGTCTTCTTACCTTCATCCAGTTTACTCCATAATATTGTTCATAATCATGTAACCCTCAGAGGAAACTCAGAATCTTGCTTTAGCCTTTATAGCATTATTCTATATGGTAAGGTAGAGCATATTCCAAATATAGCCCCTAATGCTGGACTGATTTGGAACTGGATGAGTCAAAGCTCCTAAGAGGAAATCAGTCTTGGCAGTCAATTAAGGAGCGAACTTAAACTGGCGAGGGCACAGAAGGTCTTTGCTCTTGCCACTTCTGTGACGCTGTAACTATAACTCTAATCCTAGGAGACTTCTAGCAGTACAAAATCCCCCTGTAATCAATGGTCTTACACAGCAGAGCTTCGTTCAACACTCAGGATGCCTCACTTTTGATAATGAGGATGTAATAAGGAATATGACAGAAAAAGCTGGTGTTTCTACAGAGTTATCTAAGAGATTTATAGAGTTTTCTTGTGCTCTGGCAGCATCCAAAAGCTTGGAAAGACTTAAAATCTGTTCTGCTTTTCAGCCCAACAAACTGCTTTGCACCAGGAGTTCTTCTCTACAGCTGAGCACGTTTGCAGGTCCTTTTCTGACCTTATCAACCAAGTAATTTCACCAGCTTGTAAATGATGGAAACTACCATTCACCTTACAACTTCACTGAACTACTTAAGGTAATTGATGCCATGTCTCTTAAAAGAGACTCTTTAAAGTGTCTCGGTTGTTGCCTCGTAATAACACAGCATGACAGATTTCTGCATTTACTGACTTCACCTGGAACATTTTTGAGAACTATGTTCCTTTTCTGTTGGTGATTTCCAGGTTCTGTGCTGTGGATTCCTCAGCAGCGCAAACGATTGCCCATTTATTTCTCTTTAGCTGTTAATATGCCGTGGTCAAGTTACTTCCTTGGAATGGTGTATTTCTTGTTGATGCCAGCAACAAGGAACTTTTTTTCCTGTAATGTACAGAAGGATTTTAAAGATCTGAGAAATGGAAAATATTCAGTACCACTTCAGAGAGAAAAAAATACAGACTCAATTACTTACTATCAGTGTTTTGCAGAAGGTGCATAAGAATAGTAAATAAGTATATTCGTGTATGCTCAAAACCAGTTATGGTTCAAGAAAATCTGCATATTTTTAAGGATTTTAGTTATGTCACAGAAACTATACCAGCTTTCCAAGAAAGAAAATACTCCTAGTTTTTACAGAATTTTTTCTGTGATTACAAAGAAAATAAATTTTACTCATGTGAAAACAAAGTATTTTTGGAAGCTCTCGGAGAAAAGTTAGGTAAATTATATATTCTGAAGCTTTGTTTCATGTATAATCAAACAGTGTTTCCGATTATGTGATTGAAAAGACTAACGAAAAGCTTAAGAAAAACTGCTCAGCAGAACTCCACACAGATTTTCCACATGGATTTTCCTTGTGTTGTATTTTTCAGGATGAATTATAATCATCAAGATAAGGGGGCTGCCTGACTCATTAAAGAGGCTAGAAATCTCATTTTCTGTTGGTAGCACCTATGCCATCTTCTTGAAAGACCTTATACTGTGGTAGTGAGATTAATGAACATTCCTGGTTCTTTCTCCTAGTTTTGGTCAAAGGAGGCCTGAATTACACATACTGCAAACAGGCAAGAATTTACAGCAAGAAGCAATGGCATGCTAATGGAAGCTAACAAGTGGTTTGTCTCTAGCAAAGGAAGTGTAAAGAGGGTGAAAATTAAAGAAAAGAAACTTATTGAGGGAGGAGGGAGGACCCCAGAAAACAAATAGTGATGAGGTCATTGGAAAGTGGATATACCCATATCATAACATAAATAAATATACTGTGAGAGAGAAGCTTAGTAGCTTTTGCAATATGCCAGTGCCAAGAGACACACACAACAATCCAAGGAACCTAATTGTTGATTATGGGAAGATACCTGTCAGCTTCTGATGAGGCTTTAAATCTCTTTCTAGTGCCTGCATCTGAATTAAACGTGGTTGGAAACAGTAGCAACTGACAAATGCTGGTTTGGTCTGAAGCAACACTGAACAGACCTGGAGTACAAATTCTTACAAATAGATATTCCTGAACTACCAGGAACTCTTCTTTCATGGCAGTATGTAAAGACTCAAAGAAGTGTTTTCCATGCTAAGAAGCAGTTGTTTAGCTCCCAGATCCCGGTAAGATGAAAGGGACAAAATCACAAGGTCTTTATTTTGTTGTTATTCAGTTCAGCTGACAGTGAAGGAACTTCAGTCAGACATGTTCATCCCATCATTCTTCTGGCATGCTCTGACTGAGAAACGGTAAGCCAGGAACAGTATCTGCAAAAACAATCCTAGCTCACTCAAAGATTTGCCATGAAGTTTATAAGAAACAGTGGTAGGAGGTAATATCCTGTCTTTAGACACAGTGACATTTGTAAATGTTCCTGTATAGCAGATCTACTCTCATCTCATACTCAGAGCCCTTGCTTTTTTTTAATATAGCCATTCTTTCATCACTTCACTCCATCACTTGGAGAGTTACATGTAGTTAGTTGCATTCCCTTTTTTATTTCAGCACAATTAATAACACAGATTGTCTCTTTACATCAGCAATTTCCAAGTGTTTCCCATAGTATGATATATCCTAGAGATTCATCTACTTTGTCAGTCTTGCCTCCACATCCTTTCCTGCTCATTGCCTCAAAGGCTGAATTTTGCTACAGCCTATTAATTAAGAATCTTACTGAAGCAGAGAAGTATTGCAAATTCATTTAAGCTAAATATCATCTTAGCCCATAGTAGTATTTCTGTCTGAAGGGAGGAAGAAAGCTGCCATGAGCCATTCCCTAAGGGATCTTGTTGTTGCAGGTGGGACCTACCTAAAGTGGAAGCACTAACATCTGCCCAAAGGGCCCTGTGGAAAAGCATCTGAGTTAAACAGGACCTGTTCAGATAATCTGTCTGATTTGACATTTGCTAGAGCTTGGGAGCCTATGGGAACAGGTAACACCTGCTCTACTCCAATACCAATCCTCTTGGGCTGAGGCATCCAGCCATTAACACTCTTTGTCAGGTGCTGGTGTTGGTAGCTGTAGGGACTGTGAGTGAAGACTCTCTCATATTGATACAAAGCTGCAAAACGGCTTTTAGGTGTATTAATATACTGTAAGTAATTACTAACATAGGTACAGGAGTGAGCAGATCTGTTGTAATAATGCTTCTCCCACATGGTAGCAAAGCACTCTCATAGGCTGTGGCTGCAGTTGGGGTCTGTTGCTGAGTGTACTGAACTGTGTGTTCCTGTGTTCATCCTGCTTTAGTGTTCTCTCCTCTCTTGAACATTTAAATGGCTTGTTGCATGCTTAACTTGAAGCACAAATTCAGTGCTATTGAAGCTGTTAGCCCTCTTAAAGTTTTTTGTTTGCTTCCTTAAGTCAGGATTTCCCCCAATGGGGCTGTGTTTAAGCCTTATTTTGTTCAGGCCAGTGACCATTTCAAGATTTCTTTACACATTTTGTTACTTGAACCTATTTCTGCAAGTTGATGAACAACCAGGAAGCCAGTTTTTCTGTGGGCATTTGCGAAAATGAAAAAAAAATAAATCACCAAATTCTGCTACATGCTCAAGGAAAGAAACTTGGAATGAACAACTAAATGTAATTGCCCTGGAAAGATTAAATTCGTGGTTGCATCCAGCCAGTCTGGCAATGGAAATAATTTATATCATGAAAGCATCAAATGTTACCTGCCATAAGTTATTTTGCATTAGCTTAATGTGCAATTGCCTATTAGGGTTATCAGTAAGACTCAGAAGAAAACTATTTTTCTATGAAGAACTTGTAAACTAAAAAAGAAGCAAATGCAAATTATATATGAGAATTCTTGTGATTAAACATTTTAAGTATGAAAGTAGAGGAGCTGGTAAAATCTGTTAACCATTTTACTGGAAAATGGAAAATGTTTGTGGAAGAAATGTTCATGTAGAAATATGTACTATTTTTCTTTAGTGGGATGATGTCTTTGAGCAGGGGTTGCTTTGTACAAATGTACAGCTATGCATACAATCAAACATGACCATCTTGACTCTAATCCTGTCTTGGAGCCAGTGGAGGTTTTTTGACAACTTCCTTTTCTGCTTGTCTGTGTTTTATTGAAGGATCAGTTATTTCCTGTTTTGGCACCCAGAAGACAATAGTTTGAACAGATCACATGTATTACAAAAAGCCTGATATACACACAGATTAAAGTAGGCAACTGCTTATAAATCATGCAGTTTAGTAGGGAGACTAAATTCATAGGTAATTAAGAAAATCCATAAGTCTAAGTTAATCAGAGATTTAGTGCTCGAAGTTACAGGCCTTCCTCCACCATGTAAATTGACATCAATTGGAATTAAAATGAAAAAATAAAGAGAAGTACTTAAAAATTATCTACAAATCAAAATCTTAGACTAAATGTGTAATTTCCTCTTTCTTCCTAGCTCTCCAATGATTCTTCCAGGAAATATAGATCTACTCTTGTGTATGTGGATACTTATTAAATCTTCAAATGAGTCTTTCTTCTTCAGAACTGGCGACATCTGAATATGAGAAAATGTCCCTGAAAAGTGACATAAAAATGCATATAAGTAAATAATTTCCAAAGAGCAAAGAACAGCTGAATACTCAGTTTCCCACATCTGTGTTTGCTCTGCCTTTAGCTGCTGCTGGTCCTCATTTTATCGGCATTGCCCTCAAGCCTCTTGCTCTCGTGATAGCAATATTCCTCCATTTGCAAGTTGCCTTTCAATGTCAAGTCACTTTGATCATTTTCCCCAGTATGGACCTTTTCCTTTAGTCTTCCTATAAAACTCTACTACTTGTAATTAGCAGAATCAAAGTGCTTAAGACTACTTAGAATCCTACTGACTCACCAGTTTGTTATCAGCCTCTCTGCACAGTGGGTGAGATCTCTCACACTGTCTAGTAGCACATTTGTTATTTCCTTGAGGAACTATGGGGCATTTTCTTTGCAATGATCTCTAAAAGACAGCAGGTTGGTTTTCTTTCTTTTAGACATATTTATCTTCTGAAAAAGTAACTGGTTAACACAATATCTGCTTATTTACCAGACCTCAAATGTACAATAGCCTTTGCCCTGCTACCCTCACTGGCACCCTGTAGAGTTGAGACAGCAAGTTATGTCTGTCTTGGGCCAGGCGCAAGGGCTGGTCTGAGCCTAATCACCTGCACCTGTGAGGGAGGTGTGCACAGCTGAGGCCACTGAGTGGTAAGGGGCAGAGGGACTACTGGGTAAGGAGGAAAGAGGCAGAGGCGTTGTAGTCTTCAGATGTTTCTAGAGAGGATGTGCTATGTGGCTTCTTGAGGAGGATCTTCTTGTACAGCTGCTCTTCAGGAGGATTGCTGTGAGTACAAAAGCTTTGTTTTCCTTGTGGTTCTGAAGTCTTATTTTGGTTAAGAGTTGTTGTAACTATAATGTAATTGCAGTGTTGTGATGAATTGGAGATGCATTTATGAAACTTGTTTTTTTGTAGTGTTTGGATTTTATTAGGAGAAACGGATGAATTACTAAAGACAGCTTAGCCAGGTAACTGGAAAACTCTCCCTACTTGACTCAACTTAAAGCTGATTGACACTTCTTTGCAGAATATCTAGGGAAGTTGAAATGCTGCTGGGTTAAGTAGGATTTTAGGTGGATTGAGACAGTTTGTCAGAGTACTCATACTCAACTGTTCTGATTTTGTAGTCTTTTTCATGAACTGTGTAGAGTTTAAGAGTGTCTTCAGACTGTGAGTACAGTTAAAAGCCTGGAGAGATTAGACTGGTCCAGAAAACACTGTTTGAATCTGTAAGTCTGGAATTGGGCTACTTCTCCCAGTTCTTGGTGCACACTTAAAGAGAATTGTTTCCCCTTGGAAGACCAAGTATGGGTAACTGTGGAAGCGCTTCTAAAATGTGACAAAGTAGTTTTGTTTGGCACTATTGAAAAGTGCTTACCAAGGGCTTTGCTAGTTTCTTTTTTGCTTGGAGGACTTTTTTTTTTTTTCTCCTTAGAAAAGTTCCTAATACTCAATCTTCACAAGTAAGATTTATCCATTAGTTCTGAAATGTAATGCTAATAATAACACCTTAACATCAGTATTTCTGTGCCAAGTTCAGATTTCTGTCTTGCTTTTCCAATTCAGTAATATGTTTAAGGAACTACAAAGAATGCAGGTTACAGGTTGCTCCTCATTCCTGATTTATGGTTCTGTTTGCAATTAAAAAAAACCCAAAATAAACCCCAAACATATGGAAATTTTAACTATTTAAGAGGAATAAGATGAAAAACTTTAGTGTGAAGCAATAAAGTTATCAACTGTTGTGAAAGTAACAGTATAAAGCAAAAAAATTTGTTTCATTTTTTGATTTCTAGTACAAGCCTAATGAAATATATTTATACCTGCCCGTGTAGATGTGAAATACACAAGATAATTTAAGTGGTATTAGTGCTGCTCATGGGGCTGAGAAAACAAGCTTGTACCTCTCTTTATGCATAAGTGGTAATTCTGTTCCTCATCATTTGCTCTGCAATTTCTATCTGCATTTATTACCAATTGATTTCTACTTTCACTGATGAAATAAGACAGTAAGATCACAGGTTACAAAGATTAAAACAGCTGGCTTTGTTAAGAAACTGTGACACTTGGATGAGAAGTTAGCTCCTCCAAAAAAAAAAAAAATCAGGCTGTCACTGCTATAAGCTGCCTGCTACAGACTGATGTTAATCAGTTGTACAGAGAAACCAGATTAACCAATTACAATTCACAAAACAAAGAGGGTGTGAATACTTAGTAGTACTTAAAATGTCTTTATATAAGACTAAAGAAAAGTCAGAATTTATCATAAAACCCTTAATTTGATTCTTCAAAATACATCAGACTTTTACTCTTTAATCTTGACTGGAACAAAAGCTCTTTGTTTAGGAAAGTCACAGTGTGATATAGATACGTAGAGCCAGATGTAAACAAAAGGCTAAGTAGGAGTTTAGACAGTGATATGCAAAGCTGCAATCCTAAACAAAAATTAATCTGGTGCTTTAGCCTGGTGGGTTATCTCAGTTTTTGACGATACTACTGCCTCATTTGTCTAAAGCTGCATTCTGTTTGCACCCAAAAGTGCGTCGGTCCAGTAAGGATTGGGCAACTTGTTGCCTTTGTGATGTCTAAGACCACTTCGAAACCAGAAGTGGGTTCTGTGCTGCATGCCAACACAGTAAAGATCCAGTCTGAGCTACGTGATAGCTCAGATTCTTTGCAGAGCAGGATAGGATCCAGTCGTTGCTTTTAAAATACAGGTAGTGGTTGTTTGACTCATAGTTTAGAAACTGACCCTGTGTATGTGAGTTTTTCAGTCTGAGGGGATTGATTCAAACTCAACTCCTATCTCAATGCCCAGGATATTGCCTGTAGGTAATAGGGTAAGGACCCCTCAGTCCTTCCTATCCCAAATTCTAGCTTTCAGTACTCAAAAATTTTTTAGGTTTGTGGGCAAGACTGGGATTGTCCAGTGGTATATTGTCCCTGGGGTGCGAGAACCCTGAGTTCAAGTCCATTTTTTAGAGATGCTCTAATGGGTACTTGCTCAGAGAGGCTCTTTATTATTCCATGAACATTCCCCCAGTCATAATAACTAAGACACTGCTCTAGGAGGTGGAGATAAGGGTCTCAATCCATTGAAGTGTAAAGGCAGTTCTGCCTTCTCACTGTGGGCCTGACGCACTACATTGTTGGTGATGGCAACAGCACTTCTACCTCTCCATCAAATTATAGCACCTACCCCTATCTGAAAGCGGATATTCTCCAGGCAAGGATACATCTGTTGGTAGCAGGATCAGAACTGAAGCCTTGGAAGGCATTGAGATTTAGGAAAAGCTGTACTGTATCTCCTTTCTGAGAATGAGGAGGGTAATGCATATGGAGAGGGGTCTGGGGGTTCTTCTCTAGGGCTGCGAACATGGACACTAGGAATTGCAGCATTTAGTGTCACAGGTAGTGGTGTTCTTCCTGGAGCTGTAGTCGTATATGAAAGCCTGCATGCATCTAAGTCCTAGGTCTGTTTCCATTGTGTGTTGGGTAAAGTTACCGGTTTGGAAATGGAAAATACCTAGTGGCTGACTGCTGGATGGCAAATAGACGTACCCTAGCCCTGCTGCTGAAAGACTGCCACTCTCCCCAACAGCGCACCAGTGCAGCGCATTCCTCTCAGAATGGGGAGTTCAGAAATAGCCTGTTCATAGCACAACTGTGGTAAAAATGCTGCTGTGGAAGAATATATTGGCATATTCAGTTGCTGAGCTGCCTTCTTTGTTTGAATCCTCCTGTACTACACCTTCTGCTGCTTCTCCTGCCCCATCAAACAGAAACTTAAAAGCTGTTGTTGGAGTTCAGGTTGTTCGGAGGTCAAATTTTTACTGAGATCACATTGAACATAAACATAGCTCTACACTTGACTGGGAGGAGTAGGGGGTTTTTGCACAGCACTGCCCTCTGTTTCTGTCCTATTACCAAATAGCACAATAGGCCTCAATCTCTTTTCTATCCCACTAGACTCTAATTATTGCCCATTAGACGCATATTAAAGGAGTAGTGACCTTGGTTTCTCCCTGTGAACTGAGAACGTAGAGTAGCAATCTTCTGCTCGGCTTCTGCCAGCTGCCTTCTGCCTAGGCCATGGGTTCTGGAGAGCACACAGTCCACATAGATATCCCAGAAGAGCTGAGCCAGATCCCAGAACAAAGCCCCATGTTTCAAGTTTTCTGAGGATTTCAGAAAGATCATGAAGTCCCAAAAGCCACTGACAGAGTCAGAAATTCGAGGCTTCCTCATCTCTAGTAAAACAGCTGAGGAGGATTCCCAGCACTGGGGGTCTGCCTGCCCAAGAGCTAGTGGATCAATTTGACTATGGCAGAGGAAAGGTTTCACACAGAACACTGCCATGAGTAAGAGAGAGCAGGTGAGTCTCACGGTGCAGTGGATTCTTCCTCTGCTTCCAAGATCCATTGTGTCACTGAAATACAAGAAAACCAAGAGAAGCTGAAAAACATCCTACTCTTAGATGTAGGAATAAAGTCCTGGTACTTTACGTGATATATAAGGCACTCAGATATTGTTTCTCTATTCCTTAAAGATTTGTGTATGCTTTTTGCACATATATAAATACTAGAAGAGTTGCAATGCTCTATGCAACAGAAGCACGTGTAAAAAATTTTCAATCATCCTCAGATCTTATCTGGAAGTTCTTAATATTGAAAGTCTTTTGCCATTTTTCCTTTACAGATCCCTAATCTTTTTCAGCAAAAATCCATTCCTTTTTACATAATTTAGGCCTTTAGACAGTCTTGCTTTTCTCAAAATTTTATGAGCCCTTTAAAATAGTCTTCAGAATCACAAGGATCAGTGGGCAGCAGGTGGAAAACTTTTGTTGAAAATCTGTTTTAATGGTTCTAACTAATGCAGGTTGCAAATTCATGCATTGACCAGGAGTAGTTTATGTGCTAAAATGCAGAACAGTTCTGCAAAGAAGGTATAGCAAAGCCATCACATCCCAGCTGTATTGTACGACATATTCACATGCGTATAGAAACATAGAACAGGTTGCAAGGGACCTATAAAGGTCTCTAGTGCAACCCTTCTGCCATCGGCAGGGACATCTTCAACAACATCAGGGTCCTGTCCAACCTGACCTTGACTGTTTTCAAGGATGGGGCATCTTCCACCTCTCTGAACAGCCTGTTCCAGTGTCTCACTACCCTCACTGTAAAAGATTTTTCCTTTATATCTAATCTAAATTGATCCTCCTTCAGTTTGAAACCATCACCCTTTGTCCTATTGCAACAAGCCCTGCTAAAAAGCCTGTCCCCATCTTTCCTATAGGCCCTCTTTAAGTGCTGGAAGGCTGCAACAAGGTCTCCCTGGAGCCTGCTCTTCTCCAGGCTGAACAGCCCCAACTTTCTCAGCCTTTCCTTACAGGAGAGCTGCTTCACTCCTCTCATCATTTTTGTGGCCCTTCTCTGGACTTGCTCTAACAGGTCCGTGTCTTTCCTGTGCTCAGATGTATTTATATATATAAGGTACAGGTGTGTATTGCAGATCACTAAGAATTGTCTGTTTGTTAAAACTGTGAAATTTGCTAAGTAGTATCTATAATGGATGGGTAGAAATTCTGAGAATGATAACCTTTCGCGGACAGAAAGGCCCAGTTGTCTCCATCAGATTTCATTTCTAGTACATACTTCTCTGTTGTATTTTTAAAAATGCTTCTAGCATTTCTGATATTGTAACAAGTTTGGGGGTTGTTTTTAGTGTAGCTCATGGCACACAGAGAGCTTCCTGTTTGTGGAAATCAGCAACATCTGAGGTCAGCACTTAGGACAAAATTCTGTTTAATGTATGTGCTGATCTGCCGAGTATTCATGTACATTTTCAGTTTGATTGTTGGGGGTGGGGAAGCTACTTCTCTTAATGAGCTACATAAGCAACTGGCTTTTTGTGTAGAAAGTCTCTTTCATGAGTGATCCTGAAGAAGTGTTCCTTTGCTATGTGAAGAAGAATGCCAAAGACAGGATATGGATGTGCAGAGGGATTGTACATGAAAGCCACAGCCTTTGTATGAGACTAGGGAAGAGTAGGCTGCTTTGTGGAACATATTTCATTGCAGAACTAAAGGACTCTTCAGAGATTTCAGTCCTAGCAATTATATTCTTACCTAGCCCTCTGTCTGGCTACCTGGTCAGGTTCTGGGAACATTTTTGAGGTATTCAGACTTTACTCCCCAACTGCTTAGAGTCACTTTTTAATCTGAGTTGGGATCTTGTGAGAAGAGCTGGCTTGACAGCCCTGGACCTGAACATTGTATTTAAGGAGTAAGAGAGGGCCAGCTTGCTCTTCCCACACTGCTCTGCCTAGTGGATGTCACTTACGACAGTGGTGGTAGTGATGGGGCTGTCTTCCTGCTGCTCCCAAGATCCCCAAGGAACATCATTCTTCTGTACCCTAGTCCACAAGGCAGGTTTTGATTGCTTTCTCAGAAGCAAGCCAAAAACATCCTGTGAGTCACTACTTCAATCTTGTTTGTGCATCAAGAGCCCCTCCACTGGGCTTTTTATATAGGCACCTATGTATACATGCCATGCAGCATGCATGTGTATCTGTTTAGTGAGACTTTTTCAAGGGACATAATTAACTTTATCAAGTTTCTGGTTTTCAAAACAATTTAGCAGTCTCAGATATGACCATGAGGGTGGGGAGACAGACATGGGACAGCGGGGGGTGGGGGGAGCCCCAACAACAGCAGATTGTTCAAACAAAGGAATAATACTAAAACAGGCTAATAATACTAAACAATAATACTAAAATCCTTTAAATGATGGTTCTGTGACTTTGACAGAGCCCATCTCATTTGTACAGGTTAACTGAACTGGTTGCTTTGTATTTGCTGCTTCCCAGCACCTATTCTAAACTTTTTAAGTTACAAAACGAGCTAAGACAAGGGCTCTGGATTTGTCAAAACAAAGGGACAGCCCTGGGCAGGGAGCTGGTAGGGCATTAATATGACAATAGGTGCTCTTCAAAGTATGATGTGCATGGCATTAGTAAGGGCCAGTAGCAAAGGCCACTAGTCCTTATGGTCTGGTCAAACTCAGGACAGCATTGTGCTGTTAGTCTTCCACAAGGTTCAAGATCGTATTTTTTTAGATAGTTGAGAGCTGGAGGGGATGCTCAGGAAACACCAGATTTCGTTAATCTCTTACCTGTGCATGTGGTGAATGTTTCCATGGAATTCCTCCCCTACACCCTCCAATCTTTAGATCTTTCTGTCCGTACATTGAAGTTTGTGTGTGTGTGTGTGAGTGCTATTTACACTTTCTGGTTCTGACTTCTCCCACCCTCCCCCTTATCCCTGCTTCTCCTTGCAGATTAGTCTCCCGCTACACTCCCCGTCATGGATAATGCCTTACAATAATAATTAAAAAGTTAATCAGCTAATTATAATTTAACTTGGAGCTCTCACTTACGGATAGTCCTCGGCCCTGAGGCTGCCACAGCCGGTCCCAGGCCAGGTGCCCGCTCCGGCGGAGCATCCCCGGGCAGTCCCGCGCGGCTCCCGAGGCTCCGGGCAGCGCCAGATTCCGCCGCCGCTCTCGCCCGCCCGCTCCCGTCCCGTCCCGTCCCGCTCCGCTCCGCTCCGCCCCGGCGCCGCCCGCAGCTCCCAGCGCTTACCTCGGCGCTCCGGCCAGGGCAGGACTCTCGGAGCCCGCTGCCGCCGCCGCGCTCCTTAAGAAGCCGGAGCGGGCAGCCCCGCTTAGTTTTTACGTCAGGGCTCGGGAGCAGCCCCCACCCCCTGGGCCCGGCCGCTGCTCCCGGGCACCCGGAGCTCCCTCCTTCTCTGTGCGGAGCTGCCCTTGCTGCAAGTCTGCTCCGCTTCTCTGCCCCTCTTGTCCTCCTCTGCTTGCGGACCCCGGCCCTCCCGGGACAGCCTGCTGGCCGTGCTGCCTCTGGCCGAGGGGAAGGTGTGCGCAGTGGGGTGGAAGAGTAACAGACTTGGCAAAGCTGCGTCCCTCCCCTTGCCCTCTCTCTTAGCAGTGCTGCACCGGGAGGACAGGAGGGGAGGAGTAGAAAGCCAGTCCGACCTTGGAGCTCAAGCTGTCCAGAGCTGGCTCAGACCTCAAGTATCTTGCTTTATGTGCTTGGCTGTTGCAGATCCCTCCACCCCAGAGCAGGACTCCGTGTAGCACGACTAGAGCTATTTGCTGGCTAGGGCTCAGCCCATATGCAGCAGGTCCAGCTTTCCTGGAAGTTAAAGCAGCGACTCAGAGAAGAAGAGAGCCAGTAAAGGCATTAATTGAAGTAGTTGGGCTGAGCTGCTCACTGCAGCTCAATTTACACAACTTTACCTAGGGAAGAGCTACCTTGAAGGGCTGTACACTCTGGTCTGATTACATTTTCTCTCCCAAGACAAATAATGTCGTCTACTGTTGCATTTTCCCTCTGTGAGGTTCTCGGCTGGAGCCCCTCTCCGTTGTGACTTCCGGGAAGCAGCTGAAAAACCTCTATGTATTGGAGAAATGGGCTAAGCTAGTAGGGAAGTGAAAGGAAACCACTGATGAAAAGGCTGTCTCCTGTTACGTGCAGAGTGGAGAGAAAAGCCTGAGCACAACTCTGCCTGTGCTCCCTGTGCCTGCTGTGACCCCCTTGCATACAGAAATATATAACTCAAAGAGCTGGGGCTCTGTGACCATGCTGATAACCCGTGTGGGGCAGAACTTGCTTAACACCAGCTATTCGAAGCAATAGGCAGATGAGACCATTCTTTTTTCCTAACTCTGTAGTTTATAGGCCAAATCATGCCTGAAGCCAGTGCAGCTGTACCAGTCCATACCAGCTGGGGAGCAACCTATTTGTTTTTCCAAGACTTTCACTGGTAGCTCCCCTTCTGTCTCTGCGCCTGGAACCATAATCCCTTCTCCAGGAAGCAACTGTGCTTCAGTAGCATGAGGCTTGCTACTCATGATAGTTGCAGTCAGTAGGGCCACACTGGTTCACATCAGCTGGAAAGCTGGCTTGAGACACTGATTTCTCTGATCAATACCTTTATAATTTACATTCTTTCTGTTCATGTAAATGGAGAAGCAACTTCCTTTCCAAACCCTTGATCTTGCAGCGTGCATATGACAATAAACAATGCTTTTCTTTTCTCCTAATGCTTTATCTCCTGAATAAGGAATTCCTGTGAAAGTGTATTTTGTGTAAGTAATGCTACTGTTTAACAAAAGTGCAAGGAACTTTTCGAGGATGAAAGAACACTGGCTAGAACCCTCGTAAATAGCTATACTGTGGGACTTTGGCCAATTTGCAAATGTTCCATTTATTTAGCAAGAAGTGTGAGTTTGGGAATGGGGGGAATAATGGTCACCAACTGCTGAAACAGATTTCAAGACAAACTGAAGAGTGCAGTACCTTGCAAGGGGCCCTTGAAATGTGGTGGGGGAAGCCTCTTATATGTAGGATCTCCAACGTTTCCTCTCTGTGCTATCAAATACAGGCTATTCCAATAGAGTTCCTTCTCCTGGGTTCTAGGGCTGAAACGATCCTTAAGGATCAGCTTTTGGTTTTATTGGTTTCTTTTTAAAGTCTGCTCTGTAGCTGATTCTGGGCCCATGTGCAATCTTGAGCCCCCTTGGCAAGTGAGTAGCCAGCGTGCTTCTCCTTGCCTCTGTATTTGGGGGTTGAACCAGGCAAAGGAGAGAAGGAAAGTGTGCAGATAAGACCTGGGTGTTGTGATAGAACCTGAAGGCAGCTCCTGGATAGAAAAGGCTCTGGGGCTGCTTGTGTTCATGGTTGGCCTGGCTGCAGGGGCCAGAGCAGAGCGAGATTAAAATGCCACTGAAGTGGGTTTTGCTGCTGTTTCTGGGTCTGTGGTGTGTCGCTCTAAGGACTCTGCCCCGTGTTAAGAGTAGAGCCAAATGGAAAGAAAAAGATAAAATATTTCTTGTGAGTTGGTAAGTTTCTGTCAACCTACAACCTTTGTGGATTCATTGTTAAGAAGTGAGTTTGAGTCCCCTTCTGGGGTGCAGTTTATCTGGTTTTGGATCAAGAACAATATTGGTTTCATTCCACTCAGAATCCTGGCAGACCCAAGGGAACTGAACCAGGGGCTCTCACAGAAATGAGAGTTGCTGCTCAAGGGAAATACTGCTACAGATAAAATAATTGGCTCCACAAATACTTCCTGAGCTTACTACACTCTGCTCCCTCTGAACTAGAGCACTTATATTCTATTTCTGGGAAAGAGGTTTTGATAATTAGATTGATCACCTCAGCCTCCTAGTGGAGAAGAAACATACCAGGACTGGTCATCTCATTCAGTTCCACACACTCCCTCAGTAAAGCTTTCTGTGCCCTTCTTAAGCTATCAACAATCTTTCTTTAATTGCAGTGCACGATATATTCCCCTGGCAGCCAGTGCTCATATCTTCTACGGGTCCCCATATCTTATGAATTTAATTCACATGAGCTGTAGATCATATCCAGAGTCATTTGCAGAAGGATATTTTATCAAGAAAACTTGATTATTTACTGATAGATAAGACAGAGGTTTCAGATCATGTAACACTAGAGAAAGAATGCTGTTTCTACCAAAAAAATATAAAAATAAAATAAAGCAAAAGGCAAACTGATCAGGATATAGGAATAAGGGATAAGTAGGAAAAGTAGGAGGTCATTTCACTGGTATTTGCATTTTGAATAGAGCAAAGGAGTAAATAACTGTATACACAGTTGCTTCCTTCCTGCATTTGCTTCCCGCAAACCTTCTGATGTGGTTTAAAATTAACATTTAAGTTAATAAGCAGTGGCTTATGGTTGCTTGAGCTAAATAAGCATTTACACATTAAAAAAAGACATTCAGCACTGAGACCGAGAGACAGCGATGTGTGATGGGATGCACAGCTTGCCTGTTACGTCCATATAGCAGCCACACCTGAATGCAGCATTAGACTTTTTAAAATGTCCCACATGATGAAAGAGACCTGTTTTAGGCTTACTAAAAAAAATGCTTTACAGACATATTCTTAGCTGACAGTTTGTGTTTTGCTGAATTGGGTTCCAAATTATTCCAGCCTTGTGTGAAACCTGGCTAAGTGACAGCAAAGGCAAAATTTGTGGTTCTCAGAGAGGGTGAAACCCAAGGGTCTGTTAGTTTGAAATTCATGGTACCTGGCAGAGGATTGAGTTTTCTTCAAAGTCCATAAAGGCAGAGTGTGGAATCCTACTCCAGTTTTTAACTTTTCAGTTTCTCTTTTAAGCAGGAGATTAAACTGTCCTTAAAATTGGCTCCCTGACAAACATACCTAAGAGCCTCTTGGAAATGAAATTAAATACTTGATCCAAAGTCTGCAGCTATATTTAATTCATTTTTAAAATGATACGTGGAGGGCTTTGACTATCTAAACCTGTTTTTTTAAACTTTTGATGTCAAGTTGGGTTTTTTTGTTTTGGTGGATTGAATCTGCACTCACAAATGAGTTTGATGATCCCACACTTCTCTAAAAAACCCTCTAGGTCTATTCTCTGTTGAAATGGCCAGCAGGAAAGCCACTGGATGTGATGCAACACTTAAGCATTTCTAACCAGTGGAAAGATGTAATTACTTAAGCATACAATTCTTCAGTGCTGTACACTATTGCTGATGACTTGAAACATTTCCATGGAGCTGGCAGACAAGACATGGGACAGGCAGGAGACCAGTGTATTTCTGTGCCAGGAGCTGGAGCCCTGTGGACACCCTGGCATGTCTCTGGCCTGTGCTGAGAAGTGGCCTTCTGCTAGAAGGTTTGAGGAACTGCAGCTCCCTACTAGAATAGACTTGTATTTAATAATGTGTTCCTCTCTCTCTCCATGCCTACCAGCTGTTGTATGTGAGCAGCTCTCTCTTCCAGGGCCGTATTTGGAGTGTTTCCCCAAGAGTAAATTTAGATACCATGTCAGAAGTGTGAACTGGCTTCATTGTTTAAGCCACTTATTTAAATTAATTTGTGGAAGAGGTAACAATTCTTCTGGCAAATGTATTTAACACAAGCTTTGAAAAGACATGTGAAGCAGGTATTTTTACAAGTGCAAGCTAAGCAATGTTGGTTAGAAAATTAGTATATATTTTTGAAAACATCATCTGGTGATATGTGACACTGTAAATGCAAAGGATGTGACCACATTTCTCTCTAGACCAAAACATTCCAAGAAAATAAGAAAGAACCCCAAACTGATTAATATAGTACATTAAAAGTTAGTTGTTCATGTCTTTTGGGCAAGTTGTCCCACATTAACCATTCAGTTAGAGAGCTTTTGATTCATTTCAATGGCATTCTGGATATTTATAGCCAGACAACTATTGGTTTTTGAATTGAGGGATCCATTGCCATTTGGGTACTGGACTGGTAGCAACATGTTCCAGAATAAAGTCATTGGTTCTTCCTGATTCAGCCCTCCTGCTTCCTCATGTTCTCACAGACAATGGAGAAACCCTTCTCATCTTCAGCACTCCAGGCAGACAGGAGAGTGACCCTGCATATGTCACAGTTAAAAGAGCAATTCAATGAAATTTGTTTCCATAAAACTGCCACTAACATCTAACAAAGCAAGGCTGTTATGGGATCAGTTTCTTCCAGGGAATTACAGCCAAATCTTCTGGGGAAGAAAAGCACTTTCACAGTGTGTTCTTTCCTGAAGCTGAGTAGGATTGCAATGTGGAGTCTCCTACCTTTTCTTGCTCTGAGGATGTTTCTTTCCCGCAGCTCTTGGGAGGAAAGGGTGTTTGAGCATGCTTGTCTCAGGGCAGCTCCTGGGCCATGCCAGTGGGCCAGCCAAGGAAGGGTGCCAGCTCTGCCACTGTCACACCCATCCCACAGCACAGACACTCCCCTGGCAGCCAGGACCCCATGCTGGGAGCCTACATATTCCCACTTGAAGGTGTTTGGGGAAAAAACTCTTCAAGAAGAAATTGGAGGAGGGGATAGCAAGTTATTTAGGGCCAAGAAATAACGCACAGGAGATTCTGGAGAGTAATGAGGATATTCTGTCTTGTGTGAAAGGGAATTGTGGGATCTTCAGCTCTCCTTGGTTACCTGCTTATTGTCAGACTCTCTGCTGGACTATCTGCTTTACTCTGTCTTCTGCTACTAGTTCCTACTAGGGTTCTTTTGCAAAAGTACTTGCAAAGTACTTGCAACTCTTCAAACCACAGATGTGAAGCCTTATAAGCACACTACTGATGTTGTCAGAGGAGAAACTTGGGGTTTTTTTTAATGTGCAAGATCTGTCATGAGTAATTTATTGGCAGAGAAATCTGCCTTCTTGAATGATTTTCCTGAATGAAGTAGTACAAGCTCTGTCATTTAGAATACTTAGATGAGACAAAACCTATACATTATCAGTAAGGAACCATGTGATAGAGGCAGATAGAACATTGGGGTTTTTTTAAAAAATTAAGTATATATTTTATTTTAAATAGGTCAGGCCACTCAGCCTTTGAAACTCCCACTTTTATTTCACAAATGTACCCTTTGAAACCTATTCTCAAAGGGGATGCTACAAAGGTGATACTAGAATGGATTTCTATGTAGTAAGTTTATCTTTAATTTGGAGCTTCTGAAAAGACTATAGTTTAACAAGGTCCTTTCTTTCCTATCCTATTACTGATTAGGCACAGCTAGAAGCTGCGTATTTCATGAAGATTATAATTTTTTTGAATACCTGGGGAGGGGGGTTGTCTCAAACTTATCAGCCAACCAGCTCTGCTTAAAACCAGTGCTCCCTGGCCTAGGTGGTAAAGGTCACCTTTGAGTATGACAGCTCCTGTCCTAGAGATCTTGTGTTTGAAGTGAAAAATGCCCAGCCAAATCAGAGGGAGGAAAACTGAAGTAAAAATGTAATGGGACCTGAATCTCTTACCTACCTGCCCAGCCCTCTGATCCAACAGCACACAGACAGGATTCTGTAATGTAAGGGAATTGTTTCTTTTTCTGCAAATGAGGCAGTTTTCAGTCTTGTGTTCAGAATCTCCTCGTTACACAAAGGAGAAGTTAAAATCTTTCATTTCCTAAAGCTTTTCAGTGAATGCTGGAGGGCACTAGAATAGTTCAGTTTCTTGGAACCGCTTTCTCATTGCACAGAAATCCTGGTCAAGCATTCATTGTCTATAAGCTATGTTATTGTTAGCAATATCTGTAAGAGTAACTTCATAATGGAGAAAGTCTTGAAATAGTAATACAGAGTTCAGATGTCCCTGGAAGGAAATAGGGGAGAAATGACCGACCCCAAAGGAAACAGGCTTGCTTGTGCACTTTAAATCCATCTGATTTCATTGTCGTGCCACCCTTAGAGCAGGGCATGCTGACAAGGGAAAAGGTCTGGGGGGGAAATGGATGGTCAGAATATGTCAAATGCCAACATAAATACATGAATGGAGTATGGAGATTTAGACTGGGGTCCTTGTACATATTTTTAAAAGTAACTTGAGCCTTCTCCTTGAAAGCACAGATTGAGACTGCTTAACAAAACCATGAGCACTGCTACTGCAAGTTCTGTACAGTCATTCTCTAATTATACAGTTATTAGTGTATTTTGGAGCAAGCCAGACTGCCAGAAATCATGTTTTGGGAAGAGTCCCTTGTTAGGGAGATAAACATCTCTGTTTACATAAGCTGAAGAGATGAGTGGAAGCATCTTTGTGTGACTGCACTAAGGCTGAAAGTCAGGCTTTGCTATAGACAGGTGGAGCTTTAGGAGTCCCAAATGCTGCTGCCACACAGCTCGGCCCACTGACCAGTGGAAATCAGGGGGTGTGTTGTGCCAGTAGGGTCTGGGCACCTCCTTCAGTTTGACAGCACAAGCTGCTGTTCAGCACAACTCCCATCACCTTGGTGCAAGGGTCCTTTGGACATCGTCAAAGCTGCAGGCTCACAGGAAAATCTGTTGGTGCTGCTGGTGCCATTTCCTTCTGTAACCCTCGGGTACAGAAACTTCCACTTCGGCTAGTCTGCAGCTCAGTAGGCAGGTGGGAGGGGAAGGAGGGAGTTATTTCTCTGAGAAAATAACTTTGCTGTTACAAGTACTGTGAATTACTTGGTTGTGCTGAAGTTCCAAAAGGCATCCAGGTGCCCCATTACCTGGATGAGACATTAGGGATAGATCTGTTTAGTTTTCTGCAATACTAAATACTCCTTTCTTGGAGCAGTAAAGCATTTATGTACTGATTAGGAGTGATTCACTGTGCTGTGAATCCATAGCATCCTGAGTGATACGTGTGTTGAGGAATCCCCTCTAAAGAGCAGGTACATAGTAGATAATTAAAACCTCAACAGTCCAAAGACCCCATCTATGAAAAACTGCCCTGAATTAATAAGGTCAGTGCTTATTCTATTTCAAGGCAAGTCATAAATTTATATCTTGGATGTAAAGTGTGAGGGCAACATGCATAGGGATATTGATTCTTGTTTCCATTATGCATAAAACACTTTCAAAGGAGTCAAGTGGGGAAACTGGGAGCTGTCAGTTGTTAGCCTATGCTTCCTGCAATTTATATGGAAGTTTAGCACAGCTGTCATGAAGTTACCATTTTAAAATTTCTAAGGCTTGTGCAAATAGCACTAGGTTTGAAGTATTTAGACGTGCTTCATTCTTGAGAAAAAACTGATCACCATCTCAGCTGGATAGGAAACCAGTCAAAAGTAGTTTGCTTGTGTCGTTTTTTGGCTGGCCACTGTCTGGGTTAGATTGCAGAAAAGCAGCGCATGTTATGTGTGGGGGTACTTCCTTTCTGCACAAGAGGCAAAGCAGATGTTATAAACCACAACATGTTACCAGTGTGTAATGTGAGGAGTGCATCATGCTCATGACCAGTTAAAATACAGCTCTAATAACCAGCCCTTCTCTCTCACCTTCTTTGTGTAGTGCAGATGCAAACATTGCTTCACAGTCTCTGAGGCAAATTCAAAGCCTTTAATAGTTGAACTGATGGCTGAGGAAATCTGTGAGTGTATGATATATAGTGGTGGAGTGTTGTGCTTATGAAGTCTGACAACTGGACTTGGACCGTGTAAAATGCATCAAAGTTCCTCCATGCTTTGAGTTACCAGCTTTGATGGGGAAATTCTTATACTGGCTCAGAAAGTGCCACACTAAAGCATGGCCTGTTACAGTGTTAGTGGTAAAGATGAGGGCTGTCCCATGGCTTATGACAAAACCAAGCTTTTTTAGAAGAAAATTTTAATAAGAAGAAATCAACTGGCACTTGATTATGGGTTTTCTACAGATTAGAGCATTCAGAATTACACTGCCCTCAGCAGTTCGTGGTTGTTCAGAAATAATGTTACGTGGCTGGTGATGCTGATCTGATGTGGAGTCATTGTACTTATCTAGGGGTTGTAGCCCCTCTTGAGTTATATGTTCCCACTAAATAACTTACTCCACAAACCTACAAAAATGTGCTTGCTGAGTTGTGAACAATAAATCACTGAACTGAATTATAGTATGTGCAGCTTTAAGATAATGTTTTTGTGACCTTTTGCTTTCAATTGTACTCGTTTGAGCATCTCTGCTACTAAAATTCTTGGTTACTTTTTCTTCTTTAAGCTTTCCATGGGCACTTAAACAGTCTCTGTGATACTACTGATGGATAAGTCACGGTTAAATTAACTTTTCAGCTCTCGTAGGTAGGAATCTGTAGGAAGTGCGTTTAGAACAAAAGCGGGGGTTTTGGGTTTGTACAATGTGGTTTGTTGTTGTGTTGGTTTTGTTCCTGAGAGTAAGTGCCCCAGGAAGATCACTCTTCAGTGTTTTGTGCTGGAATTGTGAAAGTTTTCAAAAACAATTCTAAGAATTTTTTCTTGTAAAATCAAAAGCTGGTATGCATCTGTCTCTATATTGCTTTTCTATTCATATGCTGCAAAAGACTTAACCCCTATTTTAAGGAATGTCTGTCTATTCTAATTATAGCCAAAATGTTGTATGTTTATGTTGAGTCTATAGATAAATGCTACATTCAAATGACAGGAAATAGAAGTGGATAATAGTGGATCCATTAATGAGAGCGTTCCCTCACTCTATAGTTCTAAATGAGAAGCATGCTTTCATACAGAACCGTGGGAGATACGAACACAAAAGTGTATTTTGTTTCCCTGTCTGGAGCTGGAGAAAGCAAAACAATATCAGGAGTTATCTGGTAACTGTTATGTGCATGCATTTAATTTTCCCAGGTTGGCTTCACTAGAGTTAGTCTGGCAAAAAAAGGAAAAGGAAATTGAGTTTCATTCAGTATTCCATTAAAGTGATGGCCACAGTATCTGGTTGTTATGATGTAATTATTTAAAGAATACTTCCAGGGCCTCAATTTGGACTTCTTGTAATTATATAATTCAGATTTTTGAGCTGGAAAAGGCTTCCCTCAACTAACAAAAGCCTCTAGGTCTCACTGAACTCAGTGTAGCCAGCAGCTGGGACTGAAGCAGGCCCAGCATATCCTGGGGGCCAAGGCGCTGGTTCCATGCACGGCGGAAAGGCTGCGTGCAACGTCCTCCCACGGACAGAGCCTCACTGTGAGATTTGACACAGTTTGAGATCTTTGATAAAAGAAAACTCCATTCAATTTCCACTACTACAAAGGTGATGATTCCTTGATCATGGAAATTAAATTAAACTGAGAGAATAAATAAGGAAAAAAAGATTGAAAATTAAAAACTACTCCATTCCATGTTCATGACATTTTTAATACTCATCTTGCTAAGATGCAGAACAAGGACTATTGAATTTCCATTCATTAGCAGCCAACAGGATATGAATGAGTATTAACTTCAAACAAAAACTTGATTTATAACAACATCAAGTTGTGCACTTAAAAAAATAATTACAAATCATTTTTAAAAGGAAGAGTAACAGTGGAAGCAGTAATGACTATAAAACATGACTAATTAGGCTTAAAACATAACTTCAAGTATTCTATGGCATTTCCTCAGACATTTGTCTCATCTGTTTGTGCAATACCCATCTTTGCATAGTAAAGAAAAATTGGTTAGACTCCAGCCTTAAGTAATCTGTTTCTTGAACATGCACCCATACAGCTGTTAATTTGCCTGGCAGACTTCTCTTTTAGGAGTATCAGATCAAATCAGTGAGATCATGCAGCAGACTGGAATGAGCTATACAGTTACCACAGTTTCTTGTCCAGCCGAACAGGTAAATAATGGAGCAAATGTAGAGTGGATGAAATGGAGGCAGAGTCAACCTGGTCTTCTCTTGGTGACGTGTTGCGATGAACAAGTTACCGCTAAATGGATATGCACTTCTCAAAGCACAGCAAGGGGCACATACAAAATCAACACCTACCAAACCCAGTTTTTTAACTGTCTACCACACAGGAAGCACTTTAGCCTGTACCTACTCTGAGCTGTGTTGCCACTTGTTGTTGTGTACACACAGGGCAGAAAGTGTGTTCTTCCCATACACACAGTGGCTGAGGACTGGAGCATAAATTCAGTCAAGAAATTGTAATTCCTATGAAACTGCTGGTGTAAATAAAAAAGTTACTCCAGCACTGAACATATATACATAGTAGTTGGGGACCACTGTGGTCTGATTTAAAACATCACATCACACACTAACAATGTTGTTTGTGAAATGCTTCTCTAAGGTTTATTACACAGGTAGTTTATGTATATCCAGTTGGCTTTACTTATTATAATTTTTGATACCACTGGTGTTTCTGGTGTGGGTTACGCTTGCTTTGGAAGCAGAACCTGAAAAAAGTTACACATTATGTTCCCAGTCAAAGCATTTATAGAGAACCATAATCCAGTTGCAAGTATTTTTGGTTTGTCATCAGAGAAACGTCACTAATTTAATTCTGCTTAAAGCCAAGCAGGAATTTTTCAGAATAAGGTTTATAATTTCTATTAATGTCAACTACCTGTGTGCAGCACCTTTAACTTATAATGTAGTAAGTGTAAATGTGATTATGTTAAAGCTGATTGAAAATATCTAATAATAACTGTGAATCAAAACCAATATATTGAGACTATTGAATTGAACATTATCATAATAAGAAAAATAACTGAAATGAGGTTTTCTAACTCACAGGAAAATGTCTGCAGCATTTTCTTAATGTTTTGGCTCTTAAAGCTAACTTGGGAAATGGATTTCTGCTGAACAAAGATGCAGGAAGTAGCGGAGTTGGGCTTCTGTTGTTACTAAACTACAACTTTTAAATTAGATCCAAAATTACAAAAGTCTTTAATTCTGATTATCAGATGCAGCAATTAAATTTTCAGTTACTTCACTTACCAAATTTTTTAAGTAAAGATTAAAAGGATGAGCCAGACTGTACAGCTCTGTACTTTAAGGGAGCCCTAAACTAGACCTCTTCACATACTTTTCCCAAGGCAGCTGCAGCCAGGCTAGCCTGGTTCCTAGGGACACAGGACTGCTGCCCAGGACTACTCTGCAAGAATCTGTTTGTATGGAAGGTGTCTCTAAAAGTAATGACAACACACCTGAAATTACATGGGATTGTGCACATATTGTGATGGTAACTGGCTATCAGTAGCCAAGGATCAAAGTACTAATCTTGCATTAAACTTTGAAAAGTGACATGCATCAAAGAGATACAGGGAGTGAGTTAAAAAGATCAGTCACCTTTGCAAGCTGCTTCGAGTGGATGGGCAGAAGGCAAGAGAAGAGTAACTCATTCCAAGCTTTAACATTTTTTCAGTATTTTAAGGCTTATTAAAGTTTTTATTTTACAGGATCTAGGCAGGAAAAAAACTAGCTATTCTTAAAAGAAAAAAGAGAGCTTGGCACTTCTGTGATTAGTTTGAGAGTGTGTTCTTATACTGTATCATGGAAAATTCTGTATAACAGCCAAAAAAAAGTAATTCAGACTTATAGTCAATACATAGATATGCATTTATACATTTTAATTGTTTTTGGTTTCAAGCATACAAACTTTAGATCACATCTGTTTGGTGTCAGAACTCCCTGCATCTGCATGCTGTTTATCTGCCTTTTTTGAGCAAGCCCAGAACATCTGCTGTACAACATGCTACAGAAAAAAAGGGGAGGAAAAAAAACCCAAAACCAAACCCAACATCAAAAATAGATTTACATAAAGAATAGAACCTTTTTATATGGAAATTCTTTTCTTTCATATATATATATTTATATATAATCTGTGAAAATTATGCATCAAAATCTTATTTCCATATTTACACTTTTTCCTTCTTGGAAGAATTCCATCCATCATTCACTAGCTTCCATACCCAACAGGCTCCTGTCCAAGGTGGACAGTGAGCTCATGGAGCAGGGAACCCTCAAGTCCAGCAGCAGAATGCACTGCGTGGCTGGAAAAGTTATTGAAGCCTGGCACTGGCTTCCCAGTGGTTTGTATTTATTGGGCTGCAGATTCTGCTTGGGGTCAGCTTGCTAACTTGGTTGTTTGTACGTGAGCCATGCAGGTTACCCTTTCAAAATTAGCTCCTCATGCCACTGGAGTTTGATAAGAAAAAGGAAGTCATGCGAACTCAAGTGAAATTAGAGTGCCAGCAGGCTGGGAAAGAATCTTTTGCGATTCCATTATTTTGGAACAGTTCTCTTATTGCACTTGGTCTGTGTGTCTCCTTCTTAGTTTGAGAAAAGGAAAAAACACCTGATTGTTGAAGCTGTTTGCTTGTACCACTTGTCAGTTAATGTTAACAAGAGAAAGGTGAATAGAGGAAGTATTTCCAACTTATCTCCAAAAAGGACAGTGTTCTACCAACTCAAATCCCAACATCCCAACTTTGTGTTCATAGTTACTGTTCTCATGTTCTTCCATACTGATTTAGTTCCTGTGTAGCTACAGCAAAGACATCATACCCAAAATCCTGTAGTGCAAGAAGCAGCTTTTTGAATGGCATTTCTTCAGATAGGGCCTTGTTGAGTTGGATCGAACCTTCGTTTTTTGACATTTCTTCCAGGATGCATCAAAAGGAGATGGAAAGAGAAAAATGCAAGACATCAGTTAGATATAACCGGAACAAAGCCACTGCTAAGGTCTTAGTAAAGTAAAAGGCTCACACTGACACAGTTTAACCAGTAACTTTTTCAAGGGGTAACTATTTAAGGAATTTGGTTGCATGCTTTCATGGTATATATAGCATGGTATCAAGCACTGGTTTCCTTATGCAGTTTAAAGATCATGCTGGCATACAGAAATCAATTATTTCTGTAGTACTTCAAGTGCTGTTCTAAATTTGTAGAGCCTTTCAGCTCCCAGTAACACGTGTGCACTAGGCCAAGAATGCACACGCTCACCTAAAGAGAATGAGTCACAAGTGCCAGGAATGGCAACACTTCAGCCCCCAGAGTTCTCAGAGCAAGCACCCAGCTCTGGCTACACCAGAATTTAGTTTATGTAATCCAGTGTGACAAAAGCGCGTGTGCCTTTGTGAGCTCTTACCACACTATTGACCATAAGTGCTGTGAATCTTAGTAAGGTGCAAAAGACAGCTGAGACATTGCATTCGAAGGAGACTGGACAGCTTTGTAAGTTGTGTGACTAGAACTGAATGTTAACAGTGGCAGCAAGCTGCTGACATCCAATCTCCTGCGATGTTGATGTCCTATGTCAAACAGCAAGACATTAGGAAGCAACAACAAAAGTTGGGTGCAACCTCCCCAGTATCTGGCTTTATGTGGGGCATCAAGCAAGAGGCTCATGCATTTAGTTTTACCATTGGGCATACACACCACTACCACCACCAGACCAACATGCAAAAAATGCAGAACAGAAATTCATATATTCCCTAAAGCTACAGACCAACCCCTGGATTTTCAATCTTCTGCAGCCCTGCTAACCTCTACCACGGCTACAATATTTATAAATATTCTATACATAAGGTTTAAGTGCTGGTTTGAGACTAAGGCAAAGGCAACTTCTTTTTGAGAGGACTTCCAGAGGCTGGTAATTCTTGGGCATCCTTGATTTTGGTTTTTTCCTTGGATGCCTGTGATTGGATTTGTGCAAGATGAATGCTTAAGAATTGCTAGTTTCTGAAAGAAGATTACTGTATTCATCTTTCAGTCTTTTCCCCTCCAGGATTACTGTACTAATGCTCCTTTGGAATGAGGCTGACATTTACCTCAGTATCTCAATTCCTCTTCCTCTGAACTACAGGTAAATTTGAGATGAGGAAATTAATTTTTCAGGCCAACTTGCAAAACTCTCAGATACGAAGTATGAATACTCCAGAACTTGGTTAAATGTGAGTTAAAGGCTGCTGTGCATCTGCTTGTCCTGCCATTTTCAATGGGAAAAGGACACATCTGCTTCTCCTCCCCCCACCTCCTCCTCTTTAATACTGTCCAGCATCCTTGAATTCAAGCACTACTGATAAACAACTAATTAGTCAGTCCTTTTAAATCAACAAAGCAGATGAAAAATCCAGGTGACGTAACTTGTCCTTCTACTATATGGGAAGTACCATATTCCAGTTTGCTTGAAGAGGACAAGTCCTTAAAAAAGACACTGAATTACATTGTTACCTGAGCTTATTTTAATTAAAGAAATTGACTTTATGTCTTAGAACGTGGTACAGAGGACAGATGCTATGCTAGCTTCCCAGTACAATCTAACAAAACTCTTTTGACTTTGATCCTATCTGTTTCTTTTCTAACCTGATCTCCACTAGTGTAGTGTTCCAGTACAAACCTCATCATGCATTCTGTGATCTCTTAAACCATATATTTACTTTTTTCCTAGTTTTATTCAGCAGAAATATAGCCTTTAAGGAACAAGATACTGACCAAACCACTGCCTTTCTTCACTTAGGATATTCTGCTAACCATGTTGTATGAGAGAGAGAAACATGTGAAGAACTAAAATAAGAGCCTGAAATACGGAAGGTGAGGTACAGTGTCAATAAGGAAACAGTACACACATGCAAAGCTTTAACAAGAGCTGCCACTTCTCTCTGCTGCCATGTAGCACTTCAGAGGTGGGCAAGGAGGTCTTACCCTGCAGGAACTGAAATTCTGTTCTGATTCCCTGACATGCTTTAACAACTTCATCCTGAATTACCAACCATTATAATACTAAAATGAAGACAATTAGTAGCCTAACTTAAATTGGCAAATAGAACAAGTGTCCTTCTTCCCCAAGAAAATTACAATAAAGGAGAGTAGGTGAGTAGCAGGTTCTGAATATTTCCACCATTTATAGCTACGGGTTATAGCAGTACAAGGTTCCTTCTGCTATGCTTCAGTTAAATGGTGAGGGAGCTGAAGTGTCCTCTATGGAAGGACACACAGGAGAATCATGCTGCTTCCTAGTCGTTTGTTGGTTTATGTGGAAGATCTTAGAATATCAACTTCTTCTTTGCTTTTAAAGTTTTAATGCCCCTTTAAATAATGAGGGTCAGCCTTTCTGTCTGTAATCCAACCAGAAAAAGGGTCTCTAACAAAAAGAATAGTATAGGTGATTTTTTAATCAAAAAAGTACTCCATGCTACAGCACATCACTGCCTAACATGGTCATGTTTACGAACAAAAAATATTTCAGAAAAGAAAAGCTCGTTTCAAAAAGGGCTGGATGTATTCAAGAAATACCTTGCTGCAATCTGCTGCATTCTTTCTGTGCAACTAAAGGAATGTGGTCATAGAGTACATTACTTGCAAATGTGTGCCCCTGTCTGTGATCATGTAAGTACAAAGCTTTATTGAAGTATTTACAGATTTTATGCAAACCCAGTATTTTAATCACTTCAACTAGCTAATATTTTCACAGGCATTCCTAAAGCATGGTTCAAATGCTGAAGAAGAGCTTAAATAAATTAACTTTTGCTACAAAACTGATTAAAATTAACAAAATGAGGGACTAAAATAAGCAACTTAAAATAAGACACTGACCTCCCATTTATTCCAGTAGTTTGAGAAAAAAGTGAGAAAATACCTCACATTTGATTCTAGCTGCTGTTTGCGCAGTGATGACTGGATTTTGGCCCACAATTCATGCTTGATGGAAACGCTGGTAAGGGACCAAAACCTCATTCCTCACAAAAGTGCCACCAGCATTCCACTGCCTTATCTTGTGGAAACCTTTAGAGTCTAAATGCAACCGCACAGACCAGTTCAAGCTCAGAATCTGGTATAGCTGGGTCAGTCTTTGATTCCTCCATTAATCTTCTATTAAAGAAACAGAAAACCCTGCAGCTCTTTAGCTAAGAACAATTGCTGGAAATGGAATTGTGCCTACAATCAATTCTCTGTCTGCCACTTTTGTATTCTGCTATAACAAGTAGCAGCTTTTCATGTGCATTTCCACATCACTTTCACTAGCGTTACCTCTTAGCAGTGTTTTGTCACCAAAATTGCTGTTAAAGGCAGTAACAAAAGCAGTAATTGACTTATATTACTGCAGTAGCTTTGCAGAAGTGAGTGAATATACACTAGGAAAAAAAGTGTAGGCCCCTGAGCTACTCTAATGGTAAAAATGTCCTTCCCATATTAAACACTGTATACTGAAACCTTGCACAGACTTGCTGCACCAAAATGAAGTTCTTACTGCTGTCTAAACACCAACATCTTCAAAAGTACTGTGTGAGGCTCAACTGAGTAAAATCTACTTTGTAACAAGGTTTCCACCTACAGCCTTTAAGCCACCTGAAATGCCTAATGAGATTCTATATCCTGTAAAATTGTGTTAACTTTTTTCTTTCCTAGTCTGTCTACACATTAACTTGATTAAAAATTAACCTTGGATTCACTGTTGAAACTGGAAATTTTTTGTTGAGCTGTTTTTACTCTGTTTCTCTGAACTTGCATCAAGCCTTCTTTCACACTTCCCCTCCAACCCCCAGCCCCCACCTCAGTTCATGAACAAAATTTGCTTAGTTGCAGCTTACGTTTGATATGGACTTGACACCACAGTACCGTATGTTCATATGAACATCTGATAACCTGTGAAACAAAAATCACATCTCCCAGTTTGTAAAGCATCAGCTACCTTCTCTCATAGTTGCAGAGTCTAAATATATCACTTGCTTAAAAAAAGGAAAAGTTAAAGTCCCTTTATTATCCTCATCTGTGCCTCCAGATCTATCTGAAGCCAAGTATCAGGGGGTCTACATGTGCAGCCCTCTTTGTGTACAAGCTGAAAAGCCTCTTCTGTTCCCCTCTGGCCCCCAGAAGAAACATGCACTTCAAGCTGTGAGCTAGGCCAGGCCAGTGTATTTGAGGTTCTGCTACAGAATAAACAGTTGTATCTTGCTCTTGTGAGAGTAAGAGCTTCAGGAGGCATTTCCAATGCAGATTCTCTATAGGGATAATGAGCTTCTCCCTTTGGGCAAACAAATGACACCAGGGTGCAAAGCTGACCACGTGTGAGAGCAGTTTGAGAGGTGTGAAACACGAAGAGGAAATAATCAATTACATCCTGTATTGTTTTAGACAGGGAGGGATTGTCCTACTGCTCTCTGTTGGTGCAAGTTCTCGAGCTCTGTGTCTGCTGGAGGCAGGGGCTGCAGTGCTGATGGCAAAGGGCAAAAGGTGGCCAGGGCACAAGACAGCTTGAAAAGACTCAGAGGAAGAACTGACTAATTATATTATATTTTCATTACATGTATTTTGTTTTCAGCAAACTACCTTGTGCAATACAAACCTGTATCTAGGGCTGCACACTCTGTTTCTGCAAAGTCTATGAATTGCTAAGTAATGGATGTATGTCTCTTACAGTAGAAAACTCATCCAAAAGGGTAAGCTGACTTTTTTTCCTCAACAGAATCTAGCTTGGTTAATTCCCAGGGGCACTCACAATATCACTGTTTCTAATATTACTGTTTTAAATGTGTGTGTATTGTTGGTCTTAATAAGGCAAAAATTGTAATAGAAATGTTAATGCAAGCCTTGCAGAAAATTTGGCTGTATTTATTTAGAAAGCTAATTGCAGGGAAGTGCAGAGGGAAAAAACCACTCAGTTCTGCAACTAACTGGAATTATGGACTGTTGAAACGCTTTATTTACAAAAAAGACAACTAAATACTAAATTATTTTACTATTTATAAATATGGAAAAAGCCATATAAGCTACAATGTAAAAGATATAGGACTATATTAAAACTACCTTGTTTAGAGCTGCCCTGGGGTAACTTCTAAACACTAAATGTAGGCTGACCTAGGGGTATTTATTATACAAATAAGTGGATTGAATTTATTTAGCTAAGAAGCTATAAGAGAAAACAAAACAAACCAGTAACCACAACAAAAAAACAGCAGTGGAAGATAGGTCTGGCCTCAGGAGCTGAAAAAGCTTATGAAGATCCTACACCCATGCTTACAGATGGATGATTGGATACATTTTGTATTTAATATTTTCTTACTAAAGCAAACGAGGAGCAGTGACTCCCACAGTGACTCTTGCCAGCATTGAGTAGAAGAACAGGGACTGTTACCTCCCTCAGAACAAGCACTTAGAGAAAAATGAACGTGGCAGGTGGTGGGTCCTTCTGAGAACACCAACAGTGACAGGCAGTGCAACAGGGAGTAGTTACCTTGTCCGGGAGAAAGGACAAAGCCTAATTTGCTGCTTTCAGCAGGACTGAAAGAGATTTTGAAATATTGTGCTTCTATATGCATATTTAATTAAGGCCAGCTGAAACTTTAAAAATGTAAGATATAAACCAGAAATAAAACATTTTCAGATGACCTTTGAAAATGAATTACAAGGTAAATAACCTTGATTCATGTTACTGAAAAGAAACAGCAACTTGAAATGCCATGAGAACGCTCTTGTACTTAATTACTTTCATGATCTGTAAGGTTATAAACACTGATTCTATAGGGAGATCCTTTTTACCAAATACAGACCATGCATGTGGGCAGACTGGACACTACAAAAAAGGTAAGAATTAAGTACCTTTTTACAAGACTCTGTTTGCTTTAACAGTCCCAAGCAGAATGACTAATCTGTTAATCCTCATAGTTACAAAACACATCAAACTAGAATCAGGACAGAAATGCTTTCATCTTTCAGGAAACAGCTCAAGATTTCAAAATGTACTCTCTAAACCTGTATTTATTTTTTTTTAGATTGTGTATCAATAAAAGAAATAATCAGTAAAAAGTTAGGGCTGCTATTCCTGAGTCAACTGTGTCAACACACCTGTTCCTGAGAACTACTCTGCTCCTTCCACCACTGACCATTTACATGACATCTCTCATTGTCAAAAAGTTGAGCAGTTTCAAAGTACTACTACATTCAAAATAAGACATGTATCTTTTAGGGGCTTTTTAACCAATGTAATCACCTTCTGAGAACAATGCTATTGACTGGAGGTGAAAAAAGACCTTGTTCCTTAAGCGTTAGGTGAATTCATGAAACTTACTTCTTTTATTGTTATTCAACTTTGCACCCGGATAACATTTGCTATTTTCAAATCCATTCTCTCCGCTTGTTTAGTGCACGTGTAATTTCTTTTCTTGTTTAAAGCAGTTTGTTAGAGTTTGGGGGGGTTAACTTGGAACTCTTGTAGCAGGAGCTCAAAATTTAGTGATGTAAGCAAGAAATAGAAATGCCAGAGCCACCGAAGAGAAGACATGCGGCATTGCTTACTTAAAGCCCCATCCTGTCCCCCCAAGGACAATAGCTGCTACCAGGATGGCACCAGCGATGGAGCCTATTATAAGATTGGTGGCACTAGGACCTGTGATAAAGGATTAGGGTAAGACAGACATAAGAACCAATGACTTTATTCACATTATGTGAAGCATCTGAAGGGTACTCAGACAATTCAGGGAATAGAGACAGCACACAAGGTGATGCCTCTAGACAGTCTCAACAAGCCCAACTTAACTTACTTTTCTTTAACAATAGGAATGAACAAAGCTGTTGGTCTCTGCATTGTGCTATGCTGACTTCTACCATAGATAAAACCCTAGTATTAGACAGTGAATTCCATTGTAACTTACTCCATTATCTGCTGCATGAAGTCAGCTGAGGACACTAAGATATTTGTGAATAATTCCTTAATTGAGAGGGAAAAGTATGAATGCTGCATGTTTTAAGACTACAGAAAACGAGAAAGAAATAAAAAATCAAAAAGCCCTTTTTTCATGGAGCTCCTGAAAGGTGTAGATATTTTAATTTGAGCTGAGAGCATCTAGCACCACTTACTAATCAGAGTCCAAACTCCCTACAGTTACATCAATGCTAAATTTAAAATTGTTTCACAAAAGCAAAGAATTATATAATAGGGAATGAAAGCTGAAATAAAAGTTTCCTTCCACTAAGCTTTCCAAACATCAAAGCATCTCTTCATCATCCTCAAGAAGCTACTGAACAACAAAGTGGGGAAGGGTGGAGCAGAAAAAGAGAGCAACAAAAAGAAGCAGCACAAAATATATTTGTGCAATTTTCTGAAGAGGGCAAGAGAACAACTCAATAAGATATTAATAATGGACCCTTAAGTGCTCTGTTTACACAGGACAGAGGAAAACTGACAATAGGCTTGAGTAACATTTGCTGTGTACAAAACTTCCTCCTGTAAGTCTTTGATGTAAAACATTGCATCTGAACTGAAGGCAAAATGAAAGCAACTCAACAGTTCTACTGCACCATATCCCACACTTTTTGTTTAAACATTTACATATGCAGGAATAGCCTTCAGAAACAGTTCTTACCTCCTATCCCACTCTACACAGCAATTGAAATTTTCCTAATTAATTGTTCTGAAACTGAGTTTGGAAAACTGTCACACAGCTAACATAAGGAAGAAAGAGGAGCAGCCAGAGAGCAGCAAAGAGCGAGCAAGGGCAGCTGCAACAACTGGAAGTTTTAAGCTATTAGGTCGGTATAAGCTATTAGGCACAAAACCTCCTGCCCAGCCCCACAATAAGCACTTGCCCTAAGTTTTAAAATTTACTGCAGCCACCTGACTTTATTGCATCCACTACATGTTTCTCACATCAGTGCTTCTGGAAATTCTGATTAGCTAAAAGAAAACCAAGTTTTTAAAATTGTTTCCTGCAGTTCCTACACAAAGAGTATTCAGGAATACGAATAAAATACTTGGACTGAAAAGAGGTACAGTGAGCTTTACAGATGAACAGTGCACAAATTTGACAACAAAAATCAAAAGGTAATTTTGCACAATTTGGAAGAATGTATCCTATTTGGACTTACCTTTAAGTCACACCTGGCTCAAATTAACAGGCGTGAGCATGGTGGAGGGTAAGTGCCATCCCAGATGGTTCCAATTAAGGCTTGCTTGCAACAGCAGCCTAATGAGTCTAATGAGCTACTATATCTGACTGAGATCTACAGCTTACTCTGGATTTTATAAAATGATCTCATAGAACAAAAGACTGAAAACACAGCAAGTAATTTATCTGTAATAAATTTCAGAAGCCTTGAAAAATTCTAAAGCCAATTTCTTTCTAGCCATAGAATGCCATCTTCCCACAAAGAGGTACAACGATTAATTGATAGTAACATAGTAATAAATTAGATAAAGATGTGCCAAATCACCACTTTTTACATTCCTCCTCTCACTATATTCTCTGGTTGTTAAATGCCCAGGGATGTGTATCCATTTCATAATGCACATCTAATCACCAAACAGCAGTTTATTATTTCAATTTAAAAAAACCAGTATTGGTTTTATTTACTATAAATACTAAATGACGCCATCAATTTCAACAGAAGAAAATAATAGACAAAACAATTAGGTTCAGTTAATAGAAAAGTATAAATATAAAAACCCCAAGCTGGTAGAATAGGTAATATGACTAAACAGCAACCACTTATTTATTAGACTGGAGTACTCCAACTGTTGAATTCCAGTTTCAAAATACAGAGATCTAAGAGGATCACTGATAAGTCATTTTAAGACAAACTGTGCACATAAAAGTACTTAAAATGAGATTACTTTTATGTGTTATATCTTACTGTAAGGATCTATGCCTTATGTTTTATTAAGCCTGAAGGGCATTAGGAACAGAGAGGGAATTTGCATTCTCTGCGTCCTTTCTATAAACCAACAAAAAGTAGTGGTGGCTTGCCTTGAATGTATTTTTATATCTGAAGGAACCAGAGGACAGAGAAATAATTGATGGGATGCAGGAAAGAAGAATGAATAGAAACAAAAAGAATGAGTCAGGTAGTGAGTGATAAAAGCAGAGGAGAGATGAAGAAAAGCTGGCATTGGTATAGAAGGATACAGGAGCAAGAACAAATGGTCAGGGACACTGGTCAGAGCTGAGTGGCTTGAGACAGCAGGTAAGGGAAGAGACAAACAGAAGGGAACAAGGCAGAATGTAAGCAAAAGGCAAGTGGTCCTCAATCTGTAGGAAAATTTTCTGCTCCAGAATCTGTCCCCCAAACCTCTACAACTTTCGCAGTCTTCAGTTTTTAGCAAACAGTTGTGAAAGCTACCAGTAAAACACAGATCTGATCTTTCTCAAGGAAATGACATATTACCTTCTTCCTTCTATTTGTTTTCTAATAATTGTCCTCTGTGAACACAAAGGTCTGTACTCTCCTGAGAATCTTGGATCAGTTTTGTGTATGGACAGGTTCCTAGGGCTGCAGACTCAGACACACAAAGTGCTGCCTCACTGGACTAGAACTGTGTGTGAATGCCTTTGCACTCAGCCTGACTGGAAATCACCGACTGTCCTGCTACAAATCCCCCTTCAGAGAGGTGCCACTGTCACATGGCAGATATAATATATAGTTCTAGAAACACAGAGAAGTTGGAAATATCAGAGCAGCAAAATAGTGATTTCATCTGTAGTTTGCACAGTGAATGCAGAATGAAGACAGCTCTTATATGGGCCTTTTTATATGTGTATATATACATGAACACAAATTTATATAAATCACAGCCATTGTTAAAACAGAGGTACTGGGATAACACTTAGGATAACTGTTTCCTAGAACTATGAAAAGACAATAAAAATTGCTCATACATATTCTTTATACATGAATACTATACTCCAGCACTGTGCTATCTTGAGGTAACAGAATCCTAGCAACAGAACCTTCAGAAGCTTTACTGTAAAACTACCTGTCTGTATGACTATTATCAGCTTTCATCTGCCTAGCTTGATCATTAGACTGAAAGCCCTGCATGTAATGAAACAGTCCACATTACTCAGTCTACTTTGCAAAATAATCACAAAATTCCATTTTTTCCCCTTTTCTTTTTTTTTTGTAATTTGGAGTAATGGAAACATTCAGACATTTAATTTTATAGTGACAATGTAAAAATTCACAAACTTATTGTTTTATGCCCCACATTATCCCAGACAGGAGAAGGTTCAACACTGCATGAGCAAACCACATGACACAGACACAGTCAAATCACACAACAAATACGGTCACCACAGGACAAAGCTAGGGGGCAACACAGAGGGCTCAGGTGCATACGGTTACCTCACACACTAAGGCACCAGACAGAGAACTCAAACTAAGAAAAATGCTTACTCTATTCCCCACCCTGTGCCTCCAAAAATCACCCCCAAGGCCAGAATGGTCCCTGCCACTGCACCTATTAGCCTGTTAGCGGCCATGCTCACTGTGTGGAGGGAAAAGGGAAGAATTTTTCAGGAAATCATCACATATATGTCTGAAATGAAAACATGAAATAATTCCTCAAAGGAATACTTTATGTTATAATCCACTGTTGGATAAACAATTCAAATCTCCTCACAAACCTTGTTTACCAAATGTTGTAGCTTTAAAAATTCTGAAATGAGCTCTATTTGGTTTTCTTTGAATGCTTGCAAATATTTCAATGAGAAGTTTTCCTGTAAATTCCTTTCAGCTTGTGATTCTATTATTTACTTTAAAAGGGAACATCTTCAACCTACTGCTTATTTAAAACAGCCAAAATGTAAATAAATCACCAGTAAGAAAACTTTCTTTTTGATCACCAGAAACTTACTGTATCCATAGTATAATTAAGAAAATGAAAACTATTTGGAAACAATTCCACCTCAGGAAAAAACAAAAAACCCCCAACTTTTAAATTCATTCTTTTACTAATTAGTAATATTTTTCTTTGTTACTGAATTTATCAATAGGACGCTCTGTTCATCTATATGATCTAAAAACAGGTAACACCTTTTAAAATCAAACACCTACCCTAGAAACATGCTTCAGGTAACACCTTGGAAATTTTGATATGTTCAGATAGTCTCTCTTAAGACACTGAAGTCTTATTTTTAATTTTTAAGGGAACTCTTTTGAGGAAAAAAAATCTGTACATCTCCTATGTTAGAGATTAAAAGTTTGATAGATTCATTGAGTCACAATAGACCACAAGCAAGCAGCTGAATTCCCAGTCAAACGGAAACTCTTCCAAGGGACAAAGATTTTATAGACTTCATGCTGAATGAAGTGTGTTGTAAAATATCTTGGTAATTTTTTTCCTGTTTCATAAATATACACACACAAACACACACACACACACTTGAGACATAAATTCTATATTAAAATAAACAAACACCACTCCACTAGTCAAATAAAAGGCCTAAGTCTGGAAATTAAATTCCAAAGAAGAATCTCGTGTGTATATGAAATCCCACTGATTTCAAAACTACTAACCCACACCCTAAAATAATTCAAAGTTTCTGCAGTAACCAAAAACTAACAGCAAGAACTCTTTGTCTTCCCCAAACTGCTAAATGCTGTGCACATCTGCTAGTACAGGATACAGTAGGTTGCTGAGTTTAGAATAATTCAAGAGTCAAGTATTAATAGCAACGTAATTAAGGACCATGAACTTTTTTATCCTGAAATAGAGAACGGAGCCAAAAAGCAATTGATGGATGATGGAAAAGTCTGAAAAGTGCAGCAGAAGAGCAGACAATTGTCAACTATCACAACAATACATAAGTAAATACACTTCCTAACTCTACATGTTCTAACTGCAGCAAGAAAAATGCTTGGATTTTTGGTGTGAAAAATCTTAAACCTATTAGATGAATTTTCACATCATGAGTGTTTCACTTCCTTCAAACTTATGGCTAAGGAAAAACAAGTATTTTGGTTTCTGTCTTAGACTTGTAAACTGGCATATGACATAGGGAGTAATAAGGGATAAAAACTTAATGGAAGCTGCTCTTGAGTATGTTGGGTCATTACAACAAAGAAAACTACTACTGAACTCTTCTGAAATCTTCTCACAAAGGAATTCCTCTATAAGCACACAGAAGGAGATCATAGTAGTTCCGTTAGTGTTCAGTCTCCTAAATTTATTTGTAGGTGATTCAACATCAGTAAATTACTGTAACATCATGAGAAAAATAATCCATCTTTTGAAATCGGGCCACCTCAAAAAACCAAAAGCGCAGTCTGCTATTTTGCATAGGCTCCACTGAAAAATGCAGTCTAAACTTTGCCTGTACCTGCTGGCAGAAATCCATGCACATACTATTCATTTAAGGATTTTCCCAGAAATTTCAACGTTGATGTATTAATTTTCAAAAGTATTTCCATTCTGAACTAGATGAGTTAATCTGACTTACAGTAATGTAACGATGATAAGTGTATCTTCTGTGTTACCCTTCCTATAGACCTTTTCACAGAGGAGGGAATCATTTCTTACCTACCAGATTTGGAAAGGAACGAAATAAAATTCATGTGCTCTCAGTGTCACAGCTGTAAATCCTGCTCTCCTCATCCACACACACAAAGAACTGAGCAGCTCTGTAGTGTTGGTCTCCGTAATTTTTTTTTTAAGACTCTCTAAGCAGCATTCCAGAGTCAGGAATCTTTTTAAGGGAAATGGAATGATAAGTAGCTTTGTAAGGCAGAGTACAAAGCAGGCAGCTCTACATTGAACAGTGTTGGGATTGGGAGTCCAGGAAGCACCTATACAGATTCCCTAGTACAAATCTGGACTGGTCTAGAGAGCCTCCTTCACAACAGTAACTTGTTTCAAGATGATCTCTTCAACAGCTCTTGGCAAAGGCCTACTGGAACCATTCTGCTAAGGGGTAACAGAAAAAGGCACACAAGACAGATGTAGACCCATTCTACAGGGACATATCAAAATCCTGTCCTTCCTTGAAACTGTAGATCTTTTAGAATAATCAATTAGAGTCTGAGTCCTCAGGACTACATTTTTACACAACTCTTTTCTCCATCTGCCTTGCAAATGGGGCAGAAGAACCTGGAACTGGGAACTTTATCTGTAAATGCGTAACACTGGATGAATGTAGTCTGATGCTGAACAGTGCCCTTATGACAGGAAAGGCATAAAAAAAACCCTAGACAGCACAAGTCCAAAGATATCCAAAGATATTCTTTGTCAGAGAAGTCAGAGAGAAACTCAAATACTTTCCTTCCTCTTTAAAAAACCTTTTGGATTATTTCCTCAATAGCACCTCTCTGTATTTATACTTCATATGTAGTTGAAATACATACTAAGTACATAAGAACAAGCAACAATGACTGTAAGAATAATTTAAGTTCTCAAAAATCTTAATTTCTTTCTTCTTTCATTGCAATATGATTTCAAGGAATCTGATTTTACCAGGGACATTCCACTTTTCCCTTTTTTATGCCACAGCTCTCTGAATTAGCTGAGAACAACTAAGGAAACTGAAAATCTCTAGTAAAATCTAAATATTCAATTATCATATAAATAATAAGAGCTACACTAAGTCATACTCCAATCACAATAAAAATGATCATTAAAAAATACAGAATAAGGGAAGAAGTAAAAAACATTACTTGTTGAAATTTTCCCCAAATTTACCTTAGAAAAGTAACAGTTTCATCAATTCTCAAAGTAGAAAAACTTCTACTTCCTCTACATGAAGCAGAACTTTACTGTCTGGGTCTAAACACAGCTGTACAATAGCATTTGCTTTTTATATGCTATTTCTGCTACCATGTAGCAACAGAAAAACATCATAAATACTTAAAGAACATCAAAACTGAAACAAAACACAAACCCTTGGGTCCTTCCTCCTTCTTGCCACCAGTATCCCTGACAGGATCATCAATGCTGCAGTCTGTCCCAGCCCAGGAGAAATTACAAATGCAAGTGGCTTCATTACTACAAACCTGGAAAAGAAAATAAGTGACGGCAGTTAGTTTTTAACTACTAGTTATTAACATGTCACACTGCATTTAATTAACATGTAATTAGACATTTAATTCAAGATATAAAACTTACCTATTTATATATGGTAACAATAGCACTGAGTGTTTGGAATGACATAACACACCTGGAAGCTTGCTTTAACCCTCTTAATACTCTCACATCCTAGAAGAACCAGAACTGGCACTACACACCTGCAGAGGCTGTGAAAAATAACAGCAATTTAGCTAGACTAGTTAGATCTTCACTAGCCAACTATCTGGACCTTGAGCCTGGATGCCCCAAAGGGATACAAACATTTGCCTTTGAAAAGGTTCAAGACATGGTTACACTTTCCAACCTCTCATTTACAGCTTGCTCCCATGCAGAACAAAGTTGATATATTTTCATTGCATTGTCAGCATTTTTCCTAAGCAGCAATGAGGAATGTTGTGTGGCTTCTAAAAGAGAGGGAACAGTTCTTCCTAAGTTTACATTTACTTGAATGACCTCTTAAAAAAGGACTTAGCACTCTAAATTTGCAGTATATTTATTAGATACAGAAAAACCTGTCCAATGGACAAAACCTAAAACATCAAATCAATAGTAAGAGTTAATAGCTGTAAACTTTCCATATGAAAAAAGAACATGGAATGGTGTTGCTAGAAGAGGTTGCTGTGGAAAAAAGCATGACATGAGAAACAGACGAAGAATGAAGTGTTGATTATAGGACTAGAAATGAAATCAATCATTAGACAAACAGCTAATAATTTTGGACACTGGAACGTAATGTGAAAAAAGCCCCAGAAAACAACGTACCCAAAAATGATTCTAAGTAGCACATATGATTTTTTAATTCAACTTTTGTCATGCTCTGCTTTTAATAAGCACTCACTGAAGAATCTTACCTAAGAAGTTGAATATAAACACATCTTATGGTAGGTTTGATCAACTGAAATACCCTTTTCAAACTAGGAATTGTAATAATCCAAAACAGAACAGGTAAGATAGTTCACTCACCCTTCATGTCACTCTCGAAAAGTACCAAGATGATTTCTAGTCTCCCAGGTACTTTACTTTCCAATTTTAAAATTTTCTTCTTGATTTTGAACCTAAGCCTCTACTTTTAAACACTCGATTTCATATTCAAGTACAGACAACAAGAAAAAATAACCCCCTTCTTGTATAAAGTCTAGCCCTATAGGCAAGTATTTGTCTTACTGAATCCCACAGTGGAAAGGTTTTATTGGTATTTAAAACAGTGAATCCGTTCATCAAAACAGACCTAACATCTTAGACAAATTATCTTACGGGTAGAATAACAAAACATAACATGCCTGAATGTAAAATGATACACTTTGGATCTGTTCAAGAACTGTCTGGAACTGCTCAAGAACTCCCTCTCTACAGTTTGGAATTTTAATTATTTAAGCCGTGGGCTATAAATCTACGAACACAAGACCAACTTTATAAAGGTGTTAGTGTGCAGGAGAAAGTTAACTGAAGATAGCTAGTAGCTTGAAATATGGATAGTACATTACAGAAGTCTTTACTAATGTCAAAGATCTTTCTTGCTAGTAACAAACCCAACACTTTCGATATAATTGGAGATCTAATTTGACAACTTTCCTTTCTAAATTTTTTTTTATGCATCACAAAATGGCAGTCTTCCCCTGAATCCAGCATTTGTGGTTTCAGATCAAAAAGGTCTTAGGAAGACTTTCAGGTGTTAGGATCAGGTAGAGCAGAGAGAGCTGGGGAAGCTGAGCTACTCATTCCCAGTACAGACTCACCCCATGACCAGAACAGACTTTTCCATTGGAACCAATGGGACAGCTGCTTATGTTCAAGGACTGAATTGGCAGGCACTTTTTGTCCAGACACATCATCTGAGGTCCACATGGAGCTCCATCCTCCACATAACCTAAATCCGTATCATCATCTAAAAGAACATGAGCACCACTAGGAGAAATAAGTTTTAAGATAATATTAGTATTATGACCGGAGTCTCTTGAGAATATTAAAAGCATATAAGTGCAGACACTAAAAGCTCCACACCTTTCCTTCATTTAAGCATTCACACAGACTGAACAAAACTGTAGAGTTTTTCTGTCCATCCACAGCAATGACACCGTGTTCCATTTGACAAAATAAAAAGAAGTCTAGATAAGGACTTAAATACACAAGAAGGGCACCTTAGGCTTTGGGGTTTTTTAAGTCTCTGACAGACCATGCTTTTTTCTTTTTTCCCTTCTTTTTTTTTTTCCCCCAAATGCTGTGAAATACTATTGCTAGAAAAAATACTAAAAAAACTAACTTGCCATGTGATTTAAATAAAAACATTAGTGGAATAATGGAAGAATTAAGAATCACTGTTCACTCAGGACCCAACTATGTAAGAGCGTGTTCTTAGTGTGAGAGCAGTTGTTGCCAATGTCTTTAAAATACAAACCCAGTATTGTGCACAGACCCAGTTCCACAGCAGACTGAAACTCATCTACCTGTCCTTTACCTGAACTGTAGCTGAACATACTATCCCTGCCACTACTCCACAGTTTCCTCCCTCTCAGCCTTCACAACAGCTATTTCTTTGAGTATTTAATACTCAAAATCATAATATTTAAAATACCGGTCTTTGGTAATCACAGACTTTCTCAACCCCCAGAAAAACAATGCTGAGCATTAAGTTCTGACTGTGAAATTCTGCTCTTGGAGGGGTCAGGTAGAAGATTCAGGAGGATAACTCACATTTCACCCTCTTTAAATGTGGAATATTAGGCTTTTTATGTTTTGGAGTTTTTTTAATCAAAAGAAATACCACTCAGAATAATGATTTTGCTGCAATTACGTAAAATTCCCAGAATCTTACATTTTTGTCTATCTTAATTCAATTAGGTTTGACAGAGATAAATCACATTGGAATACTGCATTATCTTTTACCTGCAGTCCACTATTCGTCCTTGATGATAAAAGGAATTTGGGATAATTTCTCCTTGAACTTGACCAACTCGTGGAACTCTAGTAAGATTAGTACAGAGCAAAAAGCCACAGAAAACATCACTGGAAAATGAAAACATAAATCAAAATATTACTGGAATAATATGAGGTAAACTTACAAAAAAGAAAGTCTGGCAATGGTGCTGCTGATCACAGTAATATATTACCATAAGCCACATGATAGACTTTCAGAGTGCAAGCCTGGAAATAAAATATTATTTTATTTAAATGACAAGAGGCAGAAACAAGTCATCAATCATTCCAGTGCACCAGTGAATGCTCACATGAACATAGAACGTATCTGTGCTCTAAGAACAATGCAGTACAAGTAAGAGGAGCCAAGCTGTACAAAGCTTTGTCATGTTAGGCTAAATTGATTTTCCCTCTCTCTGGCAGCTTACACACCATATGTTACTGTCAAGTTTGAATTTTTAATTGAATTTTATTTCCCTTGCAGGACACCAGAACCATAACAACAATTGTTAGTGTGCAGTTGTGTGTGCTCAAATTTTGGTTAAGAATCTGCTTCTTTTAATGTTATTTTATATCTGCATATATTTAAATACATTTTAAGCTATACAAGATATATTTTATATCTTCAATAGAAGGATATCAGCTAATTCTGATTGTCCTATGTTACAGAAGCAGCTGGATGAATGCTGGAAATTGACTTTGTTAAAACTGAAAAAAATTTAAATAGCCCTTCAGCTACATCATTGTCCTGCATGTCTTTACTAACAAAGAAAAGCTTTTATAGAAGTGAGGGGTTAAACATACTCATTAGAACTACACTATCCTCATCTAAATATAAAAAAAAAATCCATTAAACTACTCCTTTCCTTATGATCCTATCTGAAAAGTAATAATAAAACGAAGCCACTATACAAGCATCAAATAGTCAAAGAAGGAAAACACTATTCCAAAACTGAAATTTGTGTGTACATAATTAAAAATTACAAAACAGAAGTAAATCAGAAGAAATTTAAGTATATCTACTAATGATCATTACCTTGAAAAGTAAATTTAATCAAATATTCATCTAGTAATGATGACATGGAAATGAATCAGGCCTTTTCTCTATAGCATCCAAATGTCTAATGGTCTTCTCTGACCAAAATAAAAGGCTGGAATGAACTTGAAACAGCCATAATCTAGCGTCAATCCCAGAGCAAGTGAACAGTGTGTGTGTGTGGATTTGCAGCCTAATTTATCTCTGCCAAGGCTGAGGTGTTTCTGTGTTATGAACTTGTGACTTTTTATTGTCTTGTCCCTCAGCTCCTCTGAAATAAATAAAGTCACAGTATATCCTTCTGAAAATCTAGAATTCTTTGTAAGTGTATTGCTGCCTCATTCGTAGATTTGTCGGAGTGGAACTTTTTCAATATACAAACCTTGTAAGGGAAAGATGATTCAAAATAACGCCAGACAAACTGCTGAAACATGCATGAAAAAGTAGACAATATTAAACCATTACCAATCTATTTAAATTACAAATAATCTCTCCCAAACTCAACTTACTGTTTGCTGCACTGAATCCATCGGTCTCCATCCTTTCCACAGTTACCTTTTGTTGTGCCTTCTGTATTAAGCTTTTCATAACAAAATTTGTCAGATCCTGAAGACTCTGTTCATGAAGAAAAAAGAAACATGTTTTCCACTGGCAACATGACAGCTTTGAAACCTGCATCATTTATTGCAGCAGTTCTCTGTAATTTTTTTAATATAAAACATCAATCTAAACACACGTGTATGTGCACAGATGGTATTTTCCAGTGACTACAAGGGAGAACAGGCTAAACTGAAATATCTACTGATATGTTCAAAATTTGCTCTGAACTTCTAAAAAGAGTAGCCTCCACAGTGTCTGTATTGTATTCTGCATACTAAATTTATCTGTGGTCTAATTTTGTTCACTTCGTAAGAGTTACACAGATTTAATCTAGTTGTTTTTCACTGCAATTATTCCTGATCTGCATTTCAGAAGACTTTTTACAGGACATTTATGATAAGCATGTGTTCTGACATCAACTCAATGTTTATTTTATTCTATTTTTCAGATGTTCACAGGAAACCAAACTTGAACAGCCAAAGTGTAATTTCTACTTATTTTTAGGAGCAAAATTCCGAACTAATAGGTTTTAAACCCATAATTATTTACTAACGAACTAGTTTGTTTTTTCTAAAACTGAATTTAAGAGAAAAGCACAACAATTATATAGAGGAAAATAAACTAATAATACAGAGTGGCCTCAGTGGCAGTTATGATTAGACAAAATGCACAAGAACACACTAAATGCCAGAGTACAGGACGTCCCGGTAGTTCTACACTGCTGAATTGTCTCAAAGTCATTACACAGAACGTTCGGCCCCTCTCTGCTGCACGCAAAACCCATTGCAATTCCAATTCTATTTTACTCAACACCTCTGGACTTAAATCCATACCATGCATATTCAAGTTCACACCAATGTACTAATTTTCCTGACTTGGAGGATAGTGTAGGAAGGAGAGGCAAGGTGGAGCAGTTTTAGCATGAACCGCTGCTGAGATAATGGAATTGATGATTGTCATTAAAAAAAACCTCAAAACATCTGTTTTTGAACTATACCCAAAAAATCCTCAATCCCCTCCCCCTCGGGAATATTTGCTGCCCTACCCAGATCTGCAGCCACGTCATGCCAGAACTATCTCACTGACACCACTCCCAGACTCAGAATTTCACTTGGCAATCAAGCCAGTCTCCCACTGCAGTCTACTCACTCTACTGATGAGAAAACTTTAACTTAGAGTGACAAGAACAAAAAATAAAAATACTAAAAATCCAAAGCAAAGGCAGGAATGAACTAGAAATAAAATACATTTAACGTAGTTAAAGTCAACCTACTAGATCCCCAGATATATTTGCACTGATTATCTCTTGTCTTGCATTCACCATTATAGCAACGACCCTAAACAAAGCACAACATGTTAGCAATGAGAACTGAAAACAACATCTCCTTTCCCTCCCACAACAAATGTCTCATTTTCACTCTTCACATGCATGTTGGGATGAATAATAGATTCCACTAATTTAGGTAGATGAAGTACACATTTTGGCCCAGATTCCCAAAGCCAGTTTGTGTCCAATACATACTGACATTTAAGCAGTTGCTTTATACCTTTACATAGTTGTAAAGAACTTATTAGCGTGGAGTGTAATAAAATATCTACATGTAAAATACAGAGATACCAAGTGGATTTCACTCAAAGTAGAAAATCTTACTATTCACAGAGAGCATAAAGCACAAGCAACATTGATGTCTAAAGGATAAAATTTATGAAGAAATATGGAATACAGGAATTTAAAAAATTAACGCCAAAACAAAACAAGAATGTGTATTTGGTTGATTTCTACTTGCTGATGTACAGGGATTTTAAAACATTGCATACCTGATTAGAATCACAGGCATACCCATCTTGTTTATGAAGATTTGGTGGACACTGAAAAAAATTAAGAATCTTTTTTGTCATGTGTACTGAATAATACATCAGAGTATCACATATGGAATTTTTCTGCTTTTAAGACAATTGCACAACATATAAAGGGGGTTGAAAACATAATTAGTGCAATAATCTTTATAGCTACAAATAGAAATGACAAATTTAACATATTGAGTCATGAAACACAAGGTTCAAGTCTAAATTCCTGCATATTCCAAGTAGAAATTAAGGAGGTGGGGCAAAATGAAACTGATGTGCTCAGTAAGAGGACATTCGGTAGCTACTACTGCGGTCATGTTTGCAACGCTGCCATCACAGACACTTCAGTTCCACTACAACAGTGAGGGAGCACCTGGTCACAGCCTACCAGTCTATTGCTTACAGAGCTTCAGGGGGTTTAATGATGTTAATTGCTATATTCTCTTGGCACTGGAAACTTCTTTGGTACAAAGAAGTCACTAGGTCCAGAAGCCTCGGACTACTAAAGTAAGGAGCAGACCATTCTTAAGGTTTTTCCTCATCCAAAAGGGACCTGTGAAAATTTGGAAAGGCTATGCTGCTGCACTGGACTGTGTTAGCCAATACTCTGAGGGCAGCTTGAGAAAGCCTTTCTCCCTCTCATTAAGAATGCTCCATCTACAGAGCAAAAGATTTACAGTAAAATATTGGCAATAGATACTTATCTATGTGTTGATGTCTCAGATGATAAAACAAAAGGAAGTTATTGTTGATTTATTGGCATTTATAATTACAGCCAATGCCCAAGGAGATTGTGATCTGTTTTGAATCTCATTTCTTCAAAGCTAAAACTTTATGCAGTAGATGACTATGTCAGTTATGAAGTTCTAATATAAACCTGAAGTTTATATAAATGAAATAAATATATAAACATTCAGTATTGAAAAGCATATATCACATAAAGCGTCAAAGTTGCCGTGAAAATGGAAAACGTACAGAATGTTGACCATTTAAAAGAACTCAACCTAAAATAACACTCTGTTTGCTGTTTATTCCTATATTTTTGAGTTTTAGCCAAATGTTTTCAGGACAAATGCATTAGATCCACAACTTTTAAGATTCTCATACATGTGCACACTCTCAGAAAACGTTAACACACTTTATACAAGACTTACAGGGAGCAATTGAGAGATCTGGGGTTATTTAGCCTGGAGAAGAGGAAGCTCAGGGGGGACATTCTCACCCCCTACAACTCCTCGAAAGGAGGTTGTAGAGAGGTAGAAGTTGGCCTCTTCTGCTCAGGTAACAAATGACAGGATGAGAGGAAATGGCCTTAAGTTATGCTAGGGGAGGTTTAGGTCAGATATTAAGAAAAACTTCTTCACCAAAAGGGTTGTCAAGCCTTGAACAGGCTGCCCAGAGACACGGTAAAATCACCATCCCTGGAGGTATTTAAAAGATCTGTAGATGTGGCATTTAGGGTCATGGTTTAGTGGTGGAGTTGGCAGTGCTGGGTTAATGGTTGCGCTCAATCTAAAAGGTCTTTTCCAACCTAAATAATTCTATGTTTTTATACTCCATTAGCTGTAATTTTCTACAGTTATATTTTAAGCTATTTTATTTCACAAAATCTTAGTGTTACTACCTTTGAATACATTCACATTTGCAGTGTATTCTTATTATCTAACTTACAGACCAGGCAAAGAGTAAAGAAGGATGCCTGACACAAATATTATACACAAAACCCCAAGAGCTACAAAAATCAAATAAACCTAGAGAAGTCATATTTTGAGTCCACTTAGATTATTGTTTTCATGAATTTACAATAGTTTATACTTCCTTATTACATCATCATTTTGAGCATATGACCGTGCAGTTTGTTAATACAATTTTCCTGTTAAATGAATACAAAAAAAAGAGTGCAAACAAACAACAGTGCAAGCAGAGAACATTTCTGCACACATACCTGTCCAGAATCCCCAGTGCAGAACTCTGCAATGTCACACTCATTCACCGCATATCGACAGTCATAACCTCGTGGGAAAAACTAGAAAATGAAGAATATAACTCGGGACTCAGATTGTATTTACATAAGCTGCTCCTTTTCCTTCTACCTAAAACACACTTTGAACTTTAACAGGCTGCACATGACTGCCATGGACAGCTGAAAAGAACAACTGATATATGGCAGCAACACTCACAAGACACGATGTATTACAGCAGGGTCCATCACTACAATGAGCTCCGTTAGAAAGAGAGCACTTCTTACAACAGTCTGCATAGCATTCCTGAAGAAAACATTAAGCAAAAAGTTTAGTACTCCATTTTAAGCAAGCTTTTTTTCTTCACAATCCTTCCAACAGCAAACTATTATGTACCAGCAGACAAAAGATTCAGTTCAGCACTGATGATCTGAAATTATCAGCTGGAAGAAGCCTTTGCAATACTCAAATACTAAAGGGAAAACAGGGACATATAATGCTATAGCAACGCAGGAATTCACATCTTCTGAAGCCTGTGCCAAATTTATGCTGCTTAGTTCAACAGTATTCAATGCAGAAAAAAAACCCCAACCTAATTACAGGTGCAATCATATTTAAATTCCAGAACTACAACTCAAATCTAGAGGGCAGATTTTTGCAAAAACATTACTGGAGTATTTCCGCATTAGAGAAGAAAACAACAGTTTACTTGTTCTGTCTGAACACAGGCACCAATCTCCAAAGTATCAGTAAGAAGTCTCCCACTCCAGACATGCTATCCAGGAAAAGCAAAGGGGTAAGCACTTCTCCAGTGCAACTCAAAAACTGCTGGGAAACAGCTGTATCTTGTCATTGGTATAACAGGAACTGTGCAGAGGACACTGTCTTTGCACTCATTGTCATTTGAAAAAATGTTTTAACACAGGCTTTTAAGGAAATTGTTCCCAAACAACAGGCAAAACAAATTCATTTCCATAGCCTTCCCCCCCTCCCTTACCAATCACTTAATTTATCTTAATATATTTTGTAAGAAAGACTTGTGGAGTAACATATAACGGTACTTACCATTCGGAAACCGCAATCACATTCTTCTCCTGCTTCTACATATCCATTTCCACACTCGGTGGCTTCAAAGAGCTGAAAGAAAAAAGCCCCCACCCCAAAGTAAGAATAAAACCAGTGTCAAGTGACTTTTGTGTCACACACAACCCATTTCTGTGATGCTACACAAACGCGCTGTCTCAGACAATGCATGTGCTGTGCCGCGGCGATGGAAAGGCATACAGCTAACTCACAGGAATGCTGGTCCTCTTTAGGAGAATACCGATCTGAGAAATCCATGATAAATAGAAAGACACTACAATAATATTTAAGGGGATGACATTTGAACTTCTGTTCCATTGACTCCCAGTTCTCTGATAAATCCTTCAAGAAACCGGTCCACAATATCATCCCTGGGATCTACTCAGGTACCCACACCTGCTCATGCAATGAGCTACTGCCTATTCCTGTGCAACATTTGTGCATGGAAATAATAAATATTAAGAAATACTGCCAAAAGGAAGTTCTATGTGCCTGATTAGTAAGTTATAAACAACCACATACAGACTGTACTAAACAGCTAATCCTAGAACCAGATACATACACTACAGACAAATCCTGCAGTTCAGGATGATGCAGATTCTATACTGTTTCACGTACCATAATTTTTTTTAAAGATACTTTTCAGTCTTGTCACAGAAATAATTTTGCAAGAAGCTTGTCTGTTTTCAATATAATTTTGCTTTAAAATCATGTAAGAATATCAGGAATCTTTAATTTAATTGGGATATTAGCAACAGAAACATTAACTAGAACATGGTTGAAATGAGAAGTCAAAAGTTAAGTTAAAATGTGAACAGATAAATCAAAGGGTGAAAGATATGAGTAAACATTTCTGCATGGGCTTAGTGGAAGTAAAGCTGTTGAGAACCAGCAAGATACGACACAACATATAATACAATACAAATTATATATAAACTTGTATGGAATTCTTCTTTGGTAGTTTTGGTTGGGGCAGGGGGGAATCATAATGGCTACTAAAAAAGAAATAAAACATTTCACTTTTGTTGGATAAACCACATAGGTAATCAATAGCACCTACAATTTTGGCTGCCAGGAGCAAAACAATACTGAAGAAATATCCGTATGTGCTCTTCTTCACTAGCAATGTTAACAGGATTACAAAAATTAATTTCTCTTTTTTTTCCCTCTAAGCTACTGTTTCTACTACACTTTGGTGCAAACAGCAAGATCTCTTACTCTGAAACTGAAATTTATTTCTCTATCAAACAAGAAAATTACAGAACACAAGCAGGCACACACAAATTTCCTATGGCAATCAGGAACCATCTAATGTTCATATATAACGTCAGAGCATAACTCAGGTTATAATTTTAAAAATGGCATCATGGTGACTGCTTAACAACTCTGTTTTACTTACCTAAGGATTAAACACACAATTTTCTACCCTACCTCCTGACCTCCAAATAAAAGGATTCTAAACATTGTATGATTATTTTTCCCCCAAAGTACTTCAAAGCTGTGAAGCACTAGCACAGATAATATATAAAAATAATTCAACCATTTCCCCGGGAGCCTTTTCCCCAAAGTAAATCAGATTTTTATTCTGTATAGAGTCAAATTGACAACTTCTTCACATTACTTTGCCTGACAAGTATCACGAAAAACTGAAGCTGTATTTTTCTATTTCCCTACTTACTCCTTTGTGTAAGAATTCTTGCATTTTTATTCTATAAGCAAAGATTGCTACCCTAGGAAAAGATTCAAAACCACTCAAACAAGCAATTGTTTTTTTAGTTAATTGTGCAGGGTGATGGTCCACCAAAGCGTACAGCACAGTAAACAGAACAGTCTAATAGCCTCATGTGGTGTTAAATTCTACAAGGACAGCAAGTTTGACACTATGATTAAATAGAGTATTAATACTTTGGATTGCTCTTACTTGGCAAAAAGGGACACATGGAATATTTTTATACTGCTCAGCTTTAGAAGGATGTCAGGCTAACACTGTCTTAGAGAAAATTATGACCTTGGTAAGTTTTAGGCAAAAAAAGCAATGGTACAAGGAAACAACTATGAATTACAGAGTTTGCTAGATGTACATTTGAAATTAAATGAAGTTAACTTTGAGAACAACCAACAGTTACTACTGTCTATATGAAATCAGCTATGGTTTTCCATTTCCTAATGTGGTAACTGGCATTCTTTTTAACAACTTCAGACACAAAGTCCAAGAATTGAGTGTAGGTGGAGCATAAACTATGATCTCACTTTTGGATTTATTTTACAATACTTCCAGCTTAATAAGTAGTGCATTTGTGCTGAATGTGATATTTGTCATTATTTGAGTATCAAGAATTATGGAAAACAAGTTGCATTCCTCTCAATATTATTTTTAAATGCTATGGGGATGAACAGTCAACTAATTACAACCTCAAGAAAATACCCACATAGATATTTGAATAAATTTGAGAACAGATTTATGTCAGTGAAATTATTACATTTTCATTACAAAGTGTAGCAGATGTCCTGACTACCAACTTATTTATTACCTTTGTTGGCCTGTTAAAAAGACAGGCACCTCCCCCACGAAGTAAAAATTCTTTGTATTCTGCAATGCTGCATTTGGAGAATTTCCTGGAATGGTATACCCTAAAATGGCAAAGAACGAGGTGAGTAAATGCCTTGAAATACCACCAGCTACTGGAAAGGGGCAAAGGGGTCACAACATTTTTTTAATACTGTAAATCCCAGTTTCTTACAACCACTGTGTGCAACAGTATGACAGCTCAGTCTTATTCTCAAACAATAAAATCAGTACAAAAGAAAAATTTTAAAACATTTTGCATTTTTGTATTTCTACTTTATGAATGTATAGTATTTGTAGCTTTTAAACTTCTTAATAAGGTAACTCCACATTATCACAGTAGTTGCTATTCACCCTTTCTATTGCATGCATAATGCAGTATCCTCTCAGGTTTGTTTTTAGCACCTACAAGATGCTACAGCAAGAAGTTTCACAGCTTAATACAGACTGGTAGAAGAACAATTTCATCCCATTTTCTTCTGTCATAGTTGCTAATCTTATTTCATGTCTCCCTAGATCTTACACTGGAAGAAAGAGTAATCATTTGCTCATGATATTACAGACTTCTCTCGTATTCCCTCAACTCTATCTTTTTCCCAGACTACTGGAAATGTACTTTATTAGTAATTTCTCATTCAGAAATTGTCTGATGTATTTATTAGTCACGTTTTGAGATCTGGGAATGAAATCTATTCACACTGTTAAAGACTGGGGTAACCATGCCATAAGGAGGTTCTCCATTCCTTTCCTAACAGTTCACTGCTACTGAGCTATTTCCCCACTGAATTATTCCATATAGAAAAACTGTCTTCTGACACTGATGGAGTTAAGTGAAAAGGCTTTAAAGTGCAGCTAATTATTCACTCATTTCATTAGTCAGTCCTTTTTCAGCTTCTGCATGACCATCCTCAGCTCCTGGCTTTTGTTTACTGTTAACCTTTTCTACAGAAGAGGCTTATTCCACAGCCTCTTCTTCTGATATTTCCATCCAAGACCAATACTTTGATGAGTTCACCATATGAAGGAAGCCAGTATCTATTCTGATCAATGCCTTACCTTGGATTCCAGAAGCAAATTTATGGAATGATTTTCTGCTGCATTCATACAGTGGCTGACAATTACAAGTCTACAGGGAAGCCACAAAGTAACTCTACTGAAGAACCAATTCCCAAACACCATATGAAGAAACTAAGCTCCTTCTCTCTTATTTGTAACTAATTTTCTCCATGATTTTTGCCATCAAGCTTCCACAGTGAGCAAGATTCTGACAGGAAGCGATTTATAAGACTCAAACCCCTGTATTTCAGAAGTTATCCTTTTCTAATCAATTGCTTACAGTATAGAAAGAAGAATCTTTGGCAGTGTGTGAGAGTAGAGGGCAATGAAATTCCTCCCATATAGATGTGCTTCCCCCTCAGACTTCACTGACCATGTAGCTAAGGACTGAGTTCCAACTGTGTCTAGTTTTTCATTTATTAGCACTAAAACACATGGATAAAACCCAATGCGTAAATATTTCTGTCATAATGTGAACTATGAACTCATTCCAGAGCCCTCAATTACTGATATTTATGACATACCCTGTTTCCTCCATGATGCAACCACCCCAGGATTCAGTGCAGTCACACTCTTCTCAGACAAGACCAAAATACAACAGAAAAGGAGAGAAGTTACAAATATGCTTACAATAAATACAAAGTACTCACTATAAAAATGGAGCTTGACTAATTATACAAAGATTTGATGGTTGCTTGGCTGTACACACTCTAGCCCCAAAAAGGAAACCAGCCCACATTAAATAAATGTGGGACTCTCAGATTACCTCATCTGCAGGTTCTTAAGGCTCAACACAGTTTCAGGCAGTATAGAAAGCTAAAAATAGTTGGCAAGGTTCTTCCCTACATGCTCTCAAAACAGGCAGCACAAGGCTGTATGCAGTACACATAATACTGATGATTTTAAATGTTCCCATTTCCTCCTCCCTAAAAATACAGAATACCCTGAAAGAGGTTTGTTACTGGACAGGCCAGGCTTTTTCTCTTTGGCATAAAATTATTAACAGTAATATGTGAATCAGCCAATCAAGCATTCATTCAAAAAAGTAGTTGAATGAAAATGGATTTACAGTTTACTTACAGCTGTAGCATGTAAGTCAACAGTGACCAAATTCATAACATAAAAACAAAAGATCAGCACCTTATGGTTGGTAAAACAGAAGCTGCAAACTGCCCATAAAAATGATCTACCAAAGATAGATGTACTGTAGTTACTACTGGAAATCCAGAGTTTCTCCATGGAAAATATTCACAGATTATTTATATGGTTATTTCTACTCTCTCCAGGTCTTTCATTAATCTGTCTCTATAAAGGGCACCCAAATAAGGACACTAAGCTATCATATCAAAAACCTCTAATTTTCAGTTAAAAAATATTCTGATTTCCAAATTGTATGCACTGTTTTACCTGTATCAAAAACCAATTATATAGAAAATATTTTCACAATCTGCTAGTTTACACAATTCAAAAACGATGCTTTACAAAGCAATATTCCTAAGCATGGTTTCCTAATTCACAGATTTTTGAAGTTATTCCACAATAAAGCCAACATTATCATTCACATTTTTAAAGAGGAAGCAAAGAGAAAAGGTAGCCAAATTGCTTACAAAATGCAAGTGAAAAACCAAACAATTTTCTTGAGCCTTGAAAAGGGCTTTGCAGCGGCTTTTGTACCAACACTCTACATGTGTTAAGGCCACACAAATCTGGTCTGGCTGTGAAGCAGCAAGGTAACAAGTTGAGTAAATGTCACACTGGACTAGGTTACAACTCCTTACCATTTCTTCAATTTTAAGTCAGGTATTTTTGCATTTTAAGAAGTCAGAGATTGTTCTATTGGATTTACAGATTTCATTATGATAGAAAAGGAGTTCTAAATTAAATTAATGGCGTTTTTACCAATATACCTTTGAATATTGGTTATGAATCTAACCTCTTGACACAGGACATCACTGAGGTTATTGCAAAATGTCGCTGAACTGGCAGCTCTTATTTCAAAGAAGCTGAAATTTTACTACATATATTTCCAAAAGCAGCAATTCTTGTTCTACAGTTACAGCAATTTTGGCATTTCTTTCAAACACAACAAAGGAAGTGTTTATGTATTTAGCTAAGGAAGACAAAAGAAGACTCCATGTACATACTCGGTTTCCTGGTAGCTGGCTCCCATTGTATTCCAAGATTCTGAGCAAGACTTTGTGCTAGTTCCTGTGCCATGGGCAAAGGGAGGCCATACTGCATTCCAAGAGGAGCACAATTACAAAAAAACCAAAACCCCATTAGTTATTGCAATGAACACTACAGTGGCTCATTCTGGCTTACCACATACCTACTACTACAATAATTCAATGCAGTCAATCACAATTCTATGTGCATATAAGGAAAATAAACTCAGTAAAGTACATAACAGATAAAATATTCGTCTCCTAATCTCAGGTGATCTCTCCCCACTGGTTAATCTAAAGAAAGAAATCTGTTTGATATATACGCAATACAGTTCTGTAATAGTAGGGATTTAACTCATGTAAAAACAGGAGAATTTCATTATCAATTTAAACACTGCACTGAAGAAAAAAAATAACAATAGTAAAAAAATCAATACACAGGGACAATTTGTTTTCTAATTTCAATGTTAAAATATTTCAGGAAGAATTACATGTCATTGGTACCCCAGAAGATCAAGTGTCTTAGAGTGATAAGACAGAAAGATATTTACTGCTGTATTTCAAATACTCGTGTCTGAGATTTTTGGGTCTAAATTTCTGTCAAATGTAATAAAAGCCAATTTAAGTTCTTTTTAAGAGAATAATGCAGACAGGAGAAATGCTTTCTAAAAAGAAAAGCACTCTGAGCAGTAGTTTGATGATGATCAAGCAGGCTGGCTGTGAGAATCCTAACTTTTTAATATATAAGTTATCTTCAAAGCCCTGAATACTGAAACATATAAACTCTTGAGATTATAACGTAGAGATTCTGCTTTATTTCACTTTAGTCATGAAAAAAAAAATTACCTCATTCACTCCTACTCCTCTGGCCACAGAGCAAACCCCTCCAAAGTAACTTAAGCTGCTCCTTTTGTAATGAAATGTCACATTCCTTACAAACAAATAAAAATGAAGAAAATATAACACATTGACATCAGGCACCAAGAGCTTATTGAAAGACCATACTCTCACACATGCCATGATAGATTGCATGTACATTCATCTACTTCTAGCATAAAAAGCAACTGCAAGTTTACGAACAGAACACCAACACTGAAAGAGGGGATTATATACAAGCTTTGACAAAAATACTATTTTTCTCTTGTAGAGTCAGAATCAGTCTTAACCCACAAACAAACCAAGCACAGAAAGCTTGAGTGCCAGACTCCTAAGACAACAGAGCGATAACATTTCTTTTAGAAGTTAATATATTCCAATTTATGATCTGTCAGGAAGTAATTCTGTTCTGAAATATACCAGTATTGAGAACTTTTTAAATTATGATCTTAATCCAAACCAATTTAAGTTCTAGTTTCAACTCCAAATGAAAAGACTGAGAAGTATACCTAAAGGGAAAGTAATTTAATACTGCTCTTTAACCCTGCCTCCTTTCTTTTATTGTTAATAAGCCCCAAATAATTTAGTTAAGTAATGTAATCTGGAAGATCTAAATTATTCAATAAAATGCCTATAAATTACTATGAATGATACCTATTTTAACTTCAGAGTCATAATAATAAATCTACACAGCCTACAAACAACCTACAGTGACCTTGCCTGGTGTACGAATGACCTAACCTTTGAAAATTAATGGGGTCTTTTTTAAATGACAGGATACTCCATACAGGTATGTATTTATTTTTCAGAACATTCTAACACCCACCAGAACTTTTGGACTGCAGCTTAATTAAACACTTACAGCCCGAGGCTTTACAACAGACAGGACTGTAGTAAGGGCTGAGCCTGACAGGCACTTCTGGAAATGGTCTAGCTCATCCCCCCCAGCTGCAAGGAGGCTCAGCTGGAGCAAACCAGCCTCTCCGTGCAGCCTGTGCCAGCACCTGACCACCTTCACAGTGAAAGGGTTTTTTTCCCCTATGTTTTAATGGAATTTCCTGTATTTCAGGTTGGATTTGGTACCTTTCACCACGGCAAACTCTTCAGCAGGTGACACGAAACATGTACTGAAGTCTCTAAGAGTGCACGTCAGCAGCACTTTGCCTATATTACAAAAAACACAACCAGCACTGTACTGTGATGCCTGCATTAAGGAAATCTGGTGGAAATTCTTCATCTCTTATTTCTGTCTTCTTCTGCAGAAGATGAACTACAGGAGAATCCCGTGGAAGACATCAGTTACTCCATCCTCACAGTATGTCATGCTGCCGGGAGATGGCTTAAGATCTTTATGCTGCGCAGGGGGACACACTTCCTCCTTTGCTTACAATGCCATGAAGTAAAATAATACTTGCTCGAGGCTGAAGTCATGCCTAGCGATGCAAGTGGAATTTCCTCTCAAAATGCATTGTGTCTCAGAACAATTCATTACAGCTCTAAAGGAGAAGACCTTCCATTAACAAATCATCACTGCTGCTACATGTGTGAATAAATACAATAACTGGAACGCTCTTGTGGCAACACATAATCCTGTCAGCTCTGCCCTCTCCTGATCATAACTGGAAAAGCAGTACATTACACACCTGATCAGCAAAGCTAAGTGTCCTTAAACGGCTTATCAAAAGACACTTCAAATGTGACACTGTCTCCAGGTTGCAAAGACATTCAAATATCATTATAGATATATATATCAACATGACCATGGTATATGCTACACCTGTTAAAAACAGGTGTTAAATATGGATTAAGCTTCCTAAGGAAGGCAGAGGTTGATTGATACAGAGAATACCAAGCAAAAAAGTACGAAAGAAGAGACAAGTAGACAAAAGCAGTAGACAGGAAACAACATTCTAAGCCATTGCAAAGGGTACATACGAGAGCAGGTGCACAGCATCAGCGTGCTGCTTGATGTAGTGCTGCCGGTACTTGGAGAAATCGTGGAGCATCTGCAGAGGGTCAGGGTAAATATTAATGCGATCTCTGTCTGTCCAAGTTTCCACAGCAACGAGAACCACCCTGGTGTTCAGCTGTTCTTTGTATATCTGAGGGCAGAGACAGGACAGGCACAGGAGTAGAACACTGGGTCAAACATGCACAGTTAGCCAGTAAGAGTAAAGCGGAAGGACAAGAGGGATAAAGCAGGAGGAAAACATGGGGAAACAGTTAGCTGGTAACGCTTTGCATTCCCTAAAAGCTAATATTCTGATCAACTTAAATTTTATGTTTTAGAAGGAAAAAAAACAACGCTTGCTGCTCTTTTTTTTTTTTGAGCCACTCCATTTTCTCTAAAATTCTCACGGCAAATAACTTTGCCACTGAGTTTTGCAGAAAACCTGTACAAAAATCAGCAAAGAAGAAATGTAAAGGTACACTGGGTGATCTCCAAGAAAAAGAAAAGACCAATCTCAAAGACAAAGAGTAGCCAAAGACAATTTCCAAGTTGAAATTAAATAATTTCTCAGTTTTCCAATAAATCCAAAATTTAATTAAGGTTTGATTTTCCATGTATATAGTATGATCACTTAATTCCACTCAAGCAATGTGAGAATTAAGTAAAAATACTGATTTTTCTATAAATTTTAATGTTACTGTAGCAAGAGACAAGGAAACAACAATCAGGCATTAATAATAACAAAAGTTTTAAAATACACATTTTAACGTTGTGCATGATACTTGATTCTGACATAAAACTGCTGATGACTTTATGTTCAGTTCAAAAAATGTCAAATTTTATTAACTAAGGTTATGCAGAACTTGCAGATCTACAAAAGATGCATTCCTTATTCATCCTGACCAGAAACCCAGTTTTGTATCAGGGCATCCTTATTAAAAAGTCAATGTATAATATTCAGCTTAGAAAAAAAAAAAGACAAATATAAAAACAAGAGATAGCAACCAGCTAAGCTCAGTTTTGTCCAAGACCTCTGAAGGGAAAGAGTATTAGCATGCTTCAATCTAAGGGAGACAGGCTGAGACCATACACAGAAAATGGTTTATGACATGAGAAAAACGAGTAAAATTAAACCACCTGAAATGACATAGGGGTGGATCAATAAAGACTTTACTTCTGTTTGCTGAGAGGAAAACTGTATTTCCTGAAGGAAACAGCAAAAAAAGAATGGAAGAGGGGGCAGAGAACCTGAAGGCCTCTGAAAGCCAATATCCTTTTCCCAACAATAAATCAGTAGGAAATACAGCCCACACCCTATGGACACAAGGGAATAACAAGGCAGAAAGCCCTGCTCCTTTTCATGCTTTATTTAAAGACAAAGCCATTAAGATGTCATTTTGTAAGATCTCTATGAAGGAAGTGAATTCTACAGAAGAATGAAGCTTGATGTTTCTGCATACACACAGATAAAAATGGAAAAAACAGACATAATAGAGAAAGAAAAGACAGATGAAATAACTCTTGTTAAAATGCAGAAGAAAGACAAAGAAATAATGATCAGATGAGGAAAAAATAAAGATGCCACCTTTTCTTTGGGAATGTCCAATATAAATTGCAGAAATACTACAATTATTTACATTTTTATCTGCTCTAGTAACTTTTCTTTAGGCTACTGGCATTTTCAGATCATTACAGAAAAATATTCCAAAACACTTCTGGTATTTCATGTATTATAAATATATTCACCTAAATTTTCAATATACATCCAGTACACTTTATATGCAATAACAAGTACTGCATTGTTTCCTCCGAGCCAAACAAACTGTTGCCAATGTTTTGCACTGAATCATATCACACAGTTCCACAGGTATCAATAATGCCACATGGAAAACGGACTCAGAGACAGCATTTGGTAGCCTTTATATCCATCACTACTAGAGAGTCTATCCTGTTTTCGTTACACACAAAGCTCTGAAACATGTGTGATCATTACATGTATATCAAAAAGAGGAAAAAAAAGCAAATTAATTTTACCACAAATATTACTTCTAGTTTATATGCTGTAGGCAAAATTGTTTTAAATTTAGTCACAGATACAAGAATGGTATCTGTGTCACTTCCACCCATTTATAATATACTACAATGGCATTTTGTTTGTTTTTAAGCTATAAATAAAGGTTTCTAAAGCAGAATTTTTTACTTGCACTCACTTTTTCTCCCAATAGATATATCCTTTGTGAGCTATACTTGCAGTTTCAATCACTTGTGGTTAGATTTGTTCCATAAACCTAAATTTGATTAAATCTCATTCTTAATTGGTGACAGATACTGAAATTACCCCTGCCAATGGCAAACTCTGACAGTCGCAAGCTTTAAGAAAAATGCCACAGATAATCTGGTAGTTTCTTATACATTCACCTCAGGCTATTCTTCTGCAGAGGAACTAGAAATGCACTTTAAAGTGTAATTGAAGTTTGGTATCTGAGAATGATAACATTTTTACTACAGTGCTAAAGCAAAAGTCAGTGAATCAGTTTCCAGAAGAAACATTGATACTTACAGCATCTACAAGGTTTACCACAGACTTTGCAAAATTGTTTGTGTATGCAGTTGAAGAACGGTGCCTTTTGAACTAAAAGGAGAGAAAGTAGAACACAGTGAGAACTTAAATATTTATTACTAATTCTTTATTTTTACAGCATGAAAGGAAAATTAATATTTTAAGAAAGAATAAGAGAAGAACTCAAAAAACTTTCCAGATCACAACCTCTATCTCATATTCAAGAATCCCTGGAAGATAAAGAAAGCCATGTATGTTAGGCAGCCTTTCTCAACTGTAAAAGGAGCATTAAACCACAAGAAATACCTTGTTTAGAATCAGAGTTCAAATGTTTGAGACAAAATTACAGGTAAACATGAACATGAGCTCAGAATTGAGACGATGCTGTACCCATTAAAGCTGCCTAACCTGATGAGTTATGTATCAGACTGTAGTAGACACATTCCACCACTTTAATTATAAGACATGAAGATGAAGCATTTACCACTTGTCCTGTGCACAGCTCTTTGCAAAGGCATCCTTTTCTGCAATAGCACAATACTTTTGTGACATGTAGCAGTAGTTATATCAAAAGGCAAAATGGAAGAGGAACTGCACAGTAAAAGTAAATACATGTTTGAACATGAAAAGAGTTAAGCTGAATATCTTAAATTCTAACTTCAAGTTTTTTCTATTTTTATAGACTTAGATGAGCTGTATTACAAGTTTTGCTTCGTAACATCTGTGCATGTCATTACAATGGTTTCATGTCTTTCCTCATTCTGCCTCACAAGCCCCTTGTGTTCCAAGTCAAATTTTTTAAAGATGCAGCTATGGTATCTCAACATGAATTCATACGCCTTTCAAGAAACTCTAAAATTATAAACCAAGATTACATTACACAGTATGATTTGCAGATAGGAAAAATAGGTCTTCAAAATTTCACAGAAAATGAATGTGAAATTACTTAGAACAGGGAAAAAAAAAGCCTTTATCAAAAAACTCTTACTAATTTCAACTACTGGTTAAAAGCAACAAGTCTCATTGCCTCACAGTGTTCCATGAAAGTGTCAGCTATTCTCTCTATGAAACACAGTACTTAAAAAGCGGTTTTGGAATAAGAGGCCCTGACTCTTCTCTGAGCAATAGAGTAGCTGTTCTCAGGTATGGTGCTAGTAGGTGCCTAGGATGTACAACGAGAGGAGTATTATACTACGAGACTGCTCCCCAGAGAACAGTGACAGTGGGGAAGGGGTAAAGGGTGGCTTTGGCTTTTTCTTTGGAGCCAATCCCAAACCTTTCCAGAATTGGAAAGGTAAAATAATATGCTTTGGAAAATGTTCTTGGTTTTCAAGAAAGTATTAAAATGCTACAATCAATAGCAATATATCACATAATGTGGTTAAACACAGATCCTAAAAGAAATTAATCTAAACCAGTAAAAAGTGCAACAGCCTAATTATGTATGTTGAGATATCTTTATTGCTAGAGGAAAGGAGATGTTGTGAAAATACACAGTATTAACCATTTAACACTATGATCAAAGAGGTTTAAGATAGTTCTTCCAACAAAGACCTTTGCTGCAGGGGAAACCTGCCCTCTCCTGTTAAGCAGGAAACCTTGAAAGTACATTTAGTGAGCTCCTGGACTGGTAGGCTGAGAGTCCTAACTGTGAACACTTCCCTAAGTATATCTGCTTTATTCTTTGAAAAGAATTATTATCTGCTCCTAAGTCACTGACAACTGTGAAGCAAAAAATCTTGTGCTCTGAAGTTCTAACAAATAAAGCATGAGAGGAGACAACAGTGAGTGTCTGTAACAGTTGTAGGGAACACCTTTAAGCACATCTGTAATACAAGAGGCCAGGGGAAAGAGACAGGAATATTTTCTCTTCATAAGGAACACCAACCACAGACATCAAACAAGACAACAAAACGGCCATAACTTCAGTTACTGTGTTAAACAACTAACATCTGAACACTCTTAGAGTAGTTTTCTACCAGGTGGCTTTGCAAATGAAAACAGCTCAAGAAATTTCTGTCCTACATTTTCCACCCATTCAAATTACCTCCACAGTGCTAAATTAACACAGATAAAATATAGGTTATTTTTGCCCAGACTACTTCTATGATTTATTATACAGATGAAGGAAGGGTACATTATCTGTCTATTCACCAATGGAACAAATATGAATTACTGCATCCTGTTCTGATATCTTCTATATCTTGCTCTTAAATATCATCCTTCAGTGCTGACAAAAGAGACCACAATGCCATAAAGCACTGGGAAACTTGCAGCAGGGTGAGAGACATAAAAAGCTCTTTACTTGCAAATAAAGTAAGTGAAAACTATTGTATCAGCAGAATTTGATATTAAAAAAAATAAGTCTTGCTTACAACAAATGTCACTTAGTCTGACTTTCTCCAGTCATCCTTCAAGACAAAAACAAAAAGGGGCAGAAGTTGGGCTTTCCTCCCCTCACCCATTCCGGGTTTTTTTAAATGACAAACACTTTCTGAATCAAACAAACAACTTACCTTGCACTTCATTACGAATCCTGTTTATAAGTATGGAACAGCCAGGAAGAACAATCAGAGTTTTGTCTATATGTTTTGCTGCATTAAAATTTAAATTAGTAAAACAAAACTCAAAGTAACAAATTCTGACTTCTTTCCATATAACTTCAAAGATAGGATGTAATTTTAGAACATTTAGTGTGTTTGTTCTGGACATAAATGGTTTTTTGCTTTACTTTGTTGGTTACGGGCATAATAATTTCTCCATATGATACCGAAGTGTTCCAGATTCATTTTGAATATATAATTGCCACAGAAAATCATAAGTAACATTAAGCTCCATTAGGTATTATGGCCTACAGTGTGTCTTACAGTACAAATGTTAATAGCTGCTGATAAATGAAATCCTGGGCCCAAAAGTGGCTGATGCAGCACAGCGCTGTACATCAGCCTACACACTGTCACAAAACGGAAGATCACCACTGAATTGAGATACTTACCATTTTATGGTCATTGACTATCATGAGCTCCAGATATTTCATTTCTTCAAAGACACCACGAGATAACTGATGAATTAAAGAAATTCTTTGAGAAATGATGAAGATGTAGCGATTTTCAAAAATAACTGCAGCTGATTTTTATTATAGATACATATTAAAAATATATTGTGTAAGGTATGGAAAATGGCAAACAACTGGGTGAGAAATGCAAGTAGGGTAAAGAATCATAGCCCCAGTAACTTAGGCTGAGAATCTGAGCCACATCATCAAGAATGGGGTCTGCTCTCTTTGGTTCAGTGCAGATACCACCACTGCTTCCCTCCTCCTTTCATTATGTACTACTCACCACAGATTTAATGGGGAAAGAAGTTACTAAAAGCATATGCACCCTCAAAAATATGGTGTGGATTGTGCAACTCAGTGAAGAAATACAGATTAATCTTCTTTAACTCAATTATTCCCCTAACTCATACATATGCATGTGAAGATCATGAGGACTGCCCACTTTTATGTTCTCTCAGTAACACAGTTCTGGGTGTCTTCGTTTAGATTTTTGATTTAATCATGCTACTTAATGAGCCAAGTGACAATAAACTCAGATATGTACAAAGTAGCAAGAGTTCATTCAAAATTATTCTTTATTCTCAAGCAGACAAAACCCTTAAAATTCTAAAGTAATTTTCACTACTAAATTTCAACTTAATTGATGCATAACATTGCTGTCACTTTAAAAAGTTTATCAGCTTTCTTCCAAATATCCTATTTTTGAAGAAAAATCTTGCTTTGTCATTTGATAATTGTATTATGTGACAATATTAAGCTTCTAAAAATACTTGTTTCCTAAAGCCTATGTTCTCTTGACAATAAAAAAAATACAGAAATTAGTGAGTTTGGTTTCATAAATGGTCTTAACTCAGGGTCACACTTCTACTTACTGCTCTCTTTCTTCTCCTTCTCCTCAGCCACTGCAGTTCAGACAGAAAGGGCCATTCAGAACTAGAGTCAGTCTCTGTAAAAATTACAGTTTAAGAATTTCATGGCATTTTTTTAAACTACTTATGTACACTGTCCAAACCAAAAGTAGATTAAGATCACCAAAATTAGAACCACCCTTGCTATTCAAAAGCTCATTTTTAAAAATACATATAATATATCAAAACTCCAGTAATTCGGAAATCTTAAAGTTAAAGCCTGCAAGAAGAGGAGAAGAAATTGCAACCTGGGCTTAGAATAGATGGCTTCTTCCATCTCGTTGCCTCAATAACATTAATATCACTGATTAAATTTAGTGATTTTCAGAGGAAAGCTAAATACAGGTCTGTGGATGAAAATCTTACAGCTGCGTTTTGAAAAATCGAAATTCCATTGCAATAATTGTGAAAAATGTCAGGTTATTATTTATTTTTCAAGATTTTCTAAATAATCAGCAATTTTATAAACACTGCTAGCTTAATATTAATATTTTCCAAGTTATATATACGATTATTTTCAATATTGAAAAACTCATAACATAAGCAAAAACATACCAAGGTCCCGCAACTGCTTGGAGGCTTGTGTTCCATAAGTTCTTTGGATGATATGTGGCCTACTTTTACTTTCCTGATGAGAAAAATATGTGAAATTTTCTTCTAATTAATAACATCAAGTGAAAAATGTGGCACTTCTTTCAGTATTTATAATTTATATTGTCTTTTCTATAAAATGCAAGCAACTATAGTACCAGTTTGGAATAGTACTAATTTGAAGCAATTTATTTGCAATCCTGAGCAAATCATAGAGCCTCTCTGCTTCAGCAAATTGACCAGTCTACAAAACTGAAGTGTCACAGATGTCTTTGAGATTACCTTAAAAAAGTCCTTTAAAAGCCTTAGCATTCGAGAACATAGATCATTTATTCCAATAGATCAAATTAGAAAGTCTATATCCGGTTGAAATCTTCCTCCTCCAGATGAAAAGCAACTATTATTATTTATGAAAAAAATCCTATCTAATTGCAGCAAATTGCAAGAAACCAATCAATATACCATCCTTAAGAGAATTATTTCACCCTGTTTTATTGGTGTATTCCACACTTTAAAAGGACAAGATTTTTAATGCGTATTTTCTTTAGAAGTCTGACATACCCCAAATTATCACATTTGAGTATCTACTCTAGGAAACAACTCTTTTCTTTTGTAACACCTCCTCTGCAGAGCCTGCCAAAACAAGCATTTCTTTTCAAAGGGTAGGATGCTACTGTTCTGTAACTTCCATAAGGAATACATAGCACACTGAAGGACAATACTGCATATATTTGCTGGATTCTGGGGAGAAGGAGCAGGAGTTTTACATAGTATCTGCTATAGTTAAGATTAATCAAGCTGAATAGAGCACATGTTGAAGGCTGTGTTCAAGATATTTATCTCACATACCACGATCAAAAAATGAGCCCCTGAAAGCTCTCTGTAGCTGTTTATTTTCAGCAGTTTTGAGAAAATTAGGCATCTCATCTGTTTTCTTATTATTTAGAGTTCAACTTGAAACCTTGAGTTGGCAAATGGCAGCTCACTTTTATAACCAGAACATTTGCTCTACCTACAATTTTTACTGAAATACCACTCAGGGAGACATCCTGGTTTCCTTTTTCCACCCAAGCAAGAAAACAGTTTAGTCAAATTGTCTTCTTCCTACTATATGGATACCCTTGTATAAATATAGTCTCCATGAATTTACTGAGTCTGTGTTGTCAGTTTTTAGAATTACAGCCTAAATGAACATGTGCTACATCAAACATAGACACACAGCACGTCCTGCTGTTCCTGGGGGTACTTGATTCATTTGGATGTAGTATCTTGCCATGTCTCTGAAGTTTCATTTATAGTCCAATAATGGACTGTCCAAATGATACCAAGCCCTCTGAATGTTGATCCAGTTTCTTTGACAGTATCAGCCAATGGTTTTGCAGATCTTTATTTCAACTTTACAGTCACTAAAACGTATTGGTTCTGCAGCATTAATTATTTGTCACGTACTATACATATACCGTCATACACATACTACAGCGAGACAAGCTGGAGAACTGTGGCACAGCATCTGCAACTAATCCTACAGACCAAGCAGGACACAAACCTTAAGAATTCTCTGTTTCAGTATTGCAAAATCATTTCACTGAAAATCACTCAAATACCTGAATCATTCAGAAGTTAGAAATATACCTAGTTTTACTACTGTCTGGAAAATTGTGTCAGCTGTATCAACAGGTAAAGTTTTAGAAATGGTTGCACACCTGAAACACAAGAATAATAATAGCAAAATACTTGCATAAATGCAGTCCGACATGCTGATCCAGCATAATCTTCTATCTGAATATGCTGGAACACAATCATTTAAGCTATACAATGATCACTGACTTCAGACATACAAAGTGTAAGACATCCAGATGTAATTATCTACTTAATTAAGCTTTTTGTGGAATTATGGCAGGCCGAGAGCAATCTGATGCAACTATTTAGAGAGGAATGTATAAATGAGTTCCAGAGATCCCGTCATTGAATTTACAAACACTTTAGTTCAAGTACTAGAGCAAATTGATAAGCACTTTTTGACAGTCCATAACCACGTGCTATGGAAATTTTTATTTGTCTGCTCCCAGCATCTAAATAATCAACAGCAAGTAGGAAACAAAAGATTAAAGAAAAGCAGAGAAAAATCATAGGTAAATCATAATTACATATTTGCTACCTTAAACAAATTCAAATCAAGTGTTTTAAAATACTTTTCATTTTCATGTGACTGCATGAGACATATCACTCATTGATCTGTTCTAATACTTTTAATTGCTATTCCTTGAGTACTCGCCCAAACCAAACAAATTAGACAAAAATAAACTTACTGCAGTGTGGGTCAGATCCACTGGTTCTATCAAGTACAAATAAGTACTATCTTCAAACATGCCACTAGACCATGGAGAAAAAGAAGTGATATTTAGGATTACAAGGCAATCAGTTCGACTCCAGGATATGAATTTTGATAAGACAAAACCAAACTTAGCGCTGAAAAACTGATCAATATTAAATACATATTCATTACTACCACATGTAGCTAAAGCCAAGACTGAAGGATTTTTAAGATATCTGGCACATTTTAATGGACTAACACTAAATGTAATGGCAGTGCAATGATAAAGTACCAAAAGGAGTAAAGATTTGACCTTGGAAAAAGGAAGTCCTAAGACATGCCCTGAGCATGCAAAATACAATCAACAGCTGAGTTGCACTTAGCAGTAAATAATGCTAATTTCTTGCATTTTTTCCTTTACAATTTAACAAAAAGATCCATTTTTCTATGACAGAATCATACATTAATACTCAGCACGCTGAAATATAATTCTTGTTTATCCTTTACCATAATAAGTCATCTGGAGAAATATTTACTTGCACTTACTATATTCAAAGTGAGACACATTATAATTTTTTTGTGAGACAGAATCAAAACATGATTTCCAATGATACTAAGAAAAACTGCTAGCAGTTTGGCATAGCTGGTACTGGCATTTCAAAATATCAAAAAATCTTTGAACCTGTAGTGTTTCAGTTCCTCCCATACTAAAAGATAATATTCAAGAATAATAATTAGTTATAGCCTTGTTTAAAAAATGAGAACACGCACTTACTGAAGTCCATTACAAGTTGAAAGAGCAACTTTGGAATCCTTGACACCTCTGATATTTCCATGGTAGTAACAATGCTCTCCCCCCTAAAAATTTTTAAAAACAATCACACACACAAAATTACCCTGATTTAATGTCTGCTGCTTAAAACCAAGGCAAAAAAAAAAAAAAATCTAACAGTAACAGTACACATTTACCTCATTGAAGTAGTTTTCTTTACTGTCTATCAGCAATAAGCTTGGCTAAACTAAAAATAAAAAGTATTCACAAAATATTTTATTAAAAACCCTCAAGTGTGGTTGTATCTCACCCATCATTTGAAAAACCTACTATTCATCATAAAAATATTTTTCATTCTTGTGTCATGTCCTCTGAACTCCAACATGCATATTGAACCCATTCTTTATGCAATTATTATAACTCAAGAAGGTACAAAAAATGTAAACGCTTTTTATGTATGACAGCATTATTTCCATTTTGCATCTTATTTAATGAGTTATTCAGATTCTGAATTAAATTCCTTACAGTTTATTGTGTATAATTAAATCAAAGTACTACACAGAAAGCAATCACTATGTGTTTACCCTTCCATCAGTGAGAATGCATAAAACATGCTTTTTAACAGCTAAATTTGATTATCTTTCTCACAAAGCTTTTCAAGATTTTTTTTTTTAAAGATGATCATCTGAGCAAAGAAATTGCTGTTTGTTCTTCAGTCATTTTTGTAATTAACTACTTCTTTCTAGAAAATTCAGTACTTTTCATTGAGATCTCACTTCTTTAGATCCACATCAGGAAACAAAACAACCTTAGGCCTAAAAAGTATTATAAGACACTGCAAAAGATCAGGATACAGTCCTTATTTGACCTCCTGCACAAATTATTTGGGGTTTTTTATTATCTGTAATGAAGCCTTTTACAGATTAACGTGACCTCAGGAGCTCCATTATTGCTTCTAAATAAAACAATTCAGAAAACATCCCCTAGGAAGTTTGGATCAAGTTACTGCAGCATGCAAAAGGTAGACCATTTGCTGAGTCTGAAGTTCTAATATAATTTTCCAGTCAGATTCATGATTCAGCAACCGCAGTGCTCAGTGCTAGTGCTGCAGCTGACAATTGCATGAGCTTGTCTAAATGCCAGAGGGAATTGTTTTCTTGCATCATTTAGCATTTTTGCCTATTCTGCAGAATACTGAGCCTTAATGAAACAACTTCCTTTGTATGTAACATGAAACTGTTTTGCTTCTTCAGTGGAAGAAAACAAAACAGCGTATTTCAGTAAATACATTGCAATTTAATTGTTTAATTCTATCCTAATCTGCCATGTATTATTTTGAGATTCTCTATAACAAGGGCAAAATAATAAACCAGACATCTAATACTTGGACGAACAACAGTCCAGACTTTCTGAAGACATGAATACGACTGGAATGCTTGCTTGCCTCCACTCTAAATACAGATATAATTCACACATAATACATTTTCAAGAAATACTTTGGCATTTCTGCCAAGTATGAAAAAAGTAATTCCCTGAAAACATAGTTTTTAACCTTCCTAGGAACCTTCAGTCCTCATTTTGTTATTACCAACAAACGAACGAAAAGACTGATCTTGTTCCCTTAGCGCCGAACTACCTTGCAGAACTTCAATCTGGCTTTGGATCAATAGCCCATGGCACTGAAATCAATTTGGGAGCTAGTCTGACAAACAAGATTAATTGGATGTCTAGCAATATGCTGATTTTGTAATAACTCCAGAGGTTAGAGTTTCAGCTAAATCTTTCATTTTCTGTTTCACAACTGTGTAATTCTTGCAAAAAAAGTCACTTCAAGATTTTTATGTTTGTTTAAATGTCTTACATCGCCATTATTTTTTCTCCTTGCACTTTGTGCTAAGGACACATAAATAATTAATTAAGACTAATCTGATGGTGACTTCAACCCCTCCACCTCCTATACTTTACAAGATGTAATTGTTCTGGCAGTAATGGATCATATTCACTACTACCACCTACAAATGCCTACTCCTCATCCCAAAACACAGCTTCCCTTTTTTGTACAATTCCTCTTGTATTACTGAGATATCCATACAAGTCACAGTTACCTGATCACAGTTACCTACTATGTGTGGAAAAACATTCCTGATGTTTTTAAGTCTTGCAAAACATTATTTCTCTTTTCTTTTTAACATTTTATTGGCATTGTTAGCTCAGAAAGACAATTTAAGAACACAATACCTTAGAAAATTTTGGTTTTCCATCTTCATAGTGAATCTCCACATAATTGGAAGATAACAAGTCACTGTTAAAGAAAGGATAAATAAAGATGAGAAAAATCTGAGTACTCTTTTTACCATTATGGGTAGGTTTGGGGGTTTTTGTTAGCATTTTCAAAACATTTTTATTTTCCTTGTACATTAGATTAAAAAAAATCAAGCAGTTTGTGTTCAGTAAATGGTTTGATGGTACACTAGAAGTCAAAGTGAGGTACAGAAGGGGAAATTTCATTCTGCAATCCAATCCCCTGTATTTTAGCCTTACAAATAGATTACCAGCCTTCTAAATATGCAAAAAAAATATACCCCACGGCTTTAGAACTTTGCTTGCTGACAGGAAATGTATGTTTAGTTCATCACCCTTTTCAAGTAAGTTTTACATTTTATCTAAAAGTGTAAATATGTAAGGCTGAACAAATAAATACACCATTGTTATGAGGACAAGAGCATATAATCACTTTCACAAACTGCAAATACTCATTTTTTTTCCCAAAAGCAGTCATGTGCCTTAAAAGAAAACACACAAAGCACAAACAAAACACACTCCATACTACCCCTCTTCTTACTTTCACTTTTTGTTTTCAGATACATTTCTCATTCTTATTTTCTTCCTAACTCTGTCAAGAAAAGTTCCTGAAGCATAAAAATTTTCCATAATGTGTAATTTACAGTTCAGACTTTTTTTTTTTTAACTAAGCTTAGCCAGCCTGTACACATCCTGCAATAACTTCAATGCCCCATTCACATTTCACCCCATTACAATGACAGCTGCAGCACAGTGCCCAGGGAGAGCAAAGCAATTAAAGATGTTAACCGGCGTCATCAAATATGCAAGATAAGCATTTTACTTAATGTGATTCAGAAATCTTAGCACTTTTGAAGCCTCTAATGTACCCTTACAACTAAAAAAAAAAAATCATTAAAGGGTCCGAGGTCTGATACTGGTACATATATCAAAATAAAAATATCATTGCTTCAAATAAAAAACATCGTTATAGAAGTCTGGTGTGGCAAAATAGCTCTGATTCATAGGGTATTCATGACTAACAACAACCTATGATAATGGGTATCTCAAACTCAGATTAGGCTATTAGCAGTCCTGATAACACTTTAACTCTGGGACTCCTGGCTCATAAAATCAATTCTTCATGCCATGTTTATCAGGCACTGCACTCGTTAGAGAGCATCCTGCAGAAGTCAGTTACCCGTGGTTCTCTTAGAAGTACTTTTTCATGAAACTGAGACAGCACACTGTGGGCACTCTGTGCCTACAAAACCAACACTAATAACCCTGAATGATTACTGAATTACTCTAATAATTTGCCTTAAACATAATTTTGAAGGCAATATTAAAAATATGTATATTTTTAAGTGCAGATTTAAAAATAAATTCAGTTGCATAAAATCATTTTAACTTTCTCTATTTGTATCATAGTAAGCTATAAACTTTCTGCAGAAAATACAAATACTGCATAAATAGTGTAAGTGCTTGACTACAATGCAAATATTCACGTCTTCAACGTGGCAAGATTTGAAGCTTCTAAAAAGGCATACATATACAAAACAATTAAACTTTGGAGTGTTGATAATATCCTTTTATTCTTTGCATTTTTCATACTTGTTATGAAGCATAAAGACTACTGTTCTCAGTACTTGATGGGAACAGTACAGACAAGGCTACAGGTAACTGACATCAGTAAGAAAATTGAAAACTGTAATTACAATACAAGTATTAAAAAAATCACTGAGGATGATTAAACACAGGAACTGAGCTCAACGTGATAGGGCCCTGACCAGATTCCAACTTTTACAGGCACTTCTGCTTCAATTCATGGAGACCACTCGGTTTCCTCAAACTAATTCCTGGATCAGTACTTATCTACCTGTTTCCAAATCAAGCTTGCACTTTCACACCTTATTTTTTGCCCTCTTCTAGTAACCTTATATGACTGCTCTCAGAATTTCTTTCTATGCTATCTAGCGCTTTTTGCATCTCATAAGACTTGCAGTAAGTGATTTCCCACTGTGTGTACTGGCTCACAACTAACTGTAGTGTAATTACACTGTTCCTCTCAGATTTATCCTATTTTGTGTGACATAAGAGCTGCTCAAAATTTCTTTAGTCTACCCTTTGCAGAATCTTTCCAGAGTTTAGTATTCTTTTCTTGGATTTTGGTTGAGTGTCTGTTGTAACCCAGTTGGTTCCCTCACCTGCCAACCTTTTCCATTCTTTACCTTCTCATTACTTCCAACTGCCAAGGAATTCTCAATTTGGGTAGTGCCCAAATACAGTGTCACACATGATAGGATATCCAACATGGAATGTTTATGATGGAAAACTCCTATATGTATATACACATATATTACATGTACAAAGCAAGGATGCACAGTTTTCCAGTAGACTCTACACTTTTCTCATTGCTGACTTTCCAGCATGTATTGGGTCCGTGTGGCAAGGTTTTGGTAGTGGGGGGGTTATAGGAGTGGCTCTCTGAGAATCTGCTAGGCTTCCCCCATGTCCCACAGAGCCGGTGCCAGATAGCTCCAAGATGGACCTTTGGGATCTGCAGGATACAAGGCACATCAATTAAATTCTCCATGCTGAACAAATTCCCTCCAAAGAAAATTAAGGCCTGCTGTTCATGATATACTTCCCAAATGCCACGCTATAAAAAAAATACACCTTTAATTTGTGAAACACCTTTTTGCCAAATGTAACACAGTATCCATCACCTAGAAGGTGGAGTAGAAAATCTTTTGTAAGACTTTTGGATGTCACAAAATTGTTTCTCATGCTAGGCTGGAACAGGGTGTTTATCACTAGTTTCTGGTCATTATTATGTTTTTAAGCCTGCCACACACAATCACCAAGGTTATGCAAGGGCATTTTTCTCTTAATATTTCCCTCAGAACAGCAAGAATTTTGAACATTCCACTGAAAAAAAAATCAGTCAGCTACTCCTTAAACTGTATGCCTCTACCTTGGCAAGTACTTGATTTTTGTCAGCTACCTTGCATCACTTTTTCTTATTTCAAGTATCTGCCTAAACTAGCAAACATCCAAAGGAACACCTTGCTTGCAATCACATTTAGAAACCCCTCAATGTATACTGCTAATCTGAGAGAACATTGATCTTATTCAGGGAAAGAGGGTGAAATGGGAGAGGAACAGTACGTTTGCAGGTTTTTTCCAACACAGCTTTGCTAGTACACACAACCAGTTGTTTCTATAATAACCCTAATCTGAGTCCTGTTCTCTATATCCATATCAAAATCAGTACAAACATATCTGTAACTGTGCTTATAAATGGCTAGTATAGAAATGTGACATTGCAGAGAGCAGACAAGGACTGAAAAATCCAGCAAAAATGTTCCATTACTGCCACAAAAAAGACAGGAAGCGTAAGGAAGTTTGTTCTATTTTTTTCTAAAACTCCAGGAATAACAACAGCTGTAAAAATACACATAAAACTGCTACTGCAAAATTCCCCCACCAAAACTTTTACCTGTTGCTAATGCTGACAAATCTGACAAAAGACATAAGAAATTATTAAAGGAAAAAAAAAAAAGAATGCTTAACCAAAATAACTTTCAAACATTTTTTCCTACACAAAAGACATACACAGAAGAGCACGGTAATTTCACCAGGAGGTGTGATGGTGTTCTTTTTGCAAGTGGCATCCAAAAGAAAGACCTAGAATACACTGATTAAGAGCTCATGTAGAAGTACAACTGCCTGAGGAGTGAGGCACAGAACTCATGCATAAAGTAGGGGTCTCCGCAGCACAAAATAACTCTTCTTCCCTCGTTATCATTTACAGAATGCCTAAATTTACCTCTGAAAGACAGACCTGAGTTTTAGAAAATACACTTGCATCTCATCTACACTGGACTGTGTTTTGCATCCAGTACAGCAAATTTGTTTTTCAATATGATGAGCACCAGAAACAGTGCAAGCTTTAACTGAAACGAGTGTCAGTCATGATCACATCAGACAAAAGTCTATTTAGGTAGTAACATTAGTATGATCCTTTACAATGAACACATCAAATTGCAACATGTTGAACAAACTCATGACAAAATAATTTGTCTGCTGTGTCCTTTTCTATAGTTCCTTCCACCCTGCCTTGTTTGTGTTAGATAATTGTTCTTATTAAGCTCTCCTGCTCCCTGGCTCTTCTGTCGGAGTTACACTGAGAAATGCAAAATAAGCAGCAAAGGGATATGCCATTCCCTGTAGCTGCTGCCTTTGAAGGCATAGGCCAGCTGTTAAAGCAAGCAGCAGATGCTTTCTGAAGAACTCACATCCACTTCCCTGGCACGTACTTCACTGCTGATGTTTTCATTAGCAGGAGAGCTGCAGAGAGCTGCTGGTTTACCTTAGCTGGCATCTAACTATCCTCAAGAAGAGAATTGATTTGGGTACAAAAATGCTATGAGATGACTAAAAGATATCCCATATACAAGTAAGCAAATTAGTTTCCAGGATCCTAGTAGACAGCCTGCAGAAAATAAGAGTACAGCAAGAATTACTTTTCTTGCATACTTTTAAAATTATCTTTATACTAACCTATTACCAGGCAATAATTTATTAACTATTCTGAAATGTTTCAAGCTCAGTACCAGTGTCTGAGCAACCTAGTTTAGTTGAATTATTAAACAGAACACCCATCAGATGTTTCTGTCCATTTGACAGATATAGTTTAGTAGCACATAAAGATGGGAAAAACAAAGAGACCTTGCTGCAGCATTTTCTTAGATGATCAAGGCGCTGTCATCTAATGCAATGCCCATCTACAGCCCTGTTTATATTAACAGTTTCAGTTATATCCAGAAGCTTTGTCGAACTCACTGTTCCTATGGGAATTTATTAAATTTCTAGTATGCATTAGTCTTTACTTGGCTGTTGTCTTTGAAGCTGCTCTGACAAGAACGTCTCCAAGGAATAAATATACTGCTAATATTAATTATTTTCTAAAACAGAGCAAGGTTTCACTACTTTTTCTTATATTATCTTGAAGGAGCTTAAAAAATCAGACCATGATACTGTGGATCAAGCAATTGTGTTTACAAGTAATTAGCAGAAACAACTGATGATGCAAATGTATAGGTTAACTTTTTCATAACTATGGAATCAAAGGAAGTTCTCACTCACTTCTGCTATTAATACCATAATGATTCTGTAACAGTAAACAGTACACTTACTTAAAAATCACTCCTTGCATGGTCTTGCTATGGTTGCTTGGTTTTGCTTCATTTGTCTCTTTGAAGCAGAGAAAAGGATGACCTAACCACAAATTTACAAACTGAAATTACCTACATGATCCTCAAATGGGGAATAAGTCTCCAAAAAAGGTTGACACAAAAGCATGTAATAGAATGGTTTAAAATACTCATATAGAATGCTGCAGAAAACTCTCCATATTTTTTTCTGGATCAGTCTGCCTCTCTCAGTGCAAAAAACCCTGAGTCAGTTCAAAGGAATTCAGGAAACAAATTCATGATCCTTTCTCTAGCTATGTCCTCAAGCTCTCCCTCTGAGAATGGAACATGTTGTATTTTATTGGCTACTTCAGCAAGCATTTTGAAGGCAGCATTTTGAAGAGTTCTTCAGAATATTAACAGTATGGTGGTCACTTTCCACCATACTTTCATTTACAGTCATGCTGAAGATGATATCACTTTAAAAAGTGCTACACATAGGGATATGAAAACACAAACAGGTAGACAATATTACAGAAGATGAGTTCTATGCCATGGAAAACACTTCAGTGTAATTTGTTATGACAGAAGTTTCCTAGAAGAACAATTGACAAAATAAAAATTTAATTTAAACAACTGTCCAAATTTACTCAATATTGCTTTTCAATTCATCCCTTTTCTTTCCTTACCAGCTTGGAAAACTTATCAGTAAGGATTTTATTAACCTGTAGTGTAAGATTAAGGGCTGCCACCTGTCTTTGACAGAATGGTCTCATCCAACGGTAACCATATATGCTAAAGCTTCTCTCATTCAAAGAAAGGTTTTTTAGATACAAGAGAAACTTGTTTCTTCTCCTCTTAAACACTTCACTGAATGTGCCAGATGTTCTGATACTTTGTGTCTAATGGTAACACTCCTATTTAAAACAACTCTTTCCATGAAGGAAAAATCCAACCAGATGTGGGTGTGAAGTTTTTTCCATTATTATTTTATTTCTAATACCAAAAAAGAGTGGAATAAGCTTATTTATACTTACAGAGAGCTGACTCGAGCACCTTCAGATTAGATTAATTACTATAGCAGAATCAGAGGTACCTTCCAGCAAACTCAAAGTTTATTTTGGTTCACTTAATCCATGCTTCCGTGTTGAACCATACTGTGCAACTTTAGCTCTGTCACTGAATCAAGTCAAATTCAGTTATAGAGGCTCCTAGGGACTTGTTTGATGAACTTAATCATATGCCAGGTGTACAAAGGCTTTATACTAGCTCCAAATGCAAAGACTTCAGCCTGCCCACAAAACAATCTGAGATGCCAGGAATTCACTTCAACATAAAGATCTCACTACTGACAAACCTGGACCGTATCAGAAATCAACTGAAACATCTACTAAAGTGGAAATACAACAGTTCTTCACCATTGCCAGGGTACAGTGGTTACATTTGGGAGTAAGAACACAATGTAAGAAAGGATACATCAAGTCAGACAGCTGCTTAGAATGTTGTCTGACGGCAAACATTGCTACACGTGTAGCAATCTTTCAGGGAGTTTCTCAGCACCCAGCGATCTGTGACACCAGGATTTCATAAATCAGAGTTAGTGTAATTTTTTACAATGGCTCTCAGTAGATTTCTTTTCTGTAAATTCTTCCAATTCTTTAATTCCTGTTAATAGTTTAATACGTACAGCATCCTGTAACAAAATTTACCTTTTAATTATTTTTGTGAGAAGCACCTTCTTTCAAATCTCCTCCTTCATTTGATACCAGAAACTGTTACATGGGAGGCAGGAGGCAACCAACATCCTCATCGTGCCACATGGAATTTTACAGCACTGACATATCGTCACAGTCATATATTTGTCTTCCCAAGGCTCCAATCCACCAAACCAATGGCTGTGGTTGCATCTCAGCTGACAGACATTCAAAATCCTGTTCAGATGGATGGAGATCCACACTTACTTAAATCCAGGATCAGGAGTGCACAGAATAAAGTTTTCACTCCACAAGCAAGTGGTTTGACAAGTGGTACCTTTTACAAGGACACGTGGAGATAGGACAAGGGGGAATGGCTTTAAACTGAGAGACGATAGATTTAGATGTAAGGAAGGAACTCTTTACTGTGAGGGTGGTGAGAGGTTTTCACACCTGCCTCTAAGACTTTGCACATGGAATGCCCACTGAGACTAATGATAACTTTTAATAGGTTGCCTCCAGCTCGGAGAATAAAGCCCTGCTATCTACACCTGAGAAATTCAAGGCTGCACTTACAGGAGGGCACACATATTGCTATAAAATCCTAACAGTGAGTTCCTTACATTTCATCTGTAACAAATTTTTTAAAGCTGACTAGAGTTTAACTTTTCACAGCATTATTATCACATTTAATTTAGCTTATGTATCTTATAAGATCCATTTAATACCCTAAATGTTTAAGTGTTTATTTAAGAAAATGTCATAAATACTCAGTTTCCTTCTGAAAAACTGTGACTAGTTTTTCCATTTTCATTAAAAAAGAATTATGAAAAACCCCCAAGAATCAAGTAGTTTCTCAAATAATTCAGTTACTGCCCTACTGTTTTTTAAATTAGGCTAACATTGTAACCTCCTCTGGGACCATTCTCAGGTTAATTCAGTCCTACAGAAACACACACCACAAAGAATAAACAGCAATTATAACATTTAAACTATTAGATAAAATTCGCTGTAATGTTGGCTGCACTTCACAAAAGAAACTGACTTTCCACAGTAGTCATCATATTTTAATGTCTCAAATCTTTAAGTTATGTTACGGCCAAATACAGTGGGTTTTTTCAGTTCATGTCAAAGATGCCAAATATTTTTTTCTATGATCTCTTCATTGAAAAGAAATCCATTTTCCTGGAAACAGAGTTTCCTGGAGAGATGGACTTTTACAGAGAAAAGAAGGGAAAACTAAAAAATATAGACTGATTTTGGCGATTTTGTTTCCTCCCCTTCCCCACGGATCCTAAATTTGAGGCAAGTTACCAGTAGGAAGAGAGAGTAACTTTTGTCTTTGGGTTTTACCTTGTGTTTCTGTCCAGCTCAGTTAACTAATTCCCTATTCTTGGATGTGTCTCAGCCACCACAGTCCCAGTGGGTGAAGGTTCAGCCTCCTACGCTGGTGGAGACCACTCTGTTTAGAGGCTGGTACTAGACCATGGCTGCAAACTGCCAGAAAACACAGCCAACTTCCCTCCTCCCTAAAAAAGCAGCAAGAAGACATCTTTAATTCACTGCTTTTGGTAGTACTGCTCTTTAATGTGTTTTAGTACTACACCAGAACATAAAATGTGCTACCTTTAAACAGGACATTAAGAGTTACCTGCAAAAACTCTTCTCTTTCAGCAGAAGAACAGCAAGTTAAAAGCCTTTTACATGTTGCTGGAAATGAGATCATTAAAAACTAATTTGCTAGCACCTTGCAAACATTTGTTTGTGTAAATAACGCATCAATATAAAATAAGAAACTGGTCAGATATACTAGGATCATTGATTACCCAAATATAATGCTACAACACTATTGTTTGAGGATGAAAGTGAACTTACTGAAATAAGTGAACACTTCTAAAGGCTTTTTATATAAATTGTGTTTCATGACAATGCTACATGTTACTCATTGCATAGGGAATTTATTGAGTTTGGGCAGACAATCATAGCTGAATTATAAGTCTAAATTTTCAAATGGGATTGTTACCCCACTAGTGCCCTACGATCGTCCATTTTCATACTAAGAGTATTAACTAAAAACATTATTTAATCCACTACAAATTAGAAAAACTATTACTTTTTGCATCAAATTATTTCCACAATCAACACATCAGCCATTACTATGCATTGTCATAACTGGCATCACACTGACAGCCTGAAACTGGTCAAACATTTGAGTGTAGCAAGAGGCAAGATGTCTAAAATTTCAGAGTAACCCACCTTGCTAAGGAGTTCAAAATGGATATTTTTCCCTGAGTCTTCTTGCCAGAAGAAGCTACCAAAAATCACCTTCAGGATAACAAATGATATTTCATCTGGTTTAGACCTTGTGCAACTGTGAAGTTGGTTGCCCATTCAAACTCCATACAAATCTTACACGTTAATTGTCTCTGCACACTGGATTCAAGGGCTTGAGTGGCTCATATTTCCTTCAAGCTGTTTGTGCCATTGCACCACGGCAAGATTGAAAACAAAATAAAATTTTCTAGCAACATGCTCCATAAACTTTCAGACTGCCACCTCTTCTTCTTACAAAATCTCGACAATTATTAATGAAATTGAATATCCTATTTTCTTCACTGTCAAGTTATAATATTTGCTGTAAAAAAAAAAAGCATCTGCAACATAGAAGGTAGGCAATCACAGTTTCCAACAGAGGTAAAGAAAACTAAAAACTAGAACCTGTTTGTATGTAACAACCATCCTTGATTTCAGCTTTAATTACTTGTAGAACATTCAAAAAAACCATAGGATCAAAACCAAAATGCACAGAATACATACAGTGTTGGTGGCATTAACTCACCTCAGAGCAACTGATACAAATATATATTCATCATATACAAGGGTATTCCTGGATCTTGAATTCATATTTCACAAGCAACTAGATTATTTTGGCCAACAGCACATAGCAGCTCAAGTCTGGTCCAGTTGTTCTGCCTTTGCTTCTGACTAGACATTAGCAGTACCAGTATGCCAACTAAAACTCACTGTAACCCAACACAGCAGCAAAATGCTGCTTTTTGCTGAACACATAAACATAACTGAAACACAAGAATGGGTGTGTTTTTCAAATCATTCTCTACAGGTATTTACAATTTATGTTACAAGTTTTATGACTTACAGTTTTAGAGTATTATGTCCGGTCAAAAAGTAGGACAGGTTTTTGAAGTCATTTTCTGGAGCAGAACCAGATAAAGAGTCAAACATTTAGGAGTCAAAAAGCACTAAGGAAGCTAGGAGAAAACCTAATGTATAGAGGTAAGCAGCAGGGATATCAGTAAGGCATCTGAACACCCTGCACCTTACATATAGGCAGTAAGAACATTCCTGATATCACAAGAGCAGAACTTCCATCACGTAAGGTGCACAGCAAGTAAGCTCCCTCTCTCTTTTTGAAGTGATAGGCACTGCATTTCTTGATTGCTGAGAAAGCAGGCACAATTTTAAAAAATCCGTATATTTACTTTATGAACCATTTGTTGTTAAAAATAAGCAAGGGCAAACAGCAGGACTGGACAAACGGTAACATTGCAAGGATATGGAGAATGTTATAGGTTTGTGATGTTACTTGGATAATAGCCATTCAGCACGAGACTCGGACAGGAAATGCAACCACAATCCAAATCCTAATGAACAGGAGATAAGAATTCTGGTCTTCATTATTATCTCTGCTGGGCCACTGACCAATGTTCCATGGAAGAAGCCACTTGGGCATGGTCTTGAAGAGGTTCAGCCAGAACTTTAGAACAGATAAGAAGTGGTAAACAACATCATTTGTCTCCCAGGAAGGAACAAACTTATCTCAGGATGCCTGCCCAGACTTGTGGATATGTGCAATCATTTTTATGGAACATTCGGAGAATGTGCCAAGGGTAGAGAAGGTGAATCAGGACAGAACAAGTGTCGGAAAATGGAGAGGAAGTGGCCTAAAAAGGAGTCACTAGTGTAAGCTGCAAGACAGTTGGCTTGTTTTGCACAGCCCTGCACCTGATCACTGCTGTCTGTTCTATGTTAAGTCCTACTTGTAATATTCCTTCTGTGGCTTTGCTCTCTATTCTGCATAGGTGTGATCTGCAAGAAAACTTGAGAGTCATTCAACAACTATAGGGAGACCTGTATCTAGAAAGACTAAGGCCTAAGCGAGTGACCAAATAAGAGACCTCAAGCCTAGGCATCAATATTGGATGAACTTAAAGCCTGTGCTAACATTTGCATCAGTGAATGCTGGCCTGCCCATGAATCAGGAGAGGGCTGGCATACCTTCCACCAGCAAACTTTCAAGCCTCATCAGCTGTAGAAGAACTTTATCAGCCTGTTTTCTTCCTATTCACTTCAGTGCTATCAAGTGAGTGTTTATGTGGTGCCAGTAAAGGTAGTGTTTTTTCTTTGTGACTGCCTGCGTGACCAGCCATACCCTACACACAGTGCCATCTTGGGCACGTGTGCTCACTCTCACTACTGGCTGGATGTGCAGAAAGGAAAGCAGACCAAGAGGAGAAATTCCCTGTAGCTTAGAAGGGACTAAATATAGGTTCCCTTAACAAATATGTCATGATTATCAACTGGAATTACTATGCATAGGTCCAACCCTCATAAAACAACACAGTCTTGCACCACACTATAATTCTTCCAGAGCCTGGAGAACACTCAGTTATCTTCAAGCTTTCTTTGTCCTTCAATTCTGTGTGACATTCCCAGCCTTCACACTAATTCATCTTTTGCCAGACACTCAAGACTTCACATAACATTTTGAAAGATGAAAATGCATGACCAACCCAACGTCAAAATTATGCACGGATGAAGGAAAATGTTTCCAGTTCACCTCTATAGCAAAATATCTGATAATTAGCAGCCAAGAAGCAAAATACGCAAATATAAATTCTGCAAATTTTATAAAGCCATAACTTGCTGCTTTGAAAAGTTCTTAGATTTAATAAGTTTGCAGTTTTATCCCTAACAAAACTTCCCTTGCCTGACAGTTAAGACTAAAGTAAGACCTTATATGAAGCTCAAAACCAGAAGACTGCTTTTTAAAATCAGTATGCAATTGTTTCTGTAAATTCTTTTCTCCTTTTTTAAGCATGCTGAAAGTCTCAAGGGCATAGAAGGATCAAATGCACTTTTGAGCATTACTATAGATAATTTTACCTGTCCAGTATTTAGTAAGGATTTTATACTTCTACCTTATTCTTAAACTTTCAGTGGCAAAAACACCATCATTACAATTTTTAGAAAATCATAGTTCCATACCTTCAGCAGTGATATAAAAGCATGTGGGATATAAACAACTAAACCACCACTGCCCTGTATTACAAGTCAGTTCTTCTAGACCTGACTTATGTAAAATTGTCTGTCTCACAGGCAAAACAGACTCTAGCTGCACCTTTCAGTGCAGCCACACCGTTAGGATCCCCATCCCATTAGGAACTTCATGATTGTAGTGACAATAGCATGTTTTCCAGATCAGTAAAGATGAGCCGTTCACACAACTATTTACAGTATTTCTACACACTGACTTGAGCAACTACAACATCTCATCATAATTCATCAATTAGTAATAAAAAGCACAAGAAAATTCACACTTTGCAAACACTACCAGTACTGGAATTTCTCCATCTATCGTAATTTATTTTACCGTGAACAACAAAATTTTAACAAAATTACTTTATGGGCATCAGCAAGGGTTACTGTTACCTCACATAAAAAATGTTAAATGTTGTTTTGTATTAATAAACTTGGATAACAGCATCTTTTTTCAACAGATCTTGGAATATGACATGCCCTGACCTTGTACCATAAGATGATAAGAGCAGGGATGAAAGAAACCTCAAATCATGCACTTACTTGTTCAGTGTGAGGTCAAGGATGAATTTAGAGCCAAAGGCCTCAATCTGGAAACTTGCCTGGGCCAGATGTACAGCCTGTAAACAGAAACACACAGTTGTGAAAATATTCACTGAGTTTTATATACAACAAATGTGACTGTGAAAAACAAAGTTATGGAAAACATGCTTATTTTCGTGAATCTCATGGGCATATGAAAACTTTCGCCCTTGTACCAAATTCTGATTCAAAAGGATTTTCCTTTTTAGAGGGAAGCAAATGGTAACTGAAAAGCATGCTTTCAAATACACACTCATTCCTCACAAAAAGAAAAAAAAAAAGAGAAAAAAGTTTCACACAAATGTCTGTATTTTGCCATGAACAGATGGCTATGTAACAAAAGCATAAGTAATGTAGTATTCTGTTCTTTTAATTAAGTAATCACATTCATTCCCTTTAAAAGGCTGAAATAATTAAAGCATTTGTAATACACACTTTCAAATATGAAAATCATGGCAAGGCTCATATTCATTATGAACAACTCAATCAAAGTAATCCCTTCACAATTAATGGCTTTGTACTTGGCACTGTAGCTAAACCAGTATAAAGAATACTGATGCTGGTCAACGTATAACAATAACAACATTGGCTTGTTTTGCATAGGGAGTTAAGTTTAACTTTCAGGATATTCAGTTCTTGTCAGATAAACTGTAGTCTCTATTTTTCTCTATACTGTTATAACTGTAGCCAAAGACATTTAAAACATGCTTATCTGTTTTCCGGAAAAATGAGAAGATAAGAGATGATCCAAGAATTTCTTTTTGTGAAGATGCTGTTCCAGCAGGGTTGAAGAGATTAGATCTGAATTTCATAGTATCTTTCCTGATAATGTTCTAATCAAATCATGCTTACTTAAACACTAATTTGCTACAGTATTAACAATTACACAAAGTTGGAATATTATGATTAAGCCCTTTAGCCAAAAGACAAAAAAACCCCCCTATTTTTTATTAAATACCACGATTAATCTTCAGGTATGTCACAGAAAATATATCAAGTTCTAACTAGCTTACAGCATAACTCAAATAGTATGAAGGTTAACTTTTATGGCTCACAATTCTGTTCTCCTTTGGAAATTTCTCCACAAGGGATAAGCTCTTTATGTTTCTCTTCCATTCTTGCACTTCACAAAGCAGCACCGATTTTCATCTTCTTTCTCAGCAAAATTATTCATCTTTCACAAAATTCTTTAATATAACTTTTTTAAGGTTGCTATTGTGACTAAAATCAGCTGTGACATTTCCTGTATTACTTTATCATTCTTTGCTGCCAGAATTATCATTTCCCTTTCAACAGGGTCATGGAGCTTTGTTGTCAAGCTCCTTTTTTTCAAAAATAAAAGTCATGTGCTTACAAAATATTTTAAATACCTTTAACGCCATTAAACAATCTTAGCTAAAGCCCGCTTTTATTTATTAAAAATATACAATGACTCAGAACAAGAATTTAAAAAATATTCCTAGCTGATACCTAAATAATATAGAAGCAAACCATTATTAAGCTTTCTCTCTGTTCTACTTTTTGATAAATGTATATTGTTGTCTCACCAGTTCATCAATTTGCTAACACTGGCCTGGCAGAACTGAGTTTACAGCTGCTCTGAATCAGCAGAGCAAAACAGTTCAAGTATAAAGACAAACAGGTGGCATGATTAGAGAGAACCCACTAGCATACACATTTTAAAAAACAAACAAACAAAAAAAACAACAGAGAATGTCAGGTTAAATATCTGCCTAGTAGGAGAGGCTTTTCAGCCCTAGCTCCATTTTTTTTCAGAGTGAAATTGAGGAACAAGCATCACAAGGAGCTTTCCAAGCACCTGTTCATGACGAAAACCTCATTATGTTTTCAAAACACACATGTATTAATTTAATTTTTTTAAAAAAGCATGTAAATTTGTTACAGGAAAAGGGCTGCAATTAGTTTTATGCCATAAAAATTCCACTTAAGACTTACACAAGCTACTGCTTTGAATTTCCTCCACACGTAACATTTACCTAAAATGATGTGTCTTCATATATAGTCCACAAACAAGATTTCAGTGTTAAGTATCTGCAAAATTTACAAAGGCATGAACTAGTCCATTAAGATCATTCTGAAACGTGAGAAATCTCTCCCTAGGCATCAGCTACTAATTTTTAGTGACTAGATGGATGACTAGTCTGATCTGCTATAGCTTTTCTATTGTCCAAACAAGCCCATTCAATGATACCTGTGCATCACCCTCCAAGTTTCTAAGCCATCAATCATGTATTCTTTATCTTTCTGCAATTTCAAATTATTAAAAGTAATTTGTATTCTTGGTCTGCAATATCATAAAACCCCTTCCTCTTGTAGAATTAGCGATAGCAACATTGCTATTTCTGAAAACAACTACTTCTGTGTATAAAAACACTACTTGCTATCTATTAGTATGACTCGCTAACAGATGCAGCCTGTACACAAAAGCAATTGCTGCAAAGCAGCTGACACTAATTCGATGCCCTGCAGTAGGGCACGTTCTTCACCAAACTCAGCTAAAACCATTGGTTACAAAAAGAACACTGGATTTTAAATCCCTGAAGTTTAGCAAAAACACTGTTTGAATTCAGGTGAATACAATACACTGCCGCTACAGCAAAAACAGATTCTCTTAAGCCAGTTTAACAATAGATAACCACCCCCAAAAGCCATAAGCCAGAAACCAGCTGAAGGTAATGAGACTAAATATCTAATCCTGAAACTGATTATTTTCCTGCAATAAGGTAGCATAGAAAGTTACCAGTGAATTATCACCAGGTGTTTTAAACATTACAACCATCATGTACCACAATGATGGGAGGAAATATTTCTGAAAAGTTCCCGAAATATTTCTGCAATTCTGTTATCCACCTTATAATTTCACTGTATTCTCTCATCAGCTACTGCGTAATAAAAATACCTGAAGTATAATCTGAAATACAGTGTTCTTCTCATTGGCATAGAAATATAAATTCAAACAAGAATATAATGCAGATCAGCACATATTTTGAAGAATATATATTTTTTCACAAGAAAAATATTAAACATCATCTTCTTGCACAACTTGCATGCATGCATATGCTCACACCTGCATAAGTATTCTTTATTTACATAAAGAGGCAACCAAGTTCCTTTGTCCATGTTTGCTTATCATCTAAAAACCTCCGCAGAGGTTCCTGCTTTGGCAGCTATAATCTATTCCAATGGCAAAGCTCCAAAAATAACATAAATAATAAAATAAAAATAAAGTTTTTCTTCAGCAAAGACTTACTAATGATGTATTGAGATGTGGGTTGAAGAAAGGTCTGAATCTTTCAAATTCTTCCTGTCTCCATACCCAAATTTTAGAGACAAAAAAAAAAAGAAAAAGGAGGTCTTTTTTTTTTCCACTGTTCTGAAGCTCAAATTACTGCTGTAGTCATTGTAATAAGAGATCCTTCATACTAGGGACATTCTAAGAGTGCTGTAGCTGCTTATGCACAGAAGTAACTCTCAGGGTTTTTTCCAAGCTAAAAATCCATATATATAAAGAACTCCAGTTTCTTTCAAATCAGTCATTAGGTTACAGTAAGCTTCAAGATAAAAATGGCTGTAACTGGAATCTCAGTTCTACTGATCTACGTCACAACTTGAATGCTTTCATTGTTTTCATTATCACATTTGGGCATCATTTGCCTGTAATTCACTTTTTTCAGACTTTCAGGAAATTTACAATCATCATCACCAAAAAAAACCTACCATATTGGTTTTACTTTCCTCACAGTAAAACTGTGTCAAATGCAATAATGTGTTATCCCTTCAAAAACACTAAGTTCGGTCACAAGTCTTTAAAAAAAGGCAACAGCATTATTAACTGACTGATTGTAGCTATGAGTCTTTTGCTATATTCATACAGATACAATCTCAAAAGGACAAGCTCATTGCTTTTAGAAATCCATTTTTGCATACAGTTCTGCTGACTAAAATAATGGCCAAAAGCTACCTCTCTCGGTTTAGAACCTGAGCAAGGGGTTTCATCACTCCCATTATGGAAATAGAAATGTAACTCAGATTTAGATGGATTTTACACCATTAAAACATTTTTTTCACTCTAGACCTTCATTCTAATAATAGCATAAGTTTTGTCACAAATCAATGTGACTTACTATATATTAGTTCCTCATCCTGCTTTTAGCTTGTTGGCCTATCCTCAGACTCCATACAGAAACCATTTCTTCTTTTAGCATTTGGTTACCTTCTACTACATGGCACATCTGCCAAGACAACCTTCCACTACTCCCTGGAAGTAAAGTATTTCACATCGAAAAAGAATAAATATCTCAGCAGCATGTGAAAACTTATGTTTAAAACATACAGCATTTTGGAAAATCTCCTGTTAATGATTTGTCTCTGGACTTTAACAATAGAGGAGTTACTTTGATGCACTTGAACCCCAAGCCTTGAAGACAGTTCTTTGAAAAAAAGGTTGTGGGCATGTGAACAAAGACCCAGGTCTTCCTCTGGAAGCAATGCTACTGCTGTGCATCTAACCCCAGGGGCCAGAACCCACCATTCTCTCCCAACATGACAATACTTAGATACCCTTCTGTTAGTGACACTGGCCTCCAAAGCCATATCCCTCTTGAGGTTTTTTTATAAAACTCTACAAAGTAGTGCATCCGTATCTTGGGCCACTTTCCTGCAGTACCCAGCTTCTCACAAATGCCAGAAAACCTATAAACTTCATTTATTTTTATTTCAGGACAAGGCATAACAAGTACAAGTGTTGTGCTACCTAACACCTAGGAACTGAAACCTTTTATAGGTTATTGTGTGAAGCTCATGAGAGGACCCAGAAATACATTTAAAAAAAATAATTTAAAAAGTTGTAGAAATAACATGACCCACATTTCACCTAAGAAACAAAGATCTAGATCTAGTTGAAGTTGGCATAAGGAAAATGCCAACTTCAACTTCCTTCAATTTCCTACTCCCAGAAACCAAAGATAGGAAGACCAATTTCAGTCCTTCTCTTAGTAACTACTGAAGACACAGAGTCAAGGTAAGACTTTTGCACTAATATAAATTCAATATAGAATAGAAAAAAAATACAAAGTACACACAGTCTTCCCTTTACAAGTAGTGTAAACCGAAGCTGCACCACAGCAAGATCAGGAAAAAAGAAAAAAAAGGCAAAGCCAGCTGGAATACTACAAAGATTCTTCAGCAATCTAATACATGTAAGTCACATGAACTTCATTCATTATTTTGACCAGTTTTCATTACACAGGGATTAAAAGTGAAACCCTGGCCTAAAATAGGCAAGTAAAGGGAAGACTAACTAGTGCATAGGATTTTATCTGGATTTTAGTAAGAATTCACATGATGCCACCTCTTAAGAGCTTACCAATTGTATTACTTTGGTCTTTTGCAAAAAAATACCTGCTTTTTCTTCAATTCCACTTCCTTTTCAATGGTAAACAGTTGTTTTCCTTCCATCTTAAGGATACTTTCCTGTTCAACTCTCATATGCTGCATACTAAAATTACATAGAGGACTGAGAGAGCACTGTATCTCAACCTTTAAAGCAAAGCAACATAGCAAAAATTATTGCATTCACCTGGCAGCAGCATTTTCTTTATATAAATGACAAACAGCTGACCTGATCAGAAACACCTGGAGTTCCACGCCATGGAAAACAGCTCAAAATAAATCAAACTTTTTGGGGGAAGGTGGAACATCTTCATAGTCAAAAGTACTCTTTCTTATTTTTTTTCCTCTTTAGGATCTGCAAAACAGTTTTCTTAACACCTCTCTCCTCTCCAAAATTACATTAACAGCTTATAATTATGCGTGAAGACATGACTTCTTTACAGCTTCTGAAAACTTATGATTCAGAAATTGTCCAGAAGATACAGTCTTCCCTCATATGCATCCAGTTCAAGCTATTTTCCACTCACAATTTGCTAAGGTTGCCCTGAGCTGTGTTTCTCCAGCAATCCTGTTATGTTCAGATCACACCTTGCACTGCAGGATTTTTCCCTCTGCTGGGCACGGTAAGGACTTGCTCCTAGCCTTTTGTGACAAGTTGTGCCCCATGCTAGCTCCTAAAAATCTTGTGTATGCAGCCTGCAAAAATGAACCAAAGAGGTCATCTGGTTCAATAAAGAGATTATCAGTTCCTTCAAAACACTACCTCCACCTGCAGAAGTTTAAAAAGACAGAACACAGGTGACTCAGACCTCTTAATCAAGCTTAAGGATTCCTGTGAGCTTCTTTATTGTGTTTTTATAAACAGATGCTCATTTTTGAGCATTTTGCACTAAAAATAACTTCAGAAGAACTCAAAACCAGCTAGCCTTAATTTGACTATGAGGAAACAGGTATACAGATTTTAGAGTCTTCAAGCATCAAGTATTTAAAATCTGCATTTTTTAGAGCACAAAGCTAAAATAGAGTATACTCTAGAACTCTGTCCCCCTTGGAGATAAATGACTTTGTCAAAACTACGGTGAGCATTTCTTTCTTATAAGAGTGATAAAAAGCTTTTTCCAAGAAGAAGGAGTGAGAGAGGGTCTTGATCACCTACACCTTCTCAATATGATGACATTTCACCAAAAAGGGATAGAGAGAATCAGTGCTAGGAAAGTAACTTCTTATTCAAATTTTTTATTCTCTGGTACACTGTTTTCTCTCCAGTGTTTTATTTCTACCAACATTTCATGAAGAAGGTTGCAGATCCTTACTTTTGGGACCTGACTTAAAAAAATATTTTAAATAATTTTACGTAATTACATTTCTCCAACTTTACCTCTTTCTTCCCACATGCACATCATTTCCTCTAGTCTCACCCTCTCCTTATAGTGACTCAGCATTTCTGAGGCATTCAGGCCTAATCCCACAAACTGGCCATATTCCATTATTCTGACCACTATAGTGAAGTTCCACAGAAGGGAGTCTACTGAATATGATCAATAGTTAGGGACTATACCCACATCATATGCCTATAAATGGTATATTAAGGTTGACAAGAAAATACAGGTTAAAATGTATAGTTCCAAGAACAGTAAAAGAACAACAACAACAAAATTTTTTCCTCAACATTTTCCACTCTATACATATATAAGGCTGTCTTAACTTTTTTCATATGATATTAAAAAAAATCCTAAATAGTGATGTCTTTCTTTACCTATTTATAAAGGTATTTTGGCTACTTCTCTATTACCAATGTAGGAGACATCAAAATCTCACAAATAGGATTTATTACAATGTTTACATTTATTTTACATTTACAACATTTATTTTAATTCTGGGGAAGGATGAAAAGCCTGTACTGAAAAAACCTTCCCCCTAAGTCAAAACCAACCCTTGTGTATCTTCCACAGTCAATTGCATTGTTTTGTTTATGGGTTGTTTTATTTCTACACCTTCTAGACTCCCCCTGCCCCCAATTATTGCTCTACAGAGAAGATTATAGCAAATGTTAAACAGAACAAAATACCGTAATAACAAATATTTTAGCTATTGATAAACAAGATGAAAGGGCAAAGAAACTGCTTCATGCAAGGAAAGACACAAGATATAAATTGGGGTGAGGGTGCTGGGTATGATCATCTGGAAACAAGACATAAAAGAATCCATCCAGACAATGAATATAATCAACGCTTTCCTTCAATTAAGTGTAAACAATAAATATAAAACAATAGAAATTTCATGCCAGAAGAATGAAGTCAACATAACGTCCCTCTCCATGAAGGCCAAGGATCAAGGAAGTCTTCTGTGGGAAAAACTGCAGCATTAGCATTCCCTGTGCTTAAAAGGGACACAATGAGTAGAAAGAAGATCCACTTTACACAATACTCAGCAGCAAGCATGCCCAAGGAAATCAATACCAATTCTGTCAGCACTGATTTTTGCAGAGCTTTACTCCAACATGTAGATACAAGGTAGGGCATAGGAAGGATAGGCAACAACAGCAACTTTCTTGTGGGCACTGCTGGTTAAGTGTAGAGATTGGTGGACATTGTCCTCCATGGATTTCAAAAAAAACCCACATACGGCAAGATGGAGGAAGCATTATTCCCAAAGTCAAGTCTGCAAGCACTTGTAAGTCCCTTTCTTCCCACACCCCTCTCCAAAGACGGGAACAGCAAGACCCTAGTGTTTTAAGTGTATTTAAAAGAGTGGTCTCACTTGAAAGAGGATTAGTTCTGAATGCAGTGTTCTCTTAAGTAGCTCCAGTTTCCAACAACCAAAAAGCTTTCCTGTGCCAGCCACAACATATTGGTGTATTGAGACGCATCCAAAGGCACATACTGGTATCCATGTTCAATAAGCTAGGAAGCAACCTTTCTTCCTATTAAAACATCAAAACTATACAGCTATCTCAACTTTTTTTTTCCAAAGATTATTCAGTGCCTTCTTATTAATTCCACATCTGAAATGGCACATAATCAATATCAACATAAGCACATATAACATGTATTAAATTCACTGTCTAAAATTTCAAGAGAAATGCTATTCAATAGGTAGGAACTCTATTACAGCTAAGTCCTTCAGTAATATTATACACACTGATTTGCTTTGTTGTCTCTTCCATACCATGGTAATCTGTTTATATTCAAATCATCTTTACCTTCACTTTACCTTTTACCCTGTAGGAAGAAATTAATTTTTTAAATAAATATTTATAAGAATAGGATGAAATAAATTTAAAGGGTACTAAGTGATATAGTTTAGACAGGTTTCATTCTTTACAAAGTTATTCCACAAATCCAAAGTTTTTTCAATTCCATACAATTTCAGGAAAAAATAACCCAACTTACTAGCTGCATCCATACAAAATGGAATATTAGATCTTGTCATTACAAATGAAGAATGCAGGTACCATTTGACAAAAAATGGTAACGCTTTACAGTGGTCTTCACTGGCAGGAAATGAACGCTGCATTTATTAGGTAGTGCACGGTACACTCAAAGCTAAGTAACTCATGCTGCAAGTTTAGGACTCCAAAGAAGCTCCCGTGCAGATACGTCTGCAGTCTAGAGCTATTTTTGGAGAAACACTTTGTTGATGATGGTGTACCATAAGTGAAGACACCAGAATCTACGCTGATTAGTCAAGTCAACTTGGTCTAATTCTCATTTGTTTTATCTACAGTTCAGTTTCTGAACGGTGCTGAAATTCAAAATAATTATTTTTAAGTTAACACAAGGGAAATTACATCCTTGTTTAATTACATGTACTCCTTTAATTCCTAAAAATGGTGGTAGTGACCACCATTAAGTCTTGAATATCTACAGATTAAAACACACACAGTTTCACATCACATATCACTGTTCTGAAAATTCTGCAGATGAGCCTCTTTTTACCTTACCTTGTCATGTTTCTGCTGGTGCCTTGCCCTGGTATCCAGGATATGGTAAGGGGTCTCAGAGTCTCTATTGATGTAATAGATTAGTCTTGAAGGCAGTGTGACTTCTTTCTGGATTGCATTGCTGTAGCTGTTATTTTTACTGTTACTGCTGTTACTCTGTTGAAATGTATTCTCTTCATCTGCCAGTACTTCCTCTATACCGCTTGCTGTTTCATTCCAATGCAGGCCTGGGGAAGAAAGATATGCCAGCCATAAATTCCATGGCAGAATGTGTTTATTTCCATGAAAAAGCTACATATTTGCTTGCAGTTTTCTAACATTTTACTAATGACTCAAGCAAACAAAAAGATAGCTTACTCATTGAGCTAGATTTGATTCATTTTTCAGACATAAAATGGTTTCAGAAAGAACATTGTTTATTTAATTGCATATACATTTTCATTTGCAGTCATAGATTGACTGCAAATGTTTTAATACTTTTCAACCTTCGGGAGGAAAAAAAACCCCTAATTTAACGGATATGTAGTTACCCCCTACATCCTCTTTGATAGCTACATTCTTTCACAAAAAATCAAAAAATCTACAAAAAGCTAAGAATACTCCCCATGTTGCTAACACACTGAATTCAGAGTCCATGTGCACTGAATGCTAAACTTCCTATTATGTAAAGGGAATTGATTTCTACTTCTCTTAACTTTGACAAGAGCCCTTTTCTTCAGTGGCAGCTTCTGAAATGAAATTTTGTATCTTTCCTCATTAAAATTTCAAGATAGTCAATCAACGCGATGTAACAACATAACAATATTACAATAACGGCAATGTACTAACAATAATAACATGATGCACAGACAGACTGCATTCAGAGCATTCCACATGTCACCTATACGCAACCAAGCGCAAATAAACAACAAAGCACACACGAAAATCCGACCCCAAGCAGACAAATTAGCGGATCCACGTCCCCATGCACCGTGACACATACAAAGCCCACCGAAGCTTTTTGTGTCGCATCCCTCACCGGCGTCTTTCCAGGCACAGCATCCCTACCCAACACACTGCAGCACCGGAACCGCACGTACCTCTCTTTTGTGTAAGCAAGACAAGGAAATGTTAACTGAGCCCCGGGTTTACACACTCCGACACAGACACGTACACAAAGCTGGGAGCGGGAGGGGAGGAAGGAATGGTTGAGGGGAAATGGATGTTGCCGGGGTTTATGGCGGAGGACGGGGACCGAGGGGCCGCAGACACCTCAGGCACACGCCCCCGCACCCCCGCC
>VZTD01005804.1:3197645-3234147 GCA_013397725.1 Rhagologus leucostigma | reverse complement strand
GGGCGCGGCCGAACGGGTTGAAGCGGCAGCTAGGAGCGGGTGCGCGGCTGCCCGCGGTGTAGCGCACAGACCTTTCTGCTGACGCGGGCACAGCTGCAACCGGCTGGGTTTAGGAATTATTTTAAAGAACTTTCACGCAGAGTGAAATTACTTTGAAATCCGTCAGCCCTGAGCAAAGTTCGGAAGAGTCTCTGGAGACACTGAACAGCGGCAAGGGCAGCTTGTGCTCCTGAGAGCAGGGGCAGGCCGGTCTTCGGGGCCGGGCAGCTCTGCAAGTTGAGCCATTTCAGAGCTGGCAGTCCCCAGCTACTGCAGAGGAGTGCATGAGCAGCCCCTGTGCTCCAAGGGTTGTGCGGAGCTTCAGGCTCCCCCGCTTTTCCCTCCCAACGCCTCCAGCTAACAGCTCTGTTCCTTGCATCCTCTCGGCGTTCTCTCTGGTCCCTGGGACCCGCTCATCCTTACTGCAGCTAACCTCTGCAGTGAAGGGGGGATGGAGGTGAGAACCAAATGTTACCAGAAAAAGGTGTACGTATATTGACAAAGAAAATGGGTGTGTGTACAATAAACCAAGAGGAGGACTGCAGGGACGTGCATGGTCAGATTCTGACCTGGTGTAAATCCACTCTGCTATGCTGTGTTCAGCAGCAGACAGTCTGGACCGCAAACACAAGGATTGGTGCATTTCTGTGCAGTAAATAGTATATCTCATACTTCCAGTCTAGCATGCCTGGGGTGAACCATCAACATGAAGAATAGTTGCAAAGATAAAAATAACTTCAAAGAGATGTAAGAAGATGAATCTGCTGCTTTGTATTCATTCCGTGACTTCAGGAGTCAGAAAACCTGAGTTCAGAGACAAGTTTAGATATGGAGTTCTTAGCAAACATTTTGGCCAGCAGACTTCTAATACCCAAGAACAGATATGCTTTATTTTGGTGCAAGTCTTTTTGCTGAGGAAATAAAGATGTTTCTCCTTTTTTTATGTCTGGATATTGCTTTTTATTTGTCAGCTTATACCTTCTACTTTGAGTCTGCATACCACATGGATTTCCAGAAAGATAGGTAGTTTTCTGTTTCACATAATTTTCTCTACATTCCAGCCTGAATTCATTATCATTGTTAATTTAGAAAGTATAAGCAGTTTTACAGATCATTACCACGCAGACTACTTTATAACAGTAGTGTTATTACTTCTTTAAAAAATTAATTCTGAATTCTCATGCTGGTTGAATAGATGCTGCTTGTGGAAACTCAAAATCTAGGTGTGTAACAGCAGACAAACACATAGAAGAGACAGATCCATCGTATGGCCAGGGGTAAAAAAGAACATAAAATGTGCCTTAGGATTTCACTGTTGTCTAGGTCTAATGAGAAAGCTATACTGGTTTTCTACATAAAATGGTCTTCCTTAAGGCTCACTTTCCAGACGTTTTCCATGCTGCCCACCCAGCCCAGCTGTTCCTCGTCATTAGATATCACTAGAATATTTCAAACAACAGCAGCTCACATTTCTTCCCATAAACATATAAAGAGAACAAAGGATTAGTTATGTCAGTGCATTCAGATCTAAAATAAATACAATTTGAAAAAAATATTTTAAGAGCAAAGAGAAAAAGAGTAGAATGATCATGCAATTAAAAAAAAAGTCCAGAAACTTTCACCACACACAAGAAGCAAGTCTAGCAAAAATGAATGCTGGAAACACCTGCTCCCTGAAACTATTAGGACCTGATTTTGCTGGCCAGATTTCAAGGGCAGAAAATAATGATTGCCTTTTTGTACAAAGGTGGTCTAATGCAAAGATTTTCTGAAGTTCTTTTAACTCATGTACAAGCCTGCAGCAGGAATAATCACCTGAAGAACCATCTAAAGCAGACATGCTTACTCTCCAAAGCCCTGATGGGCATGTAGCTCAAGCTGTGCCTCATAAACCTGCTAGAAACCTTCAGATAGTCATATGCAGTTCACAGAGCATAATCAGCTCAAGATGAAGTGTCCTACTATGAATGACAGCTGCTTTTTCTTTTTTTTTTTTTTTAAACTTGCTTTCAACTTTGAAAGACACTGTGAAATAATCCCAGATAGATTGCACTGTAGATGTCTGAAAACAAAATACCAGAAGCATGGATTATTGTAGTATCTGCATCCAGTGAAAGAAATTGAAACATCTGAGTCAGAAGCACACAGGAAACAGCTGACAGCCAGAGCTTCAAGACTGGCTGGGGAGCAAATGTGTACCAAGCAGGTTATACACATCCTTTCGATCAGGGTGATAAATACACTTCACATCAAAACTTCAGATGATTGCCCAGAGCTTTCCAATTCCTTCCTCCTTTATCAGGCTGGGGGTCAGTGAGCACATGGGATGAAATTTCATTATGCTACAATTCAAATAAAAAAAGCTTCAGATGCAAAACTGCTGATTATAATCTTGGCTGTTCCTATTGATACTCAGTGGGGAGATGTTAGTCCAGACTCTGTTAACCCAGCCATGAGGATAACAACCTTCCAACACAATCAAATGCCTTTTCTGTTGTCACCTGAAAAAGTCACCATACCACTTGTCCTGGGACAATCTCTATGTAAAATATGATTTTAAAGAACTTGTTCCTTACAAAGCATAAATAATATTGATCTTTCTGAGTGAGCACAATAAGACAGTGTCTTATTAGAAAATAATTCCTAGATTTCAACAGTAGTGTCTTATCCAACATTTATTTCGAGAATCCATGTAACAAGTCCTGTAACAAATAAGCAAGTGGGATATTCCCAGATATTCCCCACAGAGAAAAACTGGTTTTCATTGTAACAGAAAGAGGAATAATTCTGTTGCAAATGGAATATGAAGGAGACAAGTTCAGGAGATGCAAACATGAGTGACTGATTTATTAAAAAGTCTTTGGAAGGATGCCATAAGAACACTGGCTATCAGATTTACAACAGTGATGATCATCACAGACGAGTAAAGCACTAGCATAGTCTGTCACTTCAGTAATGACAGGTGATTGCAGCTGGGCAGCTCCGGACTGACCCTGGCCAATGAAAGGGATAAACTCCATGGAGGGCAGGCAGCACAAACAGCACGGCAGAAGCAGCCACTGCTGAACTCTGCTCCCAGGGAAGGGCAGTAGTCAAGTCTGATTCTGATTTACTCACATTACTGTAGCACTAGCAGGTTCAGCCATAGGCCAGGGTCCTGCTGTGCTCTGTGCTGCACACACAGGACAAAATGACGGATCCCTGTTAAGAGAAATTTTCTTTTTATTTGCAATAGCAAATAACCCAGGCAATGCTGTAAGTAACAGAAGAAATCTAACAGCTCTAGGAGGGGTACCAAGCATGCTGCAAGTCTAAAAAGCGGTAATTACACAGGGGACTTTTAACAATAGAACGTCATTAGCTGGCACATAACTAATGCACACAACCTGTAATCTGCATGCAAAAGAGGGTGGTAGCCATTCTCTATTTCTCAACAGGGGGTTAACAGTGAAGACTAAGCTGTACTGAAACTTCATGCCACCCATATTTCCTTACTTTGTACCATATGCAGTGTAAGTATGGATAATTTATACCGAGAAGAAACCTGGTAATTGCAATGAACAATGCATTTCATTAGCATAACTGGTTTTAATCATTCATGTTTGAATACTCACCAGTTCTTCATGTTCAGCTATTCTTAAAGAGCTCCTCAGTAAGTAGAGTGAAAGAGACTATTGCTGTTAGATTTTTTTAAAATTATATGACCTTCTCTTGCTACACATCCCACCACCTAACAATGCAGCAGTGACACAGCATTTAGTCAGAAAAATCGGTACTTTTCATTTCTTCTGTTTATTTTAGCCTCTTTAAATACTTTTTAGCAACTGAGGGGGCGGGGAAGCATTAAGTGATACAGTAATGTGAGAAATACGTAAGACAGATTGAGGAAACAGAGCACTAACTCTAGATTCTTCAGAAGCAGACATCACTTTCCAAACTAGATCTAACAGAACTGGGTTTCCATTAGCCTTCACTTTTCCATCTTTATTTCAACCTCGTACACTTTAGAGGAAGACCTTTCTCCTGTTACTTCGTAGTTCAACAGAGCCCTAAGAACAGTTTTCCCCTCTGTGTACAATAGTGGAACTATGTACAATATTGGGCACGACACTATTTTAAACACAGTAATACTATAGAATAAAATACAGCAAAAAATGTCACTTTTCCCTCAGAACCGTCACTCATTTACTGAGATCTGTGCGCACATCTTCATTAATAACTCTCCTCACCAGTGGTTCTGCACAAATGAACTCTTGCAAGTACTGTATGTTCCAGCACTCCAGGGTAGAATATACACAGTAATTAGGATATACTTGCCAGCCCTCTCCCCTTAACTCTGTGAAATGTTAATGTTAAGGTCAAGTGAAGAAAGTAAAATGATAAAAAGAATATATCTTAACAGTGTTCAGCAGGGAAGGAAAGGGAACACAGCTGTGCTGCTAATAGCAAATAGGTCAGAGGGTTTATTAATTGCAGTTCAAATTGCATCCAGGTGAAACTTTAAATAAATAATTTAATTCTGGATGCAGGAAAAATTATTTTGAATAAATGTGCCAGACCAATTTCAGAATTAATTCACTGTGTCCTCCTGTATAATTAACTAAGCCTTCATAGCCAAAGGATTTTACAAGCTGTTTAGTAGGATTCCTCAGCAGCATTTAAGCAACTGCATGCAAGAAATTGTACACAAGACATTGCAGTAAGGGTTTGTGCCATCAGTGGAAATATTCTCATACTAAAAACTCCAATTATTCACCATATTGTCCAAATTATTAATGAGAGAGAGAGCAGCAGCAGCAGCAACATGCTGGTCAATGAGACTACCTAGAACACATTTGTCAACTGTTCTGATACAGATATACTTAGCAAGTAAAACATATGCCACCAGCAGGGAAAAAAAAGGCTGCTCTTCTAATAAGCAAGCGCTTCTAACTCTGGCTGTGACAGCAGCCTGCTCCTTGCTAGCTTGTTTCACTCTTGTGAGGTAAAATGTAAAAATAGCGTCAAGAAAGTACGATGGGGTGGCAGGGGAAATCTTACTTAGATATGTACTTTGATTTATACATGCTTCAAAATAAATACATAGAGTTTACATCCCAAACACTTGCCACAGCCGATCAAACATTTCCGAGTGGTAGGTTCTAAAAAAGTTGGATTGCAGCTATTCCAGTGCAGCTTTGGAAAGGGGAGGGATGATGTCATCATTCATTCCCTGACACACTTGCACAGGGGAGAAGGGGACTGCAAGGGATTTCTGGAGTCATCAAGTCCAGCCCCTGCCTATTCCACTGCACAGTTCATTCCACACATTGCCTTCAAGTGTAAGTGGGGGATTTGTCCTTCTACTGCCACTGGAAGGCTGTTTCAGAAGCTCACGGTTAGAATCACTAAGTAAATCTTCCTCCTTCCCAGACTAGATTTATTCATGTCCAACAGAAACCTATTTGTTCTTGTGCCCCCCATTTGTTCCTATGGCAACACTAGCACTAATAGCTCATTGCCTCTACTGGTAGAAAGGACCAGGCTCTCAATGCTTACAGCATCTAAGCCCAAGTGATGGGTGAAAATTTCATGAGACTGAAGTTGAAAATATCTTCCAGCACAGAGAGGCCCCAAAGAGTAAAGGCTGCATTAGCCTGAGAAGCAGAAGGAATACGGCCATGCCAGTACAACACATGCTTGAGCTACTGAACTTCACTAGGAAAAGGAACTTACTGTCTATAGCTACTACTGCTTGGAAGATGGTTCACCGGGCATGGACATGCAGAATTTAAAGTTGTTACAGTTGCTTTCCTAGTGTTCACCCCAGAACAGAAATATTCTTCCTTCAATAATTGGCAGGTGCTGAGGTGCTGCTCAGGTACAGAGGCGTGCATTCAAGAGAGACACCTGTGCTGCTGCTGCTGCTGTCATCACTGCTGTCATACTATGCTATAAAAGGCAGGTAAAAATGCTGAGAAGCAGCAATGTTCATCACATGAGGGAAATCCTGGCGTTTCAAAAAAATGCAGCTCTACGAAACAGGCGGAAAAAAACCCAGAAACTGTTATATCCAGTTAGGCATCCTGCCTTTTCTTCATAGACAAATTTGGACCAGTTTCCCTGCTCTTTCCCTAATTAGGCATAGGGATGAATCAGACACGAAACATGCTACCCTAAAAGATTCCTATTTGATGTTATATCTAGGCTTTGGCACTGATTCCCCTAGAGAGCCTAAAACATTCAACCATCATTTCACTACAGAGATGGTCTGAATTTTTAAGAAAAATCAGTGCAAAGTATTATCAAATTGTTGCACTAAAGCCCAACACATTTGAGTTACTAAAATATATTTTTTATCACATAAATAACTTGCAGTATTGGAAATGGATCACAGATTGGTGTGTTATGATCCCCACACCAAAGACCTTCTAAACTAATTTCCTTGTAAGTTTTATATACAACCAAAGGAAGGCATCTTTCAGCTTTTCCCTGCCAGTCATTCCGGACCTATGGATTCCCAAATCTTAAAGAGGTTAGTCACAGATTTGGTCATTCTCATGACCCATCTGTCAAAGAGAGCATCAACATAGTAGTTTTGTAACATTACATCAAAATTATGCACACATCCCAGTGAATGTTTTGCATAATTTCTACTATTAGTTTCTTGAGCAGATTCTTGCTTCCTAAGGAAGCTCAAGTAAATTTTCAATCTCCCAAAGCACAAAAAGGATCACGACCTGACAATATTTTACTACTGTACCAGACTCAACCTGCCAGTGCCATAATGCAGCAGATATTTCAGGGGTTTCCTTCTTCTGCTTTGTCATCTTTGTACAGATGCAAATAAGATCCAAACAGTCTTTCCCCAATGTAGTATGCACCCCTCAGGCTTCTTGTTAATTTTCTGAAGAAAAATCTCAGCCACAAATCTTTAGAGCACAAAAAAACCCAAGTCCTCACAACCATGAAAGGGGGTACTCCTCTCTCACACCCACAGGAGCCACACACAGCCCTCCCATGTGGATTGTCGTGTCAAGAACCCACACTTGGGGGATGTGAAATTATGTCCTTTACCCCGCTGCTTTCATTTTTCCTTTCACCCACGTGAACTCACACTTAGTCACCCTTCAAAGATCTTATTATTTCTCTGTAAGCGTATGTTCCCTATGGCTTTCTGGAATTGCTTATCCCACTAGTTAACCACAAGTTTACACACACATTATTATTTGTTGTTACTTTAAGACATCCTTGGAAATTAAAGCAGCACTATTTTATCCTGCATGGAGTATCTTTGTAGCATACATAACTGAAAAAATGCTAGTTTTCCTATACTCCCCACTACCAAGAAACATTTATTATTCAAAACCCATAGATCAAAAATAACTTTTTCTATTATTACTTCTAAAACTGCTTCTTATGAGCAATTAATTAATTTGCTTTTCTCTCTTAAATTCCATCCATATCTTATGGCTAAGAAATGCTCCAACATTAACCACCTCTCCGTTTCTCATCTCTTCATCCCATTTTTTACATGTGGGCACCACAAGTCCCACAAATAAAGAAGGAGGTTGCTTCCTTTCTCAAGGTTGTTGCCTTGAGAAAGCAAAGGCTTCAATGTTTGATGATGCCAGAACAATTTCTTGCTGCAGATGAGCACAAGGGGCATGGCACAGTTGTCTGTGCACACAGGTGCCAGCTACTGCTCAAAGACAGACGTCACCAAAAGCAGTCCATACCTATAATTAAGGTTTAGCTGCACCATCTGCAGTATCATGGTTAAAGAATTTCACATAAATGTTAAGAAAAACATAGGGATGCAGCAACATTAACTTGCAGCAGAAAATATTTGCTTACTGCAAGCAACTCCAGAAAATTAGCTGTTCCTACTTGTAGCTGAAAAGGACCAGTTTGCTGATAATTAAAGCATTGCAAACATCAAGTACCTAAACAAGAACCAAAATGAAAAAAACCTCACTGCTGACTAAATTGGATTTCAGACCAAACATTCCCATATCAAATGCATACACAAAACTTGGATCATGGGGCTGCAGAATAATTTACTCAGAAAAACTTGAATTATTCTTAATTTTTATGACTATTCTCATGTGCTGATACTGCATGTGGAGCTTGGATTGCAAAAGAATTTCTTAAATAAATTAACAAATATGCTTCAGCTGGCAGAGCTTGGTGGATTGGAGCATTAAACAGCAGGGAACATGCCCAAAGGTACAAAGCAGATTAACAACACAGTCTAAAGGACAGTCTGACCTCTGCTGGCCAAAGGCATTTCAAGGCCCTTCCCACTGGATGGTGTTTTCCTGCCTGTTTTAGTTTTTTTTAGCATTATTTTAGCTCCATTCCAAAATTTATGGTGCTCTCCAACATAGTTGCGTAATCCATGAAACCTCCATTTACCAAAGAGATCCTGCTGAGCACAAAATGTCTCTTTTTGCTCATTCTGCTTACAGATAAATTGACTTTTCTTGTAGAAGAGAGAACTGCTTCTAAACAGCCTTTACCATCCATTGATTCAGGCTCTGTTTAAGCAGTACAACAGTATATCACAACATTATACCACCTACAAACTCTAAGAGGGAAATAACTAGCTGAATGGATACGGACAAGGAACATCACTGTAATAAAATAATAAAAAAATTCTTAGATCAAAACCAATGCGATCAGAATTATAGTATTTCTTTTGCAATATTTTGCTAAGTAATAATCACAAGAAACCCATGCAATTCCATTTCTGCTTCAGGAAGTTTGGCCTCTGAATAGTTCCATTCAAAATGTCAGCCTGTTTTATGTTAGGTAAAGAATGACCTTATTTTCTTGAGCCTAATTGTTTTAAATCCTGACTACACTGCAGCCAAGCACCCAGACCAGTGTAAAGAGCACTGGTTACCTCCTAGGAGCTACCGTGCTTGAAACCTCTCTCTCTCTCCAGTTTTCAAGTGAATTTAGTTATTTCTATTGTGAGAACAGCCCTTGCAGATGTGGGCATATGGTAACAGCCCTCAGTCTGGGCTTAGAAATAGGCTTCCAGTGACATTTAAATGCAGGCTTCTGGAACCGCTTTTGGTCCCAGACAAATGTGTAAAGGCAACCAGTTGTAGAGCCAAAACTAGAATCTGTACTGGAAGCACTAATGTGCTTATCCAGTCAGGGTAGAAAATGTTATTTGGCTAATATGAGCTGTCATGCAGCTGAACTGAGAGCTCAAATTTAAAATATTCATCATCATCCTAGCAATCTTATCATCCCCTCTCTTCTCCAAGAGAGCAATGAAGAAAAAGCCTTACATTTTCAGAGCTAACTGTTTTACAGAGGTAACATCTTTTGTTGCCAAGCCTGAGTCATCCCTACAGACTCATTTCTCGAAGAAGCGTGCACATAGAACTGACAGCTGATCACAAGCCATCTCCCAACTTCCATAAAATCTTATAGGTTTTAAAGCAACCTAGTAAAATTAAGACACAGTAACCTTTTCTTTATAGTGGCAAACATTAAAAAAACTCTCTGTTACTGTAGTTATGAAGAGGGAAGACTTTTTTATTCATAAAACTAGGTCACTAAGGAAATGCCATGCTCACGTAGCAGGGGTGTGCAGATAGCATATTTCCCAGCTTGTTACCACAGCTTGGACTGCCCTGTTTGCCTCTCAGTTGCTCCCAGTGCAGTTCCGGCACTGGACCTTGCAGGGCCCCCAGCACCAGCGACACACATCAGGGGCAATGACCCTGAACCCCAGAGCTTACCCAGGCATTGCCCTCAGCAGAAATGAGATCTTGAGGGGCAAGTGGAGTCAGCACAGAAGCTTTATCAGCTGGTAGGTTAGAGTATTAAGATGGTAAATAGCAGGCGGTAACAACTTTAACTTCTAAAAAGCACAGATACTGGATAAATAATAATCTTCCTTCAGGATTTCTTTTGGCTGATCCCACCATACCAGCCAGACCATGTCAGTATTGCCCATGTAAACTGTGAGCAGGGAGATTCTCCCAGCTGGCCTATTGCCAAGGAGGAGCTCCAGATGCTGGGTTGCCAAGTGCCATCAGCCTTCTGGGGACAGGCTTGGCCAGGGGTAGAGAGGCTTGTTTGGTGAGAATCAGTTTGGCAGAGTAAGTTCCTGGGTAAAAGACTCTGAGGATGCACAGGGAAAAGTGCTAAACACCACACCCAAGACCTGCATGGTTTGGGTCTGAAGGCCTTTGCTGGAAATACAAAAAGACAAAGGAGGCCCTTGGGTGACTGGCTCCCTCCCACCAGCCCAGAAGCCTCCCCACCACACACTCATGGGTAGGTACATGGATCAGGCACTGAGCTCCTTCTGGCCCACAGCCATCTTCAGGCTCTTTGGAGGAAATCTCACTGCCAGTGAAGATGTCAGTCAGCACCTCTTCAAATTTCCCTGTTCCCTGCTGCCGGCCAGATCAGGCAGGAGCAGCCCCACAGCACAATCGCTATTGCAGCCAGGTCACCTTTCACACTCACTGCCATGCTGAGTGGTGGGGCAGCAGCAGATAAGGGCTCAGTAAAGGCAGGAGTTGGGCAAGGACAGCCAGATCTCAGTGGGTGCTAGCGCGAGCGCTGTCTCCTTTTGTCTTTCTCATCCCTTGGCTTCCTGTCATGTCACTGTTGGAATTGAGGCAGTGGCAAACAAGGACCTTGGATCAGCACTAGGGGTGCCTTCCGTGTTTGAACCGTTCTGAAAGGATGTGAGCTCCCCGGGTTACTTTCCTGGCGGAATGTCTCAGGTTTCATTGAGTGATTTTCCCATGTCACGCAAGCAGTTTTTTCTGGCCTCTTTCTGGCTCCTTTGCTGCAATGCTTCACTGTCAGTTCAATGAAACTGCAAATAATGAGACAAGAAGTGCCAAATGCTCATCTGGTAACCCTCCTACCACATCTTTCACAGGTCTCAGATGGCTGTGTCAGGAGGAGACAGAGACATCCTTTGCTGCCTCTCCTGAAAACGGATTCTGTTTTGATGAAATCAGTTGTAATCTCTTCCCACTTATCCTGCCAACCCCAAGCTCCACCCAGCATGAATCCTTGGTATGATCTGCATTAGACTGCCAGCAAGGCCTGTTACTTTTCCAACTGACATTTGGAGATAGCAGAGATTTCTTACTTTTTTAAAAAAATTTTTACAGTAAAGATGTCCTCAAGGAATTTACATGGAGAGCTTTCCATTATGTTCTCCAGCAGATATTTCTGCCCTAATAGGAAAGGAGGCTGAATATCTAGAAGGCTCTTTGCTCAAGGCACGTAGTAATTAGCATTCCTTGTGCCAGGAGGAAGAGGACTAGACTTTCCCCAGCCATCTGCCGAATACGCCTTGCCAATGTCAGAAGAGCATTTTGCTATATAAACAGCACAAAGCATATATCCATATACAATTTTGAAATTTAGTAATTTTCCATTGAAAATAAAATCTGTTTTTGCATAGCGCAAAGAGGAAAAGTGGAAATACAGCTCAGCATAATAAGACACTGAAAGTGATGTTATTGAATCTTAAATATTAGTTTTGGACACACTGACACTAGCTAAAAATGGCCATGTAATGCAAGTTCTCAGAGATTTTACAAACTACCTTCATGACATCCAAACTTTTTCAGCAAATACTTTTGTGATTACTCTGCTGAATAGGAAAATTGAAACAAGCAAGTGAAATGTAAAACAGGGACTTCTAAATTTATTTGGAAAAAGTAATGCTGCAGGGCCTTGGAGGAAGAGACACCCACGTTCTCTCAACTCTAAATTGTTACACCATCCTTCACCAAAATATTTTCAGTTACAACAGACAAGTTGCACTCTGCAGAAAGGTAATTCAATTTTCTGGTGAATTTTGATATATTCTTGCATTGTGTTTCATTACAGTTTGAAGCAAAACAGACTTGTTTTGTTTTCAGTCGCCTACCAAAGAGGATGGAGCTACAGCTCTGGAAGAGCCTAGTCTTTCCAGTCCAGAAGCTGAGCTGCTCAGGATCTGGCAGACATCATTACAGAGACTTCTTCCTGCCCGACCACACTCCACTAGCCCAGGATTTGGAATTTATGGATAGCAGGTACATTGGTATCCTCCAGGTATATCATGGAGAACTTGGGAGTAAGAACGTCCAAATATTTAGTTGACAGTAATCCATTTAGCTATGCCCCTACAGCTGGACCCTTCTCCTGTCAGGCCTTCAAGCAAAACAGGATCTCAGTGCTTCTCTACCCTATTGCAAGTGACAGAAAAAGCAGAAGAGAAAGAAGATGACATACAGCCTACTGCCAACCCCGTCTTGTGTCAAGGCAGAAAATACTTATCAGTAAATTAAGATTTAAATACCAGTTTTCCCCTTGCTTCAATATTCACAGCCTACTAGCTATATCCTGAAATATAACAAAAAATTACCAAGAGCTGCTGAACAGCCTCAATATCCACTGATTTCAGAAGCAGAATATCAAATACACTGTAAGCAACAAACCTGGACAGAGTTTTATGCCTAAAAAGAATGTTTTCTATCTCTAATTTTTGTAATTCTCTTAAAATCCATACACCAGCTCTTTAGGCTTCATGAGCCTTGTTAGAAGTACAAGCCTTCACATTGGCACATTTTAAAAATAACCAGTGAGTAAGATCCTGCTCTCATTTCTATAAAAACTCCCCTACTGATGATAAAAACTGGTTAATAATTTAACAAAGTAATCCAAGTGTTCTAAAAGTGGCACAGAGCCGTTTACATTTAAAAGAAAATGCTTAGCTATAGGAGATTAATCTGTGAGAGAAGTCTATTATTTAATACAGAAAACCCTTCCAAAACCATTTGCATAGACTCCTAACATCACCTACCCATGGGTAACTATAGTCTACTGGCTCCTCATGCTGTCTTACTCTCACGTTCAGAGAATGGCTCTGCAGAGAAAAGGCTGGCTGCTTACAGACTGAAATATTACCCACAGGAGGTTAGTGTAGTTCAGCCTCTGTAATCCAGATCTAAATGATCTAAATTCCACAACTTTACCCAGGCCCCTACAAAGAAGTAAGAAAAATTGAGTCCTTCCAATACTGATACATTGATCTATAAATCAGAAAGAATTGGAGGGTTGGTATTTCTTTTGTGGATTCTGGAAGGTTGCTTATCTCCACAAGATCAGGGATCTCCATTTATGCTGAATGCCATTTTTACTGATATTAATTTCTGGTTACCTAGGGCCTGATCCTTATAAACATCAAGCAAATACTTGGACCAGCATCCAGATCATTCAAACTTCTACCATCAATCAGCATGCATTTTGATTTGAAACTGAAGAAGGTGAAAACTAGTGAACACATTTAAAATGTTTCTCTTAAGCATTTTACCTTACCTCAGTTTTCTAGCCTTTAAAACAAGCATAATACCAGTTTATTACTAAGAAATACTTTGAAGAAAAACAATTAATTGGAAATTATGGAAAATGGAAAAAATAAATGTGAATAATTTTATTAGTGCATCCCCACATCCTTCATGATTCATCTTAAAGGTAAAGCATAAAAATATTTTTAAATGTTTTTGGACTGATATCTATATTCCAAAATTTTATAATTTAACAGGGGTTTTGTGTTGGTTTTTTTAATACATTATTTTTTATTTTTCAGACGAGTTCAAATTTTATAGCCAAATCTATGTATAGGGAATACTGAGCTTCTGGATAGCTGGAAGTGAAGCCTGAAAGAAAAATTACAGTTGCAAGGCATTTTCTAATTTGGTTTATAAATAGATGGCTTTGACATACCACTCACAAAAACAAAGCTATAGTTAGCTTGCCTGAAGCAGCTGTGCAGCTGGGAGGAGAACATACGCTGGCAGCCCGGCTGTGCAGTCGCCTGTGTTGTGATACACACTATCAAAGCACCAGTTAAGAACACAGGAAGAATTAGCATTTTGGCTCGAGGCAGAGAGATAGGAAGTGGTCTTTGATTTTACACCATCCAACATGTGAGCCACTGAAGAAAAGCAAGATAAATAGATTCTTAATTGGAAGCAGCAGGTAAGAAACTGTAACACAAGTCAACTTCTCGGGTTAGTCAGGTAGACTCATGTCAAAACTGCTGTGTGCTGTAGTTGGAAAGCTTTTCCACTACTGATAACTGTATGTCAAAATAATTCATATATTTAAGTAAAATGAACAAACATTCTTGGGAGTACGAATAGTGGAGTGGATACCTCAGGGAATGGCACATCACGCTTGGGACCTGACCCAGGCTCCCTTCTGGCACTGAAGGTGTTTGCGTTGACACCAGCTGATTTCAGCCCAACCACACGGATGAATATTCTGCTACACCTGCAGCACTCTGGCTCTGAATCAGCACAAAACGTTACAGATTTCAGATACAGCTCAGAAGTAGGTCCCCTTGAACTGACAGAAGCTTGCTGATGACAGAAGTTAGCTCTTAGGTGATCAGCTCTTAGGGCTGTAACTTACTGGAATCACGTCTTCTTGCCCTCCCTTCACTGGAACAGATACAGCAACACTAAAGTTTATTTTGTATTTATTAAATTCACATATTCAAACTGCAAAATTAAGATCCATATCTAAACTGTGCAAAATCTCAACACAGTTTGTTTCAAGTCCACCTCTCAATTAGATGTTTTCTAGCTGACAAATAAGCCCAGTACATGCACAAATATGAATGGATAAAACCTTGATATCACACGGTGAATGCCATCATAAAGGCCTTTATACTATACGCAACAATTTTTTTTTAATCAAGAGTGTTTCCAGCCTCTTAGTACTTATTCCAACCTTAATTTTCAGTGTAGTAGACATATATTTTGCAATTGCAAGAGAAATTCTATGTGCCTTAAGCGACATAATACCAAGAGGCTGAAAAAGAGCAAGTACCCTCCCACAGGCTGCTTACAAAAACATCTCTTGACATCTGAGATGCTACATGACCTTCACTTACATCGAGTCCATTAAGTTTAAATATTTACTTTAAATAAAAATAAAAACTACCACAACCTTTCCTCAACAAAGCAGCCATGCTTACCATACAAATACCTTCAGAATTCATCATTTAGAAAGAAAAGTTTTCTTCCTTGAAAGTACAAAGCTGAGACTGTCATACAAGTGGGAGTCCTCTTTACTTCTAAGTGTTAAAAACATGAAAATGAAAGTTAAAACCAAGTGAACTTGTGCTTGAATTTCACTACTCAGTCCTTTCGAATCCACTTATAGGCTGAGAATTTTGACTGTCAAGACACTGCTAAAAGCACAAAGTAGCTCTTTATAACAGTGCTGAAGAAAGAGAAAGGAGAAAAAACTCAAACCAACCACAACTTAAGTATCTCACATAAAATTTCAGAGTGAGTTGCAGACTCATGCCTTCCCCACCTCTTCAGATGTAAAAGAATTTACAAAGAATTTACTAAGTTTCACACAAACTGATGACAGTGGAGCTCAGATTTACAAGTCATTTTTTGGCAAAGGTTAATTATTTCCCCCTAAAAACTTAAGAGAAATGAGTATATTAACAAAGAAAAAATAGAGCACTCCTACTCTATTTAAGATGGACTAAGAGAAAGAACTTAGACTGATGACAAAGACATGCCACCGTATTCAAACAAAAAGAAAATGAAAACAAAATACCCTCTTGTCGCTGTTGATGAGAAAGGACGATGAGAAAGGACACGACCAAAGTCCAGAGAAAATAGCTTATTTAATTAATTATAAATCAGTTTTTATAAGTTGAGTCACCAGCATGGCAGAAGATTATTGGACCTCTGACCAACCACCCATCAGGGTGATTGGTCAGTCCACTCAACACCCATTTCAAAATATTTCTTTTTAGGATATCGTAACAGTCCTTTGAAAAACAACAGGTGCAAAGATAGAGAAATAGTTTACAAAAACCCTTAACAGTATTTTGCATAGTTTCTGTGAGAAACATAAGGTTCTCACAGAATGCAGCAGAAAGCTGAAAAAGTCCCTCTGGTATAGCTTTTCAGTGTCCACACCCTCTTAAAGATAAATCTAAGCATAAAAGGAGGCATGAACATTGCAAGCTCTCACACTGGGAATATTTGTAACTTCATCTCTGATATCTGACACAAATTTATCAAGGTTTTGTTCACAGCAAATTTAGGAGAGAGTGCAGTGGCAAAATGTGCTAATCTAATGTTACTATTTTAGCTGTTCTACAGATTTTTAGTCTACATACCTATATTTTTACAGAATTGACATCCCTTATCCTTAAGAAAGGAGATAAAGAGACAAAGTGGTAAAAGCCTGGGTTTTTGCACAATGCCACCAGCCTGCTTTGGAGAAGGCAATGGCAGCACAAGTCAGCAAAAGAAGGCTCTTTTAACTCCAGTTCCTCCAGCCCTCCTCATTAAAAGCTATTGAATCTAATTATCAGCAGTTGGAAACCAAATAGAAGCTCCTGATGACCACAGGCAAGGAAGTCCATACAAAAGAAAGAAGCAAAAGAAACGACAAGAAACTTACAGTGTGAAAAAGCTCTAAAAAAATAAGCCACAGCAAGTTACCCTGAATGCCATGTTTGTAAAATATTTATCAAACCAAATTAATACTAAGGCAATTAGAACAAAATCTTGGACTCAAGGTAAACCAACACAGAAGTCTCAATCAACAGCAAATGGACCTAAGAGCAAACAGAAAACTAAGTCATTAAAAGAACATACATAAGAAGTGCAGAGACTTGTAATAAATTTATATTTGTAGCACACAACTGTAAAGTTTTAGATTTGCAGTCAGCAAACCCATATAACTTGAAATAGTCGAGAGAACAAAGGAAAAATCTAGTGGGGAAAAAGAAAAAAAACCAACAAAAACTCAAACAACCCAACTTCTGTAGGATGAAAAGAAGGGTCAAGCCTTAGAAAGTTGGCTTAGAGGACTCAATTTGCCACAAAAGCCAGGTAAACCCAGTGTCTTGGGGTGACCCTATCATGTGTATCCCCCATCATGCTCTATGCCCAAAAAGTAATATTTTGCCTTTTCTGTGCCTTTAAACTGAGCTTGAGAAACATCCAGGAAAACCAAACCTCACGTAAGTCCTCATCGGCACCTTCACCTTTGAGCTGGGCTCCCCACTTGAAGAGAATCTCCCGTGGCACAGCTGGGCAAGGGTGTCAGTGCCAGCTGTTCCCCACAGCCCCTGTGGACAGTGCCAGCACACCAGGGGACACGCAGCAAGAGCACTGGTTCAGCTGCCAGCCAGAGAACAGACATGCAGAGCGTGGCAAAAGGACAAGACGCAGTGAGCACAAACAAGGAAACTCTGTTTAAACACAGAGATAAAAAACCTTTTTAACTGTGGGGGTGTGGGTGGCCAGGTGCTGGAACTGGTTGCCCAGAAAGGCTGTGGAATGTCCATGCTTCGAGACGCTAAAATCGGTGGGATGTGGCTGGCCCTGAGCAGCCTGCTCCAGCTGAGCCTGCTGTGAGCAGGGGATTGGAGCAGATGGTCACCAGAGGTGCCTGCCAACCTCAGCCCTTACTGCGCTTCCGTGAGCTTAGGGGAGATGGTGGAAACACAAGGCTTGCCAAACTATAAGTCAAATTTTTGTTGTTTCCCCACACATGCACTAGAATGTGAGTCTCTTACAGGAAAAACTGGTTGAAAACTGTTTCAACTCATTTTTTCCTGTGAATTAAAAAAAGGTTGTTTTCCAACATACTGTAGCGCTAAATGAAATAAAGGAAAAGAGGGGAGCTGATCCACTGGCTGCATAGGGAGCTCGAGAAGGATGGGGTGGGTAATAAAACAAGACAAAAGGACTAGGCACAGACAAGGATGCTTGGCTCCCCTTTACAGCTTCCATGAAAAGGCAGAGGTAGTTATGAAGGCATATGCAATAACTACATAATTACATAAAACCATCTTTGTGATACAGCCGAATGACACTCATCACACCCTACTCTGAGAAAATAAAGATGGAGAACTCTGCATTGCAGATGAATTCTTATTTTAAAATGGAGGAGTGTGAGGGAGGAAAAATAGAAATTTGCTAAGCACAGAAAAAGTGAATAGTCTCTGTATAATTGGAAATAAAAATATGTAAAATACTATTTCATTAGAGCTCTCCTTTGAGCTCTAAAAATAAAAAATATTGTGCTTATCAATGACAAATACACATTTATATTCACAAAAATATAAATGTATCAATGCATTTTTAAAAATACATTTAACACTAATGTCTAAAATAATAATATAGAATATAATTCTTGATAATATTAAACACTTAAGAGTTCTTTACATCCACAGAAAGTGCTGTATGAACAGTAACTAATTGTGGTAGGTAAAAATATGCTGACTTTGACTCCATTATTACCCTGACTGCAGATTCAATCAGAGCTAAAGTGTGTTGGCAATAACCCAGGAAATGACAATTTGCTAGAACAGATCGAAAAATTAAAGCACTAGATACATTTAGAAATCCATAAAATATCTGTCACCAAAAAGTCAGTATGTCTATTTTTAATTGTATGCAGATTGAGTCTAATGCCAATAAAATGAAAAGTGTTTCTATCATCATTTGGGCAACTGATTGATTACTCATCATTAGACCTGAATTTTAACAGAGCGCCTTTTGGCATGTGGAGAAATCTGCTGGTAGCCACGTACTGCCTTACAACTTTTCTCTTTAGCCTTCAAAAGGATGTACGTGCACAATCTTTATTATAAACATTTTTTCCCTCTTACCAGTGGCTGAAAGTATAAAACAAGCAGCAATAAAGAGAAGCATTATTATTTGCACTAAGCAAATAAAAGTAACATACCAGAAGAGTGAGTCATGGAATCTGAGCCACACCACTCCAGGAGTAGATGGATTTTGACAGCTGTTTGCTAAGGTTCAGATAAAGCAGAGATAAACACTAAAAAAAAACCCCCAAAAAAACCCAAAGCCTAATATTCACTGATCTAGTTCCTGGATCAATGAATCTAAAATACGTATTTAAGTCTTACACCTCACTTCTACTTCCCTCTTCATCTTAAAACTTCAGTGTAATAAAAAGCAAGTCATACGCATGCCTTGCATCCACAACACGTTTGCCAAAGACTCTGCCTTCAGATTCTCTATTAATTCTTACAGCACAGTCTCCAGGCCAGCACAGTATTTAAGCTCTCTTCATGAGCTAGCAAGGGTGTATTTTGATTCTGCAACTTGTTTGCACAAAGTTAATCATAACTAAGTAAGCTATAACCAGCATTTTCAGAGGCACCAGTGCCAACATAAATGCAGTATGACACGGCAAATATGAGAAGCTGACCAACTTTAATACCTTAAAGTACATTTATATTTGAGAACGTGTGATACTCAAAAACCTGTTTATGAATCCCAATATTAGGGGAAAAACTGTTTTTCAGTTTTCCTTAAGGGCAGAACACTGACAAAAAAAGAACCTAAGTTTAGAAATGCTGACACTGTTAAATCACAAACTGCAATGATGTGTTCATACGTTTCATAAGAAATGCTTCAGCACTCCAAGAAAATAATTATGACTTCCAGAACCATCAAAACACAATAATTATAGCACTAATTACTCCAGTGAAACCAGAGCCAACTAAAACTATGCTATTAATTCCATCATAACTCTCAAATATACCAATTTGGACTGGATCTCCCTTATACTCTCTATAAGCATATTGATAATTGCTTTTATTTCCCATGAAAGAGCAATTACCTGACTTAAAATTTGGTTATAGTATCATGTCTGTAACTCCATGTTCAGATGGTTGAACAACTATTCCTTTAGTTAATCATTACTTGATAGCATAGCATTAACTTCATTCAGCCAACTACATAATACATGGCTATTTTCAAGTATGGACTGCAAATGGCAAAGCATGTCCTGAAATTTTATGACTTAGTAAAAGCCTCAGGACACCATACGCCTCTGCCTCTCAGCCATTTACTAATCTGACACGTCTATGTGGTTTGCTCCTGCAAAAGATCACTCTGGTTTAAACAGGCACTGCTACAAATAGCAAATGACTACCAAATTTATAGAACAAGGTATTATACTGTTCAAGGCATTCCAGTAATCTGTTTACCAGATACTCTTAAAAGTATTGTTCCACAGTTTTGAAGAGAGTCCTGCCTGCATTAATTTGGTCTATGATTACAGATGCCAAACCATTTTGCATAAAGTAGAAAGCTGCTTAAGATTATGATACTTCCAACCCCTGCCCTCATATAGTAAGTGCACGTTCTCAAAAAACTCTTAATGAGTAAGCTCTGCAGGGATCTGGCTTGCCATGTGGTTGGGGCTTCTTGGTTTCATGCTGCCAAAATGAAGTTAGACATTTTAAATGAATATGTCATCTTTTCAATGCCATCCTATGGTGTCACTGCTTCAGCTGGCACAGAACAGGATGAAACTTGGCTTCACTGAGTCAAGATATCACACCATTGTGAACAGTTGTTTAAATTACGACTGTCTGCCTTCAGAGTAGTAGCTTATTCCATAGCATTCTGTGGTGTTCTTTCCACAACAAATTATAGCAAATAGCTTCAAGTTAAATTTCACTTCAAGAATAAAGAAACTCCAAAAGCACATATTCAGTCTTTATTTTATTAAAACAAGATTTGTTCTGCTGAAGGAAGGAATGAATGAATTTATAACTGCAAAACAAACAAACAAGGAACAAAACCTTTGCTTCTGGGCATGCTCAGAACTATGCTATTACAAATTTTTCTGAAAAATATTACCAGGAATGCTGTAATTCAGCAGATAAAACATTAAAGGAAAAGATTCAGTGATTTTAGTTACATTAATGAGAGAGATACATTTTACTTTTCCTATCTCTCTCCAAATCACCAAAAGCTGAAAAACCTTTATTTCCAGTATGAGTTCAGATTACTTTGTTCTCAGGCAGAGTGACTCCAAGGGAAAAAGAAAGGAAGACCAGCAAAGCCCTCAAGAATCATCATCCCATTCCTGTTTCCCACTACTCAGTGAAGTAAAGCAGACTCCCAAGCACAAGAGCACCTGTACCAACCTGCCCTCTATGCTTCAGACTGGGACAACATCCTCTTCTGTTACCTGTCACTGATTTACCTCCAAACAGAAAATACTGCCCTGTAATTTAGCTCTTTACAACATAAAAAAAGAAATCCAAATACATGACTGAGAAAAACAATGGAAACAATTAATCTGAAATAAAATGAGCAGAAGATACAGAGAAAAAACACCCAGCAGCAGCACTGGATGAGCCTGTAGCATCCCTGTATCCTTACAAAACCACATTGTGTCCAACGATCACAGACAGTAGAGATACAGAAGCAGACAAAAAATTACAACATCAAGCAAAATTATTGCAAAATACATTATCAATAACAAGAAAATCAAAACCACAAAAACACATCCTCATTTGGGCACGAATTTAGCATGAAACTTAAGCACAACTTCAGATGGAAGCCACAGTCTCATTAAAACAGAAATACCTCATTTATCTGAGTCCCAGAGAGGGGTACTTTCATAATACAATTACAAGAACATTGGATGTAAACCTGTCAGAAAGAACAATAGAGCAAAAAACCCTATCAGCAAATTAACTGAAGAACTGTGAGGTGCAAGTATCAGATATCTAAAGTTTTGGGGGATTGCTATTTTATGTTTGGTTAGCACCTGGCACAATACGACTGGGTCACACTCATGGTTCACAATACTAGTGAATAATAAAAATCTATCTGGTAAGAATTAAGATTGTTTCGAAAGGTTGAATGAGTGCTTTATGTGTGGAGAGACTTTTAAAAATTATGAAATGTATAATAAAAACTACGAACTTACAGGTCAAAATTGCATATGCGTTGAAGAAGACACGGTAACATTTTTATCAACTATTATAAAAGGTCCTGGTTCTAACTGCTGCCAATTTAATTCAAAAAGCATGACATTATTCCTCTCTAATCCAGCTCATTTCTTGCTTCTCTATGTTAAGACATGCAAACATACTGATAAAACATCTTTGTCCACTAACATTAAAAGAAACCACTCCCCCCTCAAAAAACACAAAAGGAAAAAAGAGACACAAATAAAAATAGAAACAAGAAATATCACCTGAAACCAACCAACCCACCCATCAACTTCAGAGAGAAAGTATTTCAGTTCTCAAGTTTTACATTTGTGTAGGCTTCACAATCATGTTTTGAAGTTTCAGCCATGCTGCTAATGAAACAATGTTCTATTCCAGAAGGGCAGAAACTGTATTATTTATCTAACAGGAAAGTGCTTGCCTATTTCTCAAGACTCCAGAATACTTCCCTTTTCTCCTTTTTGCACGATATCGAACGTCTTTGCAATCTTTTGTTTTACAAATACGTTCATCAATTCTCTTTCCAAAGAAGTTTCTGCATTCACTTCTCATATCCCAGTCTTTCCGCTTTTTCCTAGTAGTCATTGAGCATGCACAGAAGAGGTTTCTGAACACTCAGAAGTGAGGCACAGATTAACATCCAAGCCTACAGTAAACCTTATTTTGACAACGTCAACCGCAGAAATGTTTCCAGACTTGCACTCCAAGTCTTATTCATCTAATAAATTCTTGCATTTCATACTTTTTTTCATTTTTCTTTTTTTTAAGGAAAATATATAGCTACTTACACTTTCATTTAAATATAACATTTTTCTTCTAAAAACCCCACCCTGATAAGAGTGTCTATTACCAAAAAAAAAAAAAAAGACATTACAGTCTAAAAATATTAGTCATTCTATAGTCCTCAACACATTTTTATTACTCAAGATTTCAAGGAAAAGTTGTGCACTGGAGTAAGACAAATGTACAATGAATGAGTATGGAGAACAGTATTTTGACTCTAAACAAATACACACTAGTGTTCTTAAAGTACAATGTGCATTAAAACTTATTCACATATAAAATAATTCATGCTCTTCACGTGTAAAATAATATGGAAGAAGTTAGATAGGAAAACATTCTTGTATCATAAAAATATGTTAGAATGGGACTTATCTAGAGTTAAAGCTTTGCTTTAAAACAAACTTTATTTAAAAATCTTCTTAAGCTTTATCTAAAAATTAGCCTTTCTATAAAAACCATTCCTTTAAAACTTTGCTTTAAAAACATCAGTTTTATATTAGACAAAATATTAAATTATACAGGCACAATTAGTTAAGAGGGCTATAAGAATTTATATTATAGCCCTTCATTTTCCAGTGACTTGCAATACAGTCATAAGATTCTGTGTCTACTGACAACCATAGGAAAATTCATCCACAGAAATCAACTTCTATACAAAAAATAAAATAAATTAAAACCAAACAAATAACAAAATCTGTCAGACCATATTTCACTTGTAAATTAACTTACTTTCCAGCTGACATATGGACATCTTTTATTTATCTTGGGGAATATGCATATACATTAAAAAGACACTCAAAACATTCTCTGAATATGTGGTTTATGATGACAGCTTTTATATTTCCTTCAGATACTGTATATTAAAATAAACCATTTCAAAGTCCACCTTTATCTCCGTCCAAATTCGTGACCCCTGTCACTTCAGAAAGAAGTGAATGAATTCAAGAATGGTTTTGTTTTCTGAGGGGAAGATGCACAGATGTGTTCAATGCCAGAGATAGCAGGGTCTGGTCTTTTCCATGTTTTTCTTGTGTTCTGAAAAATGTATTGTACCACTACAGAATTTATGAAGACTTTTAAGGTAAAATAGATTATATAATATATCAAATTGAAGATTTAAAAACCAAAGCCCAGATTATGATGATGTTTAACTACGTGCTTAATTTACTATAAATGAACCATTAATCTTGGGTTTCAAAGCACAGAAACATCCGTAAGACTGGCTTTGTGTCTCCTAACCACATTAAATAAACTGTCATCATAACAACTATTAAAAAAAGAAAGAAAACTAAGCCAAAACACCATGGGTTTGGGTTTCTTTGCCATAAAACCACAGTAGGTGGAACATCAGTGGCCAAATGTGAATCTCTATAGAATATAATTTTAATTCAATCAGGTTTTTTAAACAAGTATTTGAACTCTAATACATTTAGATGGATGCCGTGTTAGGTTTATTTAAATATTTTACTGAAAGTTTAGAAAGAAAGTTTGAACTCTAGTCCATAAAAATTTAACCAAGACTACACCCAATAAAGTCAGAAAAGCACAGAACCCCAAACTCAAGGCTGACATTCTAAAACAACTCACTGTTGTTTGTTTGCATTATAACTTTTCCATCCCCCTCACTAAGGAATCTGAAACTCACCTACAAACTTAATCAATAAGGTATTAAAAAGAAACAAAAAACCCCCAAATCTAACTCTGTATTTCTTTTAGAATTCGAGATTTCACTTTAGCCACCACCATTTGAATAGTCCCCTAAAGAGACATATTTCCTTACCAGCATGGTCCATTATTGCTTGATGAGAGCCCACAGTGACTTTTAGTCCAAAAAAAATGCTTTGGACATGATTTCAGGAACCAAAGAGTCAATACAGAAATGCGTAAAATTATATTTCATTTCAAGAAAGCACTGAATTGATCTGAATTGTATCATACTGTATTAATTTTAATGCCATTCCACAGGCAAGTATATATTATGTGTTGAAGAAGGTGCACATATACACAAACACAAAATACATACTGAGAATTCAGCCCCGACTGATGTATCTTCATTAAATTTCTAGCATAGCAACTGAGTCATCTTCTGCACTTTAGAATTACGTGAAAAAATTAAAATAGGCACAATTAATTAACACAGCTTCTAAATTACCTTATTATAGTGCACTGTTACGCACTGATAGTACCATAATAACAATATGATACCATTCAAGGTCATTTTGCTGATGTACAGGTGAAGACTAGTAAATATGATTCTAAGTGCTTTTAACTCAAATCCACAACTTCTGCAGCTTTACACAGTAGAACAGTGCAATATATTACGTCCCCATATTCCAGGAACAAGAGCTGAGTTTACAGTTCTACTTGTTTCACATTAGACTGGCTTTGCACTTTCTGGAGCTCTAGCACTTCAACTGCGTTGTCTATGACCTCCTTTTTTTCCTCTTCCTTCTTCCAGGTGCTGGCTATAAAAAAAGAAAAAAAAAGTTCTTTTGGTAGCTAGCTCTCACCTGGTAGAACAAGACAGTTTCGAAGTAATGGTACAGCAGAAGTTCTTCTAGAGGGCCGGTTCACAGTGCTAGGATGACCCCGATCTCCACTTACTTCCCAGTTCCTGACTTTGGAGGAAGCTTGCTCTCGTTTCTTGGGAAAAGATTCTGATGTGACTTTCTGCCTTTTTTCAGGAATCCCTGTTAAAACTGTTGAGTTCAGAAAGGCCCTTTTTGGTTTCCTCCTCACCTTTAATTTTTTAGCATCAGGCTTTTCTTTTTTAGGGTGCTTTCCCACTGTAGTTTTCCTGGTCTGGCACCTGTGGATGGAGAAAGCAGATTTCTGGGCACGACGTCGAAGTTGTCTTCTCATCCCCTCTTTCTGCTGTTTTTTAGTTCTGGATGTTTGTTTGCCTGTGGTTACTCTGCTTCCTCTCCTCGCAATAGTACATCTGACAGACTTAGATCCTGCAGCCTTTCTGGAAAAAACTGGTTCTTTATTAGTGCCTTCTTTTCTCTTCCATACTGCTTTTGGAGTCTCCCTCTCTAACCACTCACTCCTGATGGAGGTCAGAGGAGTTTTGGTAATTCTATTAAATGGAATTAATCTATAATCTCCTTCTATCACAGAGTTCAAAGGTGAAATGATTAGGTGTTTAAAAGAGTTCTCAGACATGAGACAATCTGTTCTTTCTGTGGAAACAGAAGGTTCATCTGCCTTTTGACTTGAGGCTGCATTATTCCCTTTATCTGGATCTGGCAGGAAAGATGCTGAAGAAGAACTATAGAAGTCTGACCAATTGAGTGACTTTGATGGTGTGCTTTCTCTCTGTGCATCAGCTAGTTTCTTCCTGTTTGCATCAAAGCTGAGACTTCTGAAAAGCTGTCGAACATGAGAGGGCTTTTTGGCCTTTTCTCCAACTGTACTCTTTGGAGGAGTTTTCAGAATTCGATTTGTCAGTGGGTCATAATATTTGAGAGAACACTGTTTGTATTTATACCTTACAGAGTCCTTGCTATCTGTGGAGTTATGATTTTTCCTCATTTTGGGGATATCTATAGGTTTACCTTTACACTGTTTTACCTCTGGGCACGAGAGTACATACACTACTGTTTTGGGCTGTACAGGACTCATGATCTTGCTATAGGACTCTGGAAGTTTAAGAGCACATAGTCTAGTTTTCATGTTTGGAGTTTTTTCATTCTCCAGCCACGCGATGCTTGCTTTCTGATCAGCTGGATCAGATTCTCTTCTACACATTTTCCTTTTTGCTACAGGGTAGTTCAGCAGACTTGTTTGGGTGCCATGGCTGACTTTAACCACCTGACATCTTGAAGCCAGGCGCCATGTCCTTTTCCTAGGCATTTTTACAATTTGTGGGTTGCATAGTGTATCTGAAGCTAAAGATGGGTTATCAAAATCAGAGCCACCACTTAAAGCATCATTAAATTCTGGCAATGCTTTAACTGGTGCACTTTCTGTTCTATTACCCTCAATAATATTGATCCTTTTTTCATCCTTTTGCTTTTTTTTCTTCATTCTCTTCCCTGTACAGTTGGCTGAGGATTCACTGTTAAAATAGCAGCGAAAACGACCTTCCCTGAAATCACGCACAAGTTCTTCAATTTTTATATCATCTTCATACATTATTTGAGACCAAGTCTTTCCCACAAAAGAAGGAGGCACGTGAGGCAGGGCTGGAAGAACTTGTTCTTCGGTACGAACTACAACATCCTTTTTCACTGCTTCTATTTTCTCTAATGACTCAGTTTTTAAAACAGAAGAGAGCTGTGTTCCATAGTCTTTATCTTGCAAACATACTCGGACCTCTTTTAGGAATTCTATATCTTTTATAGCTGCCTTGGGTAAGTCTGTTCCTACCTGTATTGGTGCATCACAGTCAAAACTCATTTCAGAGCCCTCTAAATTAGTGTGGTCCAGAAGTGATGAAAAAGGTACACAGAGATTATTCTCTTTTTTGGAACACATTTTTTCAGATGTAGTTTCATGGCAGTATTTCAAAATTACATCTTCAATAGTTTCATCCACTGAACTTTCCTCACCTCTGTTTGTCTTCATGTTTTTGCATCGTGCTAGTTGTGGGGATGTCCCAAGGTCTAGGGAGCTGCTGATACCCACAGTGTCCCTGAGATAGAGATCAGACACCAAAGTTTCATCCTGAGTTCGTAAACTATCTCGCTTTGAGAGAGATTGACCTGAGGTAATAAAGAAAGAGTTGCTGTGACTGCGTGTAGGATTCTGATGAGAAACTGAAGGGTGTTTTGGGTGAACCAATGCTGGAGCAGGATTCAAGCGTGGGTTCAGTAACACATCACTGCTGCAGACCTCCATCGCTCTTTCATCGCATCCGCTACGCAGAAACAGATTCGATGCTGCCAAATCCCTAACATTTTTTCCTGTTCTAGGATTAACAGAGGAACTGTGGCTTGTAGGACTGAGAGAAAACTGCTGAGGTACAGGGCTCACAGCTGTAAACTGACCTCCATGGCTATGATTCGCAATTCGAGCATTTTTCAGAGTTACACATTTCTTATCGCTACAAATGCCGATAGACTGCTGGGATATTCCTGGAGCACGTTCCTGGCCTCTTTGAAGTTTTTGAAAACCTGCTTGTGTTACCAAAGTTTTCTTTGTGCCCTCATGAGACAGGCATGGAACAGAAGAGCCTACTTCACGAATGGACTCCTGGTCTTTGCTGGAAATCTCCTGTTTCTCACTGCTCCTCTTTTTCTGCACCACTTCTGAGGACAGGCAAGAAATCCTAGGAGCCTCCAGAGTGACAGGGAGTGGCATGTCATCATAGGTTGGTCTAAACGGCAGGAGAGAAAACACCAGCTTATATAAATACTCTAAATACGCTTAAATTTTTCAAACAATAGCAGTGTAGGGTTTTTTTAGGAGTAATTACCTAGACTGCATCACTTCTAATGAACAGACTGAAATTACTGTTTCTGCTACTTTAGCAGAGATATTAAATTTTTAAAAATTACGGAGCAGGAAATGCTCCACAAAGCTAAAGATAACAATTTGGGCATTAGTCTATCACCCTCTTCATGCAACCATCAATTAAGAACGGCCAAACATAGTTTACAATAATTTTATAAATACAGCAAAGCAGAAAAAGTAAAGATACTTCCTTTGTTTGAAGTGGTAAGCCTATGAAGAGGTTATTTCACTGGTCATACTATCATTACTTAAAATTGAGCTTTTGTAGAGAAATGGAACGTAATAATATGACACAGTATAAAACCACTGTTGAGTATAAATGCCCTTTGCCCTACAAAACATGGCTGCCTGGTAGGAACTCTGCACATGTGGCCAAGGAACGCCATGCTTGCTGTTTCCCACAGACATATTACAGCTTCTGACTCCTGTAAGAAGCCGAGTTTGGATCGTTCAGCCTCGCTGTGACAACAGATTTTTATATATTCTGTAACTGGCAGCTCTGTCTTTTGGACTGCCTCAAATACAAAGGTTTGTGTCTTGCAGAATTAACGCAGCTGACAAATATGGACTATTTTTCCCATGCAACACAGGAATCCACGAGGCTTCAGTGTGTAATAGCTAGGCAAATCCAGTGAAAACAATTTTTTAAATATGTAGATATAACTGAAGAAAAGAATATTGTGTCTCACTTGAAAATTATAACCAGACCTTGTGAGACCCAAATGGATGCTTACTTTAATACACGGCAGACATCAGCTAACAGAAGTATTGTGAACAAATTTTATAGTACAGAAATTTCCTTAGCAACGTAACTAAGAGTACATACAGCAAAGGGATATAGGACTGATTAAGCAAGAGAAACCTCATATAATGAAACATTAAAAAAGAAGAGGATTTTTTCTATTACTATATGAATGCAAAGTAATCAAATAGATCAGATGATCAAACAATGCCTGTCAGATGAACTGCTGCTTTGCCCTTGCATGGATTCTTGGTCACCTAAGCTCTGAAATAAGACCTAAAGGGAAGGCCAAATGCAGCAGAAATAATCTTTTAACTTCCTGACTTCAGAGTTCTTCCATCTTTGCGTGAAACATCTTTGTGTCCTGGCATCTGGACACTGCTGAAAGACTAAATATAAAATGAAACAGCTTTTCATATGGAGAAACTATAGCAAACTCCTGGGTCTCTAGCTCAGTCAACAGCCCACAAGTACTTTTCAAAAATGATTTTTAAGCAAATGTCTCTGAGGGGAAGAGAACAGAACTACAGTTTTATATAGTTAGGAACTTCTGACAGTTTTGCTACAAATTACCCCCTTAAGTAGAATGAAGATTTGCTTTCTAAAATGCTCAATGTTTTTTCTTTAGGTAATAAACTTACATACCACGAGTTTGGAGGAAGGAATGATTTGGTATTTGTGGATGTTTGGTTTTGTTTTGTTTTTTTACTGGGGGAGAACAACAATATTCTTTGAAATTCAGTATAAGGCAAAACTCTGATGAATTCTTTTTTCTACATAACTACTAGGTATACTGGTTCTGTAAAACAAATCAGTTCTTACAAATACTTCCATAACCTTTTAAAATGGCACATAAAGATCCCTTGTGTGAATTCAGCTAAATAGTAAAAACAAGTATTTAAAGAACTGAGTGAAACTGTGTGTAAATCTAAGTGTTTTAACATGAGAAAGAAGAGAATCAAAATCTTACCTCAGGTGTCAGTTAAGACAATGACTTTCTTTTCAGAGCAGGACCACAAAATAAATCTATTCATGCTTTCTTTTCCATTTTTGCTTTTCTTCCTCCAAACTCTGTCTAGATTCGGGGTTAACTCTTCCCCCTTCTTCCTCCAACTCGATCTAGATTTTGTGCATTATTTTTCTCATTTTTCTATTCCTTCTTGCAGCAGCTTAGAGGAACATGGTAGCTTGTTTTTCCTTGTTCGTAGGTGTCACTCACCAAAGGAACAACCTTTTATTAGTGATACCTCAAGAAAGGGCTTTTTTTTATTTGGATGTTGCTTTAAAGTGAATCCTGTATTTTCTCCATGGCAAAAAAATGGTGAATATTCTCAAGATAGTGCAATTAAATCTATTTATTTAAGACGGGAGGACAATTTATTTACTTGTAGTGATGTGTACATCACGTCCTGGGCTAGTTTGGCATCGACATGCATATTAGATAATTCTGTCACATCCCTGATAATATCAATGAGTGCTTTCAGACAAAATACCCTTCTGCTTGTTTGTCAGACATAGCAGAGTTGTATATTGAGAAACACTGTACTGTACTGGGATCAAACTGGGATTTTTGTCTGCCTTTTAAAACATAACAAATGAGGAATGAGATTTAATTGATTTTCCTTCATTTACAGAGAAAAATTTAACACATTGATCCTCTTATCACTCTTAAAACATGCACATGATAAATAAAGAGAACACTTTTCAAAATCTGAGCAATAATGAATTGGCCAATTAATGTAATTCAAGTATTAATTGAACATGTGAGCTGCAATGATAATGAAAAATTAAACATGTAAATATTTACCTGACATAATCAACAAACAGCAAACCAAAATCATGAAATCTTTCAAAACATACCATAAAATATACTGCTAAATATATATATAAAGCCCAGAATTATAATATTAAGAATAAAATATACAAAGCTCAAATTTTAAGAATTTGTAAATGCATGTGAGATTGTACAGTCTGTTATTGTAAGTGCTGACCTATATACTCCTCCTTTTTTCAGGTCTTCACATTTAAATGTTATCAGTGGTGTTGTTTCAAATCCATAAGTAGTGCAAAGACGTTTAAAAGTGCAGAGACAAAAGCAATATATTTGCATGCCATTTATATAAATACATGTCTTTCTAAATTGTCTTCATTGATCAAGTTTCACCTCAAACAGGCCAAATTTACGGCTCAGCAGTAGAACAGAAATAGGAATTCATAACCCATGCATTCCATTAACACATATTAAAATAAAAAAGCCTTCTGTATTATACCTGCTGTCATGGTATCTGTGGGGATGATGCTGTAAAACATCTTGCAGGAAACGCTCCATCAAGCTGCTGGTACCCATACGATTCCTACAGTATGTTGTAAAATGTCTGTGCTGGGAGCTGAAAATATGCTGGTGAAAGATAAAACAGATGATTAGTCTAATACTACTGCTAACACTGCTAACACACAGGCCTATTCCTAAAAATTCCCTCCCAGGTTAAACATTACACCATTGCTATGAAAATACTTCAATAAAAAGAAAAATCTTCAGCTTTTTCTGTCTTAAAGCCTTGAATGAGATTTTTAAATATGCTTGGCAGCCTCAAATAATACTAAAATGTATCGAAACATCTTTCTGAGTCGGAACTCAAATAAGTGGTTCTGGTAGCTGCTGACAATTCTCTTCTAACTAGTACAAATACTCTCACAAATCTCACAGCTGCTCACAAGGCTCTTAACCAGAACAAATGCTCTAAATGTATCTATAAATGACTTACAATATTCTTGAACTTTGTATGCACAAACATCCTAGAATTCACTCTAATTAACAAGATTTTTCTTAAGTGTAAAAGATTAAATAGGCTTCTACTTTCTAATTTAAAAAGTCTAAAAGACAGGAGACTGACAGAGCTAAAGAACTGAAAATAGTTGATCAAACATCTCCAGCCTTGATATCTAACATATTACTATAATTCTAACAATAATACAGATCTGAATATATACACATCTCAAGACTAAATACACAGAAAAAGGCATAATGGATGCAATGCACAGCCGTGTGCCACTTCGGAAAAGCAGACTGCAGCAGCCATGCCACTCCACCAGCATCTTTTATAACAGGTAACAAGTAAGCAAGGTATCTTCCTCAGTGCACATACTGTGCAATTCACAGACTGCTTATTTTTCACTCAGTATTGGTTGTTCAGTGTAGAAACTGACATTTTATAAGATGATAAAGCCTTCACGTACTCCTTGCTATCTGCTGCCAAATTATGCAGAAGCTGTCTCACCTGTTCCAGATTACTGTAGTGTACATGGCAACAGTTGCAGTATCCTTGTCTATTCTGCACAGTGGATGCTCCAGGCCGAGGATGTTCTTGTCCTCTTCTGTGTAAACTGAAAGAAGCAGGTAATATTATCAAGACATGTTGAGTTGTTTAATCCATGCCCTTAGCATGGAAATTCTAAATATCTATCTTACTACAAAGATGCGAAAAACTTGCAAGATAAACGTTCCTATTTTAGAATTGTAATGATAAGTGGGACTATGTATTTTAAAGTATTCTCAAGCAAATAAGAAATTCTTCCCTAAATGCAGAACAAAAGGTAACAGCCTGAAGGGAGTTAGCTGAAATCTAAAAATAACTGCCTCTAAAGAAAAAGGCAGAGTCATCTTTTCATTTGTCTGTTTGTTAGTATTTTGAAATAAAAAAGACCAAAGACATCTGACTCCCACACAGTAGTTTTGGGCACTACAACGTGCCTTCCCCACAGCTTTTAACAGTACATGGGTATAAGATACAAGGAATCTCCATCATACACTTAATCCATATTGTGCCACTGTCATCCATTACACAAGGTAACAGATAAGGCTGAAAAGCAGATTCTTCCCATTTTATTTTGGTAAGCAGTAAGCTGGATGCCAGTTAGATCATCATTTAACTTACCTGCTACTGCTGTCCTGTCGTGGAGAGCCCCCAACACCATGTCTTTGGATTCCTACAGAAAAAAAAAACAATAACCAAAATACAAACCAAGCAAACACATACGTACAAAACACAAAAACCAACAGACTATCAAGGAAATGGAGAGTTTTACCTGTAGCTAGCTACTTCTCTTACATTGCATTTGTCAAAACTACTATTTTAAAGGAAGATAAAAGGTTTAGTAAGTTCAAAAAAGCATTAAGAGATCGTTTCGTCCGCAAAGTCCATCCAAGAACTTCATAAAACAAGCTTTACTCTTTCATGGCTGAGGTGAGTGAGAATTTTTCTACTGATTTGTCTGGGTTCAAGACCAGGCAACCTACATTGATACTGCAACATCCATGATCACTGAGATAAAATATAAAATGTCTCAATCAGCTTACAACAGGACAAGAAACTTATACCTACATGGAAACTTCGTGGATGATTCAGAAGTCACTCCTTCCATCTAAGTTCCATAATGAAATTTAAGAAATAAAAGTATGCAATTGAACTACAAGGTGAACTAATGCTTCTATTGATAATTATTACATTTTTAAATGTAACAGCAACAAAAACTACATTGAACTTTTTGAACTTCTTACCTTGTGCTGAAGAAGCAGAAGCTTCATCAGATTGTTTGACTCTCTCAAACATCTGTAAGTAAAATATTTTTAGAGTCAGTCCATCCTCATACTCACTGTATCCTGAAGCTCGTCCTTCAGTCCAAGCTACAAGCTCTTCAGAAGCTCTATACTGTTTCAGCTATAGACCAATACTTGATTTAAATGAAGCTGCATTCTAAAAAGAAACTTCTGCTTTACCAGGTTACCCTAATTAAACAATATGTTTAACAATATGTTTAACAATAGAAGGGGCTGACTTTTAATTAATGAAGTCAAATACTATACTTACGAGCACAGCCTAGACTCTGTTAGGTTATTAAACAATAACCTTATCAAATTCATTTAATTACTTCATTTCCTAAGTTGCCTTAACAATTAAGATGAGATATATATTTAAGAAAACCCATATGAGACCTACACCACACAAAGTAATTACCTAGCCTGGAAAAGTAATCATTATTGCTCAAAAGATCTGCAAATCAATGTTGAATCTCACAATTTTTAATAAAAATATGACTGCAGCAACAAGCAGTTACATGCTTTGGGGCGTCCAAACACAAAAGACTTCCAAGTGTCACAAAGGCCTTTTAGGCTTCGGAACGCAAGCATTAAATCAGTTTTCTAGTACCTACCTTAGAGTCACCAACCTTCCTCATCCACCAAAGCTGACTCCAGACTAGCAAACAATAAATGTTGAACAGGAGGCCATTTGCAGGGCAGGACACTTCTCTCATCCCATCTGGCAACAAGGAAGTTAAAGAGCCTTTTAAAATAACATCCATAATGCATGTTTTCCATGCCCTAAGGCATGTAAATTTTTCTGTACCATTTTGCAAACAGTTGAACAAACAGATAAATCTTTTTGAAGTTTGCAGCACATCTTTTTTAATATGCAAGTCATTCTGACAGTCTTTCCTATATAAATGTTAACTATTCCTTCTGGAATTCCTTTGTTTCTTCTTTCTTCCTCATGCACTCTATGTACTAAACATGGTTGTCATTTCCCAGACTATGCACTGCTCATGATAAAATACCTGGGCTATTATAGCAGTTATGGTCAGAAGTAATATCTTAATAGCTCAACTGTAAACATCCCCCCCAACCCCCCAAAACAAAACAATCCACCAAAACACCAAACTCCTCCTACTTCCCATAGTGTTGCAATTTATTACATAATATTAAAAAAATAAATAAACAAGAAACCCCAGGTGTTCTTATAAACTTTTTCATCTGGCAGCTGAGTAAAGCTTTTTTGATAGATCAACTGATCTCAGTCATCCTGTTCTACTTCCTATACACAGCCAGGACTCGAAAGAAAGTGAAGCAAAAAACACGTAGGACTATCCTTCACGAGTGATGCTTTATGTAAAGCAATTTGTTCTACATGCTTGAAGCCAATTTACTGCTATTTTAAGTCTTACTGTATACATACAATCTTACAATAAAGCTAAAAGTGCGGCAAGAGTGTAGCAACCAGAGAGGAGGCTACCCCACCACGAGGCAGTCAGACAGCGGTTCCACAGCCAGCAGGGGACACCACAACCATTCATCCCCATCCAGCGCCCCAAAGGGAGATTAAAGCACCTCGACACACCAATGTTTAGTTTCATCTCAAAAATGCCAAGCAGTGGCAACAGCAACATGTTGGAGGATGATTTGTAGCTTCCTTATTTCAAGGACTAATTTTAATGGTGAGGTGCTACTGAGAGTTCACTCAGTCGCAAGTACAATCATATTTAAACTGAGTTAGGTGCGAAGTAACTTTAAACAAACCAGGACTATGAAAATAACAATACTGAATTACACCAGTCTGGATCTCCTTGGCATCCTTTTACAGTTCAAGGAAATTCAATGGACCAGATTTTCTCACTGGAGGAGTGGTGTGTTAGGTAAAAGTGGAAAATGTCCAGCTATTGTTTAGTAGCTAACAGAAAAACGTCAGAGGAAGACCTATCCTCTTAGAGGAAAATCTATTCTCTTTATATCTGTGTTTTATAAGACCACTAGTGTACAGGACAAAGAAATAAGTCTGAACTCAAACTATATACAGCTTGTTTACCATCTGAAGTAAAGCTTAAACCACAAGCTAACAATACGCAGATGCCTTATTTATGTTACCAAAATCTGGAAGGCACGAGATCCTTTTTGAAAAAAGAGACTACAGCTATAAATCCATAAAGGATTTTTCAGATGTCCAAGGAAAGACTGCGTAATTCTACCGTAGTTAAGATATTTACAGTGGAAAGTATCTTAAACTGTTGGGTTAAAGAGTAAATAATATCTGTTCAAAATTAAGTTTAAAAGTTTTACAACCAAAAGATCCCTTAAATTGTAACAAACATAAAAACAACCAGTTACATACAGAAATATTTGTTTTTGTAAAATTCTAACCAAGCTATTTTAGCAGCTGTCTCTAAAATCAACGCTTTGTTTTGGCTTCATTTAATTACTCTGTGTACAGTAGATAGAGGATAAAAAACTTCAATCATATTTAACAAGGCAACCAAAAGCTATGAAACACACACATAAAAAAAAATTTAAAACAAGAATTAAAAAAAAAAAATCAGTGGTGCATTCTGATAGTATCTGGCATGTCAAAGGCATCAGATAAACTCTCCAGACAGTGTCACTCTCGCACTGCAACAAGTAAAATAAAAAGGGTAAAAATGCAATAAAAACTGCTCCCCGAAATACACCTCATAAAAACCTCCTCCACCCCTTCACCTGAGAGCAGCTGTGTTGGGCAGGCAGAGGCAGAACAAGAGAGGAAACTCTCCCCTAAACAGAGAGACTTGCCTTCCCACAGCACTACCACACACAGGGAGGCGGCGGCTCCTTTCAGGAGCGGCCTCTGCCCCGCGGCCTCACCGCACCGGCGCGGGTCCCGTCTCGGCTGCGCCATGCCCGCGGTGNCGCCCCGCCGGGACCCGGCACCCGCCGCCGAGCGCTGAGGGGACGCTGAGGCGGCCGCGCGCTCATCCGCCCGCTCCCGGTTCCCCGCTCCCGCGGCCGTCTCACCTCCATCATTCCCCGTTCGCTCTTCAGTGCCGCGCGGGGGTCAAGGGACGCCATCCTCTGCTTCCTGCTCCGGGTCGGCGGGCCG
>VZTD01005804.1:3140327-3197584 GCA_013397725.1 Rhagologus leucostigma | reverse complement strand
GGGCCGCCGCTCCCGGCCCGGCCCGGGCACCTCCTTCCCTCAGCGCCGCGCTCCGCCCGCCCGGGGTCCCGTCCCGCAGCCGCCATGCAGGCCGGGCTATCGGGAGCTGTCTTCGCGCAGCTCGCACGGAGCCCCCAAAGCCTCCCTTCCCCCAGCCCAGGCGCTGGAAAACTGCTCCAGAACACCTCGGGGTGGCGTCTTTTTGTCAGCCCCGGAAGGGGGGGTTCTGGTTACAGAGAAGTAACCTCTTAGCTAAAATTCATTTCAACAACTTCAATAGTAATTTTCTCCTTCAACGCACGTTATTTCATGTACTTGAGAGCAGGCTATAAGTTTTACCTTTCTTTTATTTTTAAATTTTCGGCCATTAAAAGTAGCTTGCTTTACATGGTGTGGCTTATTCAAGTAGGTTTTATCAGAATGTTAAAGTTTGACTTTATCAGAGTTAATGCTAGAGCTGCTTCTCTTATAAGTGGGCTTCAGAATGTGACCTTACCTCAGGTTCTCTTATTTTCAGCTGTAGGGTTTTGAACGTTTACCTCGTTTGCTGTGGGAAACCAGCCATTGCATATTTCTCTCATTATGCTGAAGCAGCAGGGTATTTTAAGCAATCTAGGCAGACACAAAGTCAACACAACACCCTTGTGTGTGAAGACAGGTGCAGATACAGGCTTGGATTGTGTAATGGAGGGAAAACAATCTTGAATGTACTGTAATATGGAAAATTTAAAGAGGTTGCTGTAAAAAGGCAGTGCTGTGTGGCTGTGTGATTATGAAACCATAGTTTAGAAATGTCCACCCACGCTGAGCGAGTAATTCAACACAAATCTCAGATGACAGAAGAGTAGGAGAAGGCTTCTCTTTAGGAGGGCTGAATTTAGTTGCTGTTGGATTCGTTTCATAGGTGCATACCTATGAATATATCTTTCTTGCTGAAAAATAAATACTTGTTACAAAACAAAAGTTGCCTGATGGTATTTTGTTGCCTAGTATAATACAAAACTTGGGAAAAGTGGAACTTTCGGTCGAGAGCATTTGCATGCATGGAAGGCTCAGGCACGTGCTCAAATTATTGCACATCAGCAGAGCTTCATTGTTTAAACATGTGGCCAACACACATATAGACATGTTATCTTAGGCTAAAATAGTTTACTTTTATGGTGGTTCATGGCAGGATTAGCGAGTTACTGTGGCTCCGCTAACTCCGTAGCTTGTTGAAACAAAGGAAGCTTGGTTACATAGCTGAGGCACTGAAATTTCTTTTCCAGAATGGCTCATGTGAAACAGAAGCCCTTTTTAGCAATGAGAAATCTATGCAGTCTGTCTTATAATGCCATACAACTTGTCCTCAGAATATTCCTGAATATTTTTGCAAGATAGAATATAACATTCTATCTCTTGGACTGTCGCTCAAAGACAGCAGAACTTAGGCTTGTGCTGCCGCGTATTTCTTGGCTTTCAATTCTTTATTTATGAGCTTGAGGTTGCACCTTGATTCAAATTCAGGTAAGGTATTGAGAGAGATTACTTTCCTTCAGTCTCCTCTTCCCCCCTAGGAAACTACTCCTCACATATGTGCATGAAAACTGAGTAGGGCTGACAAACTTCCTTTCCCCTTAAAAAATTATACTTTCTCCTGATCTAAGCATCAGACTTTTTTCTCTTTGCTGGTATCTTTACTCATCTATTCAGATTTTAAAAGCTGCCCCATACACCTTTCACTCCTTTGCTTTCTACTTTGATTTGTTATGGTTTTCACTTCTGTAATCCAAATGTGAGTCAAAGTTGTACCTATGAAAACATTAAGACAAATTAACAAAGACAGACAGACTCTTTCCTAAAGAGTCTCAAATTTCTTCCAACAGCTGAATTCAGATTGGAAAAGAGAGAATGTGCTGGAAGAAAATCAAGGTTGGTAAAACTAGCTGGCAGGAAACACTTGGCTAGATTTTTAGTTTGTTGCATGCGTACTTTATACATTCTGATGTTATAAGCCTAATTTATCCTTAAATTGTTGTTTTGGTAAAGTTCTTCAAAGGATCTGAGCTAAATGTTGACTGACTGACAGCAGTTGAAGGTTTGGGGCTTGAGCCATGCAGAGATTACTTTTGCCAAATGTTCCCAAAGATGAGTTGCTGGTTTTAGGCTGGATTCTAACAAGGCAGTGTGGCTACATGTGTAGATTTTAGAGAACTTCACATTCAGAGTAACCTTGGGGAAGAAGTATCTTTCCAACTTCACAGTTGAACGGCTGTTCCATAGTGCCTGGGACTGTATTAAAACCTTTAATTCCTAAGAAGTAATTGTTGTCTTTCTCTGAAAAATCTGATGATGGCCACTGGCCGATATCAGTATGAGACTTATGGAACAATTATCTGATCCTCTATAGTATTTCTATTTTCCCCTTTAGTATAAATTCTGTGATATTTAGTAAGGTTTTTCAAAGTAAAAGAAAATAACTCCTCACTAGTGTGAAACGCAAGGATAATCTCTTTGCAAAACAGAGCTTGTTTTCTTTGCTCTGCGTTACTCAACAGTTTGCTGGGGTTGACGGGTTACTATTACACATTGATTGTTCTCTATTATAAGCATTTTTCTCATTTTTGAATGGAAAATGCATGTTTTTAAAAAAATAATAATGGTCTTTTATTTACTTTGATATGGCACTGAAATTAAATGAAAAGCAAACCCTTTTTTTTTTTTGAAAGAGGCAAATTTATTGTGGGCATTCTGCTTGCTTTCTCATTATCTAAAACTGACCTTTGTTTTTTGTTTTGTATTCAAAGTTCTTTTAATTTCAGAATAAGAGCTTTACCTGAGCTAATAATAACAACATCTTCAATATGCGGGATATTAGCTTAGCCCCAAAACTTTAAAGTTACTATAAAGCCTGTTGTTTTTATTTTTCATTTTCTTGCCAGAACAACCTTCTGAAGATCAAAAATTTGGAAGTTAAATATTCTTTTTATTTGCTTAATCATTTTATCAACCAAAAAGCTTGACAGTTGTGTTATAATTGAAACATGATTGGGTAATGATCAAGAAAAAAGCTTGAAATATCATTTAGAACTGAGAGGACTTTAAAAAAACACTTTTGAAATGCATGGGCTGAGAATTGTCTCCTGAAAATATTACTTTACTTTCTTGTAATCAGGTCTTAAATTTTTAGAAGGTGGCTTGAAGTACTACACAGTTTGACTCTTTTTCCAATATCTTATTAGAAGAAAATCTTCACCTAGTCTATTTTTTATTGTTATTTGGAGGCCATGCTGCTGCTTTCACAGGCTTACATTGTCAGAGTTTGTGTGTCCTACACATTTTTTTCCACTAAGATTACTGTCTGTATTTTATTTCTGTATACATGTACAGAATATAGAGATTTTTATTATAATAGTGCTGAGAAAAATTCTGGGATGCACTGATCCCAGAGGGTTTTGTTATTGCTGTTAGAGCTGCTGTTGCTGTTCATTTGCTGGCAGGTCATCCAGAAGGAACAGTGAGGGGACAAATCTGAATGGATCGCTTTAAACAGTACGGCTACAAAATGTACCCAAATCCAGTGTTTTCAGGAAGTTTTTGCATGATGGGCTTCTAACCATCTTATACTAGATTTCAAATCCATAACCTAGCTTTGCTGTGATTGTTTTGAATCTCTCCATTACCTTAAATTAACATGTTTTTAGGATGTTCTGTTCTAGAAGAAAACACAAAGAAATTAAATCAGCAGTTGAGAAGTTTGTATGGTAAAGAGCATTCTGCTTTCAGAGAACACGTTTTTCATTGTAAAATGCTGAATAGTTTACTGTTAGAGTCACAGTCATTTCTGTTTTCAGTTAATGGTTGTTCAGGCAGATCATCTCTCCGAAATAACTCTGCCTGTTTTTTTAGGGAAGTGACATAAAGAAAGGGACTAGGTCAGTAATTAGGCTTGGGGTTGCCTGTAGGTGACTGCCCGTGAATTGCAGGATATTCTTTGACCTTCATGTTGTGCATGGAGGTTTTTTATAGCTTCAAAAATAGCAGTTCCTCAGAATTTCTCTGTTCTATTTTGCCGTTGTTTCTTATTTACTTTCAAAAATAACACCAATTTTAAAATTGTCTGATTGATATAGTCAGATTGACCCTGGAGAATTGCAAGATTTTAAAGTATAATTGTTGATTACCAAATTACTTGGAAATATACGATAATTTCTGGCATGTATATGCTGGAAGATGCAATGGAAAGTCATAAAATGACTCCACTTCTCCCATGCTGAAGGGAATTCTGCAGCCTGAGAGCCTTCAGCTATGAAGGGAATGGAAAGACCAATAGGTTCTTTTATTAACCACACTTGGATAACATGACTGAAATACACTCACACTCAGAACAGAATCAGTCTCGTCTGCAGGGCATAATGTTTTCTTTAGCCTGTTTTAAACCATCTTTCCTTTTATTAATAGATAAGGTACACAAAATTAATTGGCTTTTTAATCGGATGCCAATGTGAACGTCTTGAAATATTTTAAATAAGTATGGTAGATGACTAATACACTCTTATAGCCTGCCTCACATTCTGTCATAGTAGGAACTCAAGTCATTTTTGCATAAGTAAATATTAATTCCCATTACTCAAGTGGGGAATAATGTCTTTCTGATACAACGAGATAATTTTCTCAAAGCTGCTTGGAAGGTTATTAATTCTGTTTATCAAGAATTTTCAAGCTCCCAGATACCCCTTGTAATATTCTGAATTAAATGTTTATATACATCCATTTTAATGGCGCTTTTCTGATTTTAAATAGATGGATATGAATTTAAGATAATCCGGAATGTAAAATGCTGCTGCAGCTTTCTTGTCTGTAGTGTAATTTATAGGAATTGGGGAGTTCCAAATAAATATACTATTATGTTGAGTCACTGGATGTTCTGCAGTCAGTTTAAGGTGGGGTCAGAATGTATTCCCAAGGCAGTTAAGTGTTATTTTTCTCTGCTCTGGCTGTTCTAAATCATGTAAAATTTTTTTAATGTTCCCACAATAAACCACATAAGATATTTTCTTACATCTGAGAACAAGCGGACTCTCTCCTTTGCTTTACCATGGGAATAATTTAAAGAAAGATTTCTTTATCCTATTCAGGAAGCAAGCAGAAAGTTAAACAAGAGAAGTTCTGGGGTTTTTTTCCAAGGACAAAACTTAATTTTCGGCTAGGAACACTGATAAGCAAAAGCATCGGCCTTTGAAAGAGGTCTCTTTTTCTTATAGTTTGAAAACAGAGAGTTTTTCATGGAAAAATTTTAAAAGGGAGAAAAAGAACTTTTAAACAGAAAGCCTTTCATTTGATTTGTGTTTCTTCAGAATTTCACATGCTATTACTTTGGATCAGAGTTTAGCCTCTTTCTTTTTCCGATCTATTCTATGTTCTTAGGTTGTCTGTTTCTAATACTGAAGTAATTTCTAGAGTTCAATTTCTGGTTTGCACCCACGGTACATACAATTAATGTAATTTCTGTTTGCCTAGTCTGTCAACCTGAAATGGGGAAGTGACTGTTCCCTTCTCCACAAGCTTCTCTCCTCTTAAAAGAAGGGAGCCTAATTGTCTTGAAAAGGCAACTAGCAACTTAAATATCCTTATATAAAATGCTAAGTCTAATCTCTATATTCATGTAAATTCCATATCGAAGTTCATGCTAAGTGCTGAATTTGGGTCACATAGTCTTCTTAAAAAATAGATTGCAAAGCAAGGAGGATTTAAAATTAACCTTTGCGTGTCTTGATAGAGCTTAAGGATTAGAACTAGAATGGACAAATAAGTGTTGGGGGTTTTAGCTGTCTCTGTGCTTAGACTGGTTTCCTTTGCCTCGTCTCCTGAGCCCACTGCTGATTTATTAGAGATGGTGCTAGTTTTGCTTTTATTGAAGGCAATGAAAGAGTTAAGGTTGACTTATACACTGAGCCCTTAACTAGCAAAGGGTTTTTCAGAGCATGGAATTATTTGCTTTGCCTCTGTCACAAGTAGCAGGTTTATAGGGATTTATCAGCTCCCAACTCAGTAGAGGCTGAGAGCTGGGTAGGATTTAGAAGCACACCTTTGTTATCGAAGAGGACAAATGCAGAGCAGTAGGCAGAAACTTGCATTAGTTCTCCCTGTCTCACATTCATTTCTATGGATAAATAACTTAAATCCTTGTGGAGTTAAGGTCACCTGTTTCACAAAACATGTTTACATCCACTAAACAGAAAAATAGTCTGACAAATGTAGCTGACTACAAAAAGCAACTTTAAAAATACAAATGAATAGGTATTGAAACCATCAAACCCAGAACATCTCAGAACATGCTCAGAACATCTGTAGGTGATTGAGTTTGATTTAGATTTGATTTGCATCAGCTTTGCACTTGGTGTTCGGGAACCATTCCTCCACGGAACTGCTGTCCAATTTAAAACCTTAGCATGTTCATAATTCCTAAGGAATGTCAATGGCTGATCAAGTATTGTAAAGAGTAACCAGCAGGGTCTACAATTGCACACATGCACAGGTGTTTCTCTTAGTTAGGATTTTGAGTATTTATGATGCAAAGCAACAACCTTGCTTGATCACATGTGAGTCCTATATAGGCACCCTGACTATTAGCATATATTTTCAGGAACATGTCCCAAATTTTGTATCAACAGTCAGTTCTGCTCTGTGTCTTTTGCAGGGAATTGGAATCCTTTTCAGTTTCCCTGTCTCCCTTTTGTTTGTGTTTAAGACCAGCTGTGTCTCAGTGAACGTGGTAACCAAGAGCAATAGTCTAGCTGTAGAATAGTGAGAGACTGGAACTGGTGATTGTCTCCTTCATGCAAATCTGCTTGGTTTGTGCATTGTTATTCATCATATTGAACAACTTGGCTGTGAATTGTTAATAGCTGACTGCAGAACATGAAATTTAAGCACCTCTTGGGTCAGGAGTTTTGCTCATTGTAGCATCATAATGCAATCCTATTTGAACTATAGATTTGGGGGTTTAATGCAAAGACGTATTATATAAAAGATGGATAACTGAATCTCCAGTCTTTGCACTTTAAGTGAAAAATAAAATGTCTATTTGTTGTAACAGTAGGTGTAAGCAATTATGCTGTGTCTTGCATCCCAAGTGGGTGGAGGCAGCCTAAATCCTGAAGAGGTGTGGCTAAAGTTCATCCCTGTGCTTCGGGTTTCTTTGAACCTAGACTGGCTAGGCTTTGGGCAGATTTTGAGACATCTAACTCAATCCAAGGTGCAGTAAATTCTGGCTTCACTCTGCAGACCTGTCTAGGTAACTCTGTAGTTCCACGTAATTTATGTTAGGTGAAAAAGTGCAAGTTGGTTAATCCATATACCAGTACTGAAGATATGAAAATATTTTGTGAAATACGTAGTGAAACAACTGCAGTTTGCATTGCCTTATTTTTGTGTCTCTAATCTCTGTAGATCTCTCTGAAATCATTTTTCCAAACACTGACATTCCTTTCCGTGGGAGGAGACAGCACTTTGGCTAAAATGGAAAAATACTGTTGTCAAGCTGGCTGGTTAGCTATTCAATTAATATAATCTTTAGCACTCAATGACATATATCAGAAGTTTGGCTGTCAAGACACTCTCTGAAAATTCCATGAATTTCAAGTGTTATCTGAGTGGCAGGTACAATCTCTTCTTTTATTGTTTTATTTATTATTTTATCTTTATTGTCATACAAATATAGAATTTGAATACCTGTGGTCTGAATGTTATGTAGAAAATAATTCCTACTTATGTGTGGAAAATGAGAAAAACCGCACATGTAAAAGCAAAATCTATGGAGGACAAAGGGTATTTCTAATAGTATTTTTTCCCAGATGTCATGTAAAAATACATTATACAATAATACATTACATACATCACGTGATAAATATATACTATAATAAATTATTCTCTAATATTCCTTATTTCATAGGATGTAACACTCTGCTGACTGTGTTTGCAGGAGTTACATGAGGTGCTGCAGCTTGAACTGGTATGTATATCCCATCCATATATACACGTATAGCAATTCATTTGTATGCTTGTGTGTTTTGAACCGACTAAAGTAATGGGGGAAGGATTTTGCCTTCCGCAGAATTGCTGAATTTCTTCAATGCCTTATACATGAAAATCTTTCAGATTATTAATATCAGTATAGAAAGAGGTGTGGACCTGCCTAAATGAGCCAAACCTTCCTTCATCGGGTGAGTTGTTCAAATGTGTCGCTGGAGAATTTTGTCATAGTTGCTGACTCTGGTATATAGTGGGTAGTTAAGCCGCAAGTAAACATTACAGCTTTACCTAAAGGATAGACACGAATAGCCATTAGTTCCACAGGAAGGGAGGAAATTACCCTTTTCCTGATTGTCAGGTAGTTAAACGCAGTCTTTCCAGAGTGGATTTTAGTCGATGAGGTATTCAAACAGTGAGAACAAAGGAACAGTGAAGAATTACTTTTCTAAAAAAAGAGACCGAACTGTAAACAACAGTAAGTAGTTGCTTTCTTGTGTTGTTCAGCTTAAATTAACCCTGAGAAAAACTAAATATATTTTGTTTGACCTAATTTGCAAATTCGTGGTTTGTACAATTTAACTGAATTAGTGAACATTGATGGGATGTTGATTAGTGCTGAGATTATCTGCACATACTAATTGGCAACTTTATAAGATCCAGTGAGTATAATTGTCAGAACTATCAGGCAATTGTTGGCAATCCAGATAAATTAAAAGTTACTTTTGGGTTTTTTATTGCTTTGTAATTTGTGCTTTGGTTAATACTAGTGAAGCATTTCTGAAAGTTTTTCCCCTGTGTATTTTTTTCCATACATCCTCCGCTTTTGTTTTGTTTTATAGGGTTAAAAAGCCCCCAAAGAATCAGAAGTGATTTTAAAGTTAACTTGCTTTTCAATAGACCCAGTTTATTCGCTTCTGGACGACCCAGTGTCTATTATCTGTATGTAAATCCTCTCCTTTGTTCTTTTTCCGTCGGGAATAAAGTAGTATTTCCCTGCTTTGCAAGTTCCACGTGCACTGTATGTTCGTGGATGCATGTCCCTCTTCAGAGCTCTCTGGCGTATTGCCATTCTTAATGTAGAGTAAAAATTGCAAGACTTTGATAACTTACCCTGTTGAAAAAGCACAAATAACATGGCAAAATAAAATATAACTTCCAAATATAGGAAGGAGAAGATATGAAAGTAAACAAGGTATTTTTTTATTCCCTAATTTTCTTCCAAGCATATAACTTTCACAAAATTATCTGAAAAGATCACACTTAAATGATGTCAATGGTTAATGGGTTGCACGAAAGTGTGTATTAAAAAGCCATGTAATTTGTGACTCACCATTCCAGTTTCACTGTGTCTGAGCATAAAAAGAACTAAAACAATGAAAGATTTAGAGCCTAAGCTTACATTCTTCAGCAATTTAAGATTTCCACTGTGGTTAATCAAAACTATATATGACTAAAATGCTATATTCAGATCTAAACAGAAAACAAGTGGAACAAAGTCCTTTCAGATTGAATATGATTTTGTCTGTCATATTCTGTTCTCTGGGTTTTTTTTCTCCGAGGTATGTTACTACGCTGGTTATACTGTGCAAATTGGGTAATTGCTCATCAAAGCAAAAGTCCTTTTCAATGGAAAAGGAACAAATGTAGTAGGACAGAGAGGTAGAAAATTGTTTTAAATGCAGTCGTCTGCTATTCTTGAAAAAAAAATCTCATTTCCTATGAGAACTTTCCTCTGCAAAATGACTTTTGGGCCCTTAGCGTTTGCTATTTCATATTTGGTGCAGAGGTAAGGAAGGGTGCGGAAAATTGCTATGTGGGGTTTAATCCTGCCTTGGTTCTGAAGGATGGAAGAGCAGAGGTATCAACTCCAGTATATGTTGGAGTAGTCAGAAACCTGTTTTAGCTCATGGTGAAGGAAACAGCCCCTTAAGGACAATTCCTCACTACCCCAAACTGCAAGAATCCTTTGCACTCTCACCGAGATGGTGAGAGTGCTCACCGAGAAGGTGAAGAGCATTTGGCAAAATATGACTGCTTGCTAGGGTTTTTATCTTTTTTTGTGGATCGTGTCTGGGGGTTATCTACCAGGTAATTTCCTCTTTCATCCTGCTGAAATAGTACTGAGCAAACCTTTGAATTAACTGCCTTACAATAACTAGATTTGGCAAAGTACCTAGAGAGACACAGACTCACATGCCATTACAGGCAAAAAAACCCCTCAGCAGATCTGCTGTTAAACGGTGCCTGTATTTACCCTATCCCAGTATTTACAAAAGAAGATAACTACTGTTAAAAGAGGTTTTATTAGTGAAGATTCACCAATCAGTTACCTAGAGAAAACAGGAAATCTTTAAAATGCAAGAAATAAATGTGAGGTGCTTTCCTCAGGCAACACCGTCTGTTTGTCTCCATATATTCACAGGAATCCTGCTCCCCTGTCCTGTCCTTATCGTCCAGGGGCTCTGTGCATAATCCCAGTCCTCCTTTCATGGAATTAGAGGCTTTCCCACTCGTGTACAATGTACATGTATAACTTTAGTGTTTACTTTCTTAAAACTTTCAGTGTTTAAAGTTATATTGGCAGAACAAGAACTGTCATGGAGGAAAGTCAAAGAAGACTAGTTTTGCTAGAAGGAGTTTTTTGGTTCCCGTTAAGAGAATCTGTGGTCTGTGAACCTAAAGAGATTTGCTTAAGAACTGATAGCCTTGCTAATCAAATGCCGAAATCCCAGTTTAGCTGATCTCACTAAGCACTTCACTCTTCTGTGGGTTTTTTTTGATGGTTGGTTGGTTTGTTGGAGTTTTTTCTTTCTAATTTTTCACTGGAATCAATAGATTTGATGTCTGGAAAATTTGGCCTTGACTAGATTTAATCAGTGTTGAATATGTTACATGTTTTGCATTAGTGACAGAGGAGTACCACTGTTAGATTGTTGCTTCCCCTGGCAGGGTAGACTGACAGATGCTTAGCTAATTTAAATTGGTATGATGAGTGTGGTATCATCAGAGTCAGGTAATCTATGGTAGGTAGATACTAGTGGAATAATATTTACATTTTACTGACTGAGAAATTGAGCGACATGGAGATCATAAGGCCTGGCCACAAAAACTCATCAAGCTCTTTAGAGAACTGGGAATCAGGCCCAGTCACCTAAAATCCAGTTCAAACTCCTGACCACTGTTATACTATCTGACAGAGAGAGTCACTAATTAGTGTCTTGAGGATCTTACTTCTCTCTTACACACAAAAGGAGATTAATCTACTAATCCTAAATACCAAATGAATGTATCACACTGTACAGTTACAAAATGATGCTTTCAGTGTGACTTTTTAAACATCTTTCAGCTCATTCAACATTATTTTCCATAAACCAGAGTGCTTACAAAGAAATACTGTTCAACCTCTTCTCTGCAGAACAAAAAGCAGCCCACAACTGTAAGGTCTCTTTCCATTCATCAGCCACCACATCTGTTGCTTGCTTGGACACTGACCAAAATGATTCATTCACATGTCTAACATTTATTTTTGGTGAAATACTGGGATTATACAGCGTGGCAATATTTCAAAAATGGGTCTAGAAAACCAAGGGAAGTTGGAAACAACTTCCTCAGCTGAAAACAAACACGGTGTTATATCATTCTGCAGCTTTATTAGAAGGAAGGCAGTAGCCAAGTGAAGCAGCTGGAATCACACTGAAGTCACTCCGAACTCTGCAGATCATTTCATTCTTCCTTCTGCTACAGAGCTGACATCCCTGATTTACAGTGCCTTTTGTTTCAAAGAACTAAGCAAGGTAGGTCAAACTCCCTTATATTTAAAATCTTTCTCTCCCTTCCCTTCTAAATGATGTGTCTCTACAGCTGCAACGACACTTGCAGGCAAACGCTGTAAGGTGCTGTAGCATATACTGGTTAAAAGAGCTCCTTGGAAGAAAGAATGCGATACTCATTTACTTCAAAGCTTACTTTGAATCACACCAGCACCAAGAAAAGATATGAAAGTGTGCATGAATGTAATTTTTAATTACTTTTGAATATGTTAACACACACTTCAAAGAGTTTTATCCTGTCAGAGTGTGGTAAGTGACCTTGACTTTAATCTCTCTCTCCCTTCCATATCCCCTAGTGTGTTGATTTTAATTTTTTTATTTGCTTAGGGACAGTGTGTCTTCTACAGCTATAGCAATTTCCAGTATTATTAGTTAAAAATACATCAGTTCTGATCTGAGAAGATTCTAGAACAGAAACTGGAAATCATTTCAACTTAGATAGCACATTAACAAAATAGTTCTGAAGAATTACAGTTCTGCAGAATTAAACAAGGTTTCTGTGATCTCAGCTGGAAAGTGTGTGTTTTCCCTAACCATTGTGGGATAAGGTAGGATATGGATCTACGTTTCATTGAGTGTATTGTTCTAGGAACGTGTTTCCTAGAAGTGACAGTAAGATTTGAAGCCTTGTATACTACCACACAATGAGACAGGAATAGATTCCACCTCCTATTCACACTTAGTGATAACAGGGTCGTTGTCACCTGTTGTCTTTCTAAATGTGATCTGGCAAGCCAAACAATATCCCAGACCTGTTTTTGTGGGCTTACAGGACATATATGCATTGTCTGTGAATTAAAACACAGCTGAATAAAATTGTATTGCTGAATAATATAAAATGCTTACTAATTCATAGTTAAGGACAAGAGACAGATCTATAGAAACTGATTTCAGGATTAATTTACTTATAATAGCTTTCTTTCACTATCATCTTTCACTATCATCCATATTATTGTTCTGCCGCGGCTGAACTGGGATATGCAAATATTTTGATAACCCAATTTACTTTTGTTTAATGTCACTGCAGCTTCTGACCAAATTTAAAACATTATCAGCAACTTTTGCCAGGCAGACAGGATAGAGATCCTATCAAGTTTACTTCAATCCTAGGGATTTTTCATGTGCCATGAGTGACACCAGAGTCTACTTCTGTGGAACTGAGAATCTATTTGAGTGTGGCACAGTGAAAGTTATTTGACTCTGAAGAGTGAATTTAAGGTTTGGATTCTCTATTTGCCTTTGTGGGAAAGGATCATAAGTCAGGGAAGATCTGTGTAAGGATTCCTAGTCAGAATCTGATTACAGATTTTTACTGCATGGGTGAGGGCAGAGGAAAAGTGTTGATCAAAATAATGCAATTTCTATGTACTGTACATTGTACATTCTTTCTTTTAATTTTAAGAATTTCTTTTTCTGCTGACAACCAAATGAGCAACTTCTGAAATGTTTAGATCTGTGTTTATTTCTGATAGATTGATTCAAGAAGAAAATTTATATCTGCTTCCTAACAAAGACAGTTGCCTTAAAGAATTTTCTTCTCCTTGGGTTTTTTAAGAGACATTTGAAGTTTGTGATCTGTTATTAGATATTAATTTTGTATTAGTAACTCTGCTATTCCAAGCACTAAGCAGCAGCTAGGTTTCCAGGGGATTGTAAACTATTGAATGGTCTTATTATTTGCTTATTTATTTATTTTGTCTTATGGAATGTGCCAGCAGTTCAGCTGTCTCACTGTGGTGGCTGGTTGTCTGGCTAATTTGCACTCATTGTTTCTGATAATGGTTTAATTTGTGTTCATTCAGTCTAAAGCTAGCAGTTTCACAACAGTGCAGGGCTCTGTTGTGGCTGGCTTTGCACAACAGAGCTGTCTGTGAGGAACAGTTTTGCGTGGCCTCTCACAGAAGAAAGGGATTGCTGTGGCTGGGGTAGGCAGTGTCCAAGAGACATTGGTTCTAGAAGGGGAGATGCCATCACGCGGAGGTGAACTCTCTCACACTTGCTTTTGCTTTTACAGTGTGCTTGAGGCTCCTGAGACAAAAAGAAGTTATGTGTCCTCAAGGGTAGCATATACTTCCAGGGGAGTTCAGCTGCTTCTGTGCTCTTTGTATCTTCAGTATGTTCCAGAGGTTGAGCACCTCAAAGCAGGAGAAAAAAGCCACCTATTAGCCCATGGTTGCTTTTTTCCAAAGGGAATTTCTGCTGGCTTGTTGCAGCTCTCTTATACCTGGCCCACCATTTTGCTGCAATTCTTCAGATGAGCTGAAGAGACCTGCTGCAGATGCAATTATTTTTCATTACTGGGCTCATAGGGAAGCTGACAAAGCCCATTGCTGCAAGTTAGGTTTGCTTGCAAGGGTAATCTGCAAAGGCCAGCACTGTAGAAGTCTCCAATTCTTGCCAGGGACATTAGCTAGCAAAAAGTTTGTAGCGTTTTCCTACTTCTCCTCCTCTACCCAGGCTCTCTTGTCCCTTTTTGATACTTCTTGAAGGTCGTATTTCAGGAATCACAAGGCACAACTGCTAAGAACCAGCATCTTCTCCCTCTATCCACAAAAGATATTTGCCTCTTTATTCTTTTGGCGAGTTCTGAATTCTGCTTCCAACTCTATCTTCAAATTTACTGTTTGGCTTTGGGCAAGATACATCTCTTCCTTTCCCTACTCTTCTTGTATCTCTTTATTCTGTTTAATTATAAACAAAGCAGAAATTTCTTTCATTATGTGCTTGTAGTGCCTAGATCAAGTGAGGCTTTGATCTCAAGGACTAGGGCCTTTAGGTACTTTCCCAACATAAAATACTTGCTTCTTTCAGCAAGTGTGAGCCTGGCACACAAGTTTCATTCCCTTCTGAATGAAATTCCCTTCAAATTTCATTCCCTTCCCTTCATTCCTCTCCTTCTAGAGGAGAGAAAGAAAGTGATGTAAGTAGTACAGTAGTAGTAGTCCTGTACAGTCAATATAATTCCACTTTCTGCACTCCCATCTCTTCCTTCTAGTGATCCCCTTTTAATGAGCTTCAGCCCCACATCATTTTAATGAGATATTTTGGAAATGTTAAGAGCCATTGCCCACTTAAGAAACCTGAGTAATGTTAACTGAGGGTGTTGCACTGTATCTGGCAGAGTCAAGTGAGAAGTGATTTGCAAAGGTAATATGGGAAGCCTGTAAAACCAGTATTTCCAAGATCCTAATTTAACACCCTAATCATAGGTGCCATCTATTCCTCTCAGTGCTAGGGAGTGTTCACAATACCATGTTAGGGAGATAGATAAATATCCAGTCCTCTTGAAACTGTGTTTAACAACATGGATTTTTCAGTTTTGCAGGAATAAAGGCAGTACTTATTATAGACTTGATCTTAAAGTAAAGAAATAGTTACCCTTGTATGAGTAGGAATATTAGAATAACACTGATGCAGAAGTAGACACCCTTGACCTACTGTACACAGTGATCCTAGTATATTAACTGTGAGGACATAATAAAGTATGTTATCCAAAACATTCCAGCTGATAAGATATGTACTAGCAGTATTTTGGAATTGCATGTTCTGATGTACCCATGGCAAAAGTATGTGTCAGGAGTAATATAAGCATAGTGATATTACATTTATGCTAGAAGAAACTGCTGTTGTATACTAATGAGGAGTAGAATAAACCTAGGAAAACAGAAATCAATTTGGAGGGTGGTACGCAACCAAGCATATGGTAATAAGTGACTAGGAAATTAATCTGTGAAGTTGAATAGGGTGTAAGAAGGCATATTAGAGGAATGCGTTGTGGTCCTAGTTTTGTTTGGGGATAGCTCTTAACTCTTCTTGTTAAAAAAACCGTAAATATAGCAGATTGTAATCTATTTTTTATCTGTTATTCGATGGGTATCTTGTATCTTGCTGGAGAGTGTTACTTCGGATTTTTTTCTGTAATGACCTGTCATTACCCTGCAATACCTTTAGAATGGCTACTGTCTAACATATGTTTAATTTGCCTTAGTCTGCTGAGGCAACTGCAGAAAAAAATCTCTGCATTTACTCTGTATCCTCTACTCTCACTTTGCTACTTTTTGGTGGGAGAGTGTTGGGATTAAAGCATTTGTTTGTTGAAACCGTACAACCGTTTAAAAGACATGCTCAGAGCTGCCTGATCATGTAATGATCACATGAATCCTAGTCAAAATATACTTTCACCACAAATATATGAAACAGTTGCAAAGTAAAAATTCCAAGTAATTTTTGCATAAAAACCTTAAAAAGCCATAATTAATTAGAAACGCAAGCATTCATTATCTCATCAACCCAGTCACTGCGAAGCTGAGGCACTTAAATGTTTTTAATCAGATATCTCCGTTGCTCTAGGTATGTAGTTATTATGGTGGCTTGTAGCCAGAGAAAATACTGCTGACATTTGAGGAGGAATAGAAAACACGTGAAGCTTCCATGGAACAATACTTGATGAGTGTGTTACCTCACAGCCGATAGGATACACGGTGTGCCTGCTGGGGTCTATCATCTGAGAGCTGTGCTTAATGGCTCTGAGGTATGCACTGGGACTGCAGACACAGGGCAGCGGGTATGACAAGCAAATGGTGGAAATCCAGGTTGCTTTTCTCTTCCGTGCAGAGCAAACAGATCGGAAGCCGTAAGGGCTGCCCGGATAAGCACTGTCTTCCTCCACCACAGTGGACATTCTGGCATGTGGAAGGGAGCCTCCCTTCAGGAAGGGAAAGGTCTTCCAGAGGTGAAGCTGTGTTTTTTTCACTTCACCATGAGAGAAGGAACGGTGCTAAGTTTAAGAAAGGAGGATAAGACTGTGGTTAAACCACTGGGCAGGGACTCTAGATTTAGCACTTGGTCTGATCACAGACTTCCTGTAGGTCATTCTCAGCATTCCCCAGTAAACCAGACTGATGATACTTCTCGCTTGAACCTCATTTCAGTAGGGGTTATGTATACTGAAGCATTATGACTGGTTATGTAAATACTTTGGTAGTGCTGAACACATACAATACATAAGACAATTTTTTAAGCCTGAAGTGGCAATGTTTAGCTAAATGTCTTTTTTTTTTTGTAAGAATATTAGAATTTTTTCTCTAAAAATGCTGCTACTTTTAAGTGTTTCACAGATATGACCAGTCATTTTCCCGACTGACGTAAGGTTTTTGTGGTTACGTGATTTGCAGTGGCTACAGCAACACCTTACATTCCAAATAAATATTAAAAAATGTATTTTTAATTTTAGCTGTATTAACAGAAGGGAGTAAGAGGAGAAACAAGTGCTAACTATGGAGTTATCAAGTGCCCTCCACTTCGCCAGTGCATGTCCTGGGGACATCCAGGTTTCTTTGTCATCTTTGGGAATGGAAGACTTGGTGCTTGGGATCAGCATGAAAATAAATCAGTTTTGATGATACGCAGTTGCTGGTTGCAGACATTTATCAGGTACATGATTGTGGAAATGATACACTGCTCAATTGCAGCTGTTGTCTGGAAGATATTTTATATTCAGGCCAGAACTACCGTGATACTTTTCCTACTACAGCAGCCTTATTTAGGTGTAAAGTTGGATTTTCCATTTTTTGTTTCACGTTTCTGTGTCAGCAAAACTGCTGGTCTGAAATCATAGCTTTACCAATATTAACTGAGTCTGTGCTATATGGCTTCGTTAATCCCACTGTAACACTCACTCTGTAAAATGTTATCAGGCTATTATCTGGTCAAATGACTTCAATACCATAGATGAGGTGGTATATTATGACTAACAGGATCATGTTTGGCCTTGCTAGAAGAAACTTGGTTTTGGCCTAAGTTTTAGGAGATGTCTAGCTAGTACATTGCAAACGCATTTCTAACACTGCTTCACTGAGAGACATGATGGAGAATGATTGTTATTTGCATTCCTTTCTTATCTGCTAGAACAAATACATCTATATTGTGGCTCAAAAAGGTTTCCAGTCACATGTCATATCTGTTGTGACCTGTTCTAGTTACTGAATTCAGGATGACATATGAAGTAATTAGGTTACCATATATCTAATGACCATTAAAAGGATTGTCAAAAGACAGTTGTTTGTGTACGTGTCTGTGAAAGAGAAAACATAGACACAAGCCTTGATTCTGCCTTTGTGTATACTAGCTTAAAATGCTTGTTGCCTAGTAGCTTTGTCTGCAGGGCCAACTTTAAGCTTAAACTGTAGCATAGCTAGGATTTAATTTTGTAGTATGAGTGTATCAGGCACCTTCTGCTATAGGAATGTTTCTGCGTAGGGCCAAGCGGTTATCTTGGTTTTGTCCTTTTGAGGGAGAAATATGAGTCTACGACAGTCTGTAATTTCATCAGTATTCCTTGTGTGTTTTAGAATCTATCCTATGTCTTTGTAAAACGCTTGCCAGAAATACATATGTACCTCTAGCGAATTTGCTCAGCCTTCTGAGTTTTGAACTTTACAGATAAACTACCAGGCTAATTTCGTGTTCATGTTTTTGAAGCTAGATAAATTCAAAATTTGTCACTTCAAAAGCTCAAAAAAAAAAAATTATGAGGGCTTTTGACTGAATTCAATACCTGGACAAACTTGCTGACACACAGTATGACAAGCCGGCTTTAGGTGACCTTTTGTGAAACTAGTTTTCTCCAACTTTTGACTCTTGCAAGTGTCAGAAGTTGAAGTGATGCAATCAAATAAGCTTTCCTTTAGCCACGGATAATATACATGGAATGTGATGTGCTCACAATTGTTCAAAAAGACATTGATAAGAAGGTTTGTGTAATATCTTCCCTCTATGAACTGAACTGTTGGGACAGCCAACTCTCCAAACCGTAATTTTCCTGGTAAGTCAGGACCCACTACTGTGACCTCTGAAACCAATTTAGCTGGCCAGAGGCTCTAAACACTGTTTATCACACTGAAAAAATAGTTTTGGGGACTACCCCTCAGATAGTTGTGTTAACTTTTAACTAACATAGACAATGAGTAAACTCTTCCTTTTGACCTTTCTGTAAAATTCAAAAAGTAGTAAGGACCAAATATGAGAGAGAGAGGTTGTGTGGGCTGAGCCCGAATATGTGGTATAGACTGCCAGTGTAATTTGGGTAGGTCCTAACTTGTGTGGTACCCAGGGAACTTTGAACCCCTAGGGAACTTTGAACCCCCAGGAGGACTTTGCTTCAAGTGAAGAGAGAGTAGAAATTGTACCTTTTTCTTTGTTTTCTTCTATTTTAGACTGAAAACCCAATGTAATTTAATTCCAAAGCTGTTCCACTGACCTCAGGGCTGAGGTGTGGAGAGGTCAAACGACTTCCCCTGGTCAAACAGGATGCATTTGGCATAGCCATGAATAGATTCCAAAGTACTGGTCCCATGTCATAACTGTAAGGCCATTCTTAGTGTGACAAGAGCTGTTCTATTTTAGGTAGATCCAATTGTTTGTCCAAGTTGTCATTACGGCTTAACTATAATAGTGGCAGAGGACACAAACTCTAGGTACTTTTAGTAGAAAGCTATGAATATGTCAACTGAGATCCAAGTCTGTAATTCCCTGCTGAAATTCAGAGAAAGACAGTTCATTCAACACATGCTGAAGTCTCTTCCCAGCAGTTCTGTGGCTTTGTATTTTAGAAATACATCATTTCCTGATGGTCTGTATTTCTTGATAATTCTGCTTTCTGTCCCAGGACCTAAAAGCACCAAGTGCCACCCTGTGATCTTCCTATAAAGTAATTTAATAATTAACTTCTGTTTTACAGAAGAGGACAGGAAATGAAACCGCCTGGTCAACTATTTTCATAATTAAGCAACTGAATCAAGGAGGCTCAGTTTTCAGAGCTGCTTGTGGCTCAGCAAACAGGAATGGACTCGTCAAGCAACTGCTGACCATACACTTTACAGTGTGTTTACTATTTAAAATAAAATTTTTAAAAAGGACAGGATGAAGTCTAAACTTGGTTATATTAATCCATATGCAATAGAACACTGTTCTGTAACCTGTGGCTGCTCCCAAGGCTTATTGGCAGGCCTCTAACCGCACTTTCCTGTTTATTGAAAAATGTTTTCCATGCACTGGCTCCCCAGACCGGCAGACACTGAGCCAGTGAACTGCACCAAACCTCCCTTACCCTTTCTAGCAGTTGCCTTAAAGCCAAGCAGAAACTGCTGGCTGAAAGTATTGTTTCTTCTACTGAGCCTCAGTTTGCAAACAGGTTCATGAGAATTTTTCCAGCTTGGAAAGTAAGCCATTTGTCAAAGATCATACAGGAAATTAGTGTCAGAATAAGGAATACAATTAGATTTCTTCACAAGACCTAGACTTGAACTGCAAGACAGTTCTGACTCTGAAAATTTATTAATTTCAGAGTCTTGTATGAAGAGATAGTGTGTTTCAACACCACAGAGATATATCCCTGATGAATTATGGTTGATGGAAAAAATCTGTGTCCTCATTGATGTAAACTAGTATAACTCCACTGACAATCACTCACTGCTTATCTTTTTTCAGGACAGGGCTTAACACCATGAGTCCTGCTATAGAAGTGCTTCTTATATGTCAGTGTCAGAAGTAAGAGTTTCTGGGCTTTGCAAATGTAATTGGCAGTCTTCGCTGAGCCCTAGCCATAGAGTCTAATTTCAGCATCTGTGCACTGGGAGCAGTGGTAAACTATTCTGCTTTTTTACTCCTGCTGCTAAAGAGTCACTTCGTTGAAGACTAATGTCAGAGATGAGGAAGAATATAAGCTTGGAAAAATAATTGCATTCTAAAAGCATGATCTTTCAGTGGGGTTTTGAACTACAGGAGGCTTGGGAAATATTTGGCACTTATTTAGGTATGTGTTTTTTCTCCTGCTATACATCATGTTTAAAATGCTAAATATAAAATTAACGTTGCTGGGCAGTAGGCAAATGTTTATCATTGACTTATAGTTGGAAATTTTTTTTGTTTAGTTGCATAAATTTGATTTGAAGGTATAGTTTTTTATATAGGCAAACCCACTTAAAAATCCAGTTATTAACCTGATTGTCCTCTGAAACTGTCCAAATGTAATGTTCCAGATGTTAGTGGTACTGCTCCATGTTTATACTCTTCCCTCAGCAGCTGTTAAGCTATTTGAAAAAATTACTCAGATGGGTGGTAGTGGTATTTGATGCAGAATCCACCCCCAAGGGGCATGTAATTACATAAATGCAGCCCAATAAGTATCATTTATCAGGACAGCAAACCAAATAACATTCCTTCAGCCTGATGTAAATCACAAATGCTATCATAGCCTCTTGACAGAACAGGCTGTGCTGACTCTTACTACATATTTTTTTAATCAAGAGATATAAAATTACACAACGTTTTTTTTCCTTCCTTGTCTATCCATCTACAAACGAGAAGTCTAATCCTGCTAAAGCGTGTGCACATGCGTAGCTTCTCTGGTGTGAGTAATCCTTTCAAACTGAGTGAACTACTTTTTGAAGGAAAGGTAAGTGCATGAATACGAGTTTGCAGATGTGGTTCTGCAGGCAGTGTGCTCTGGAGACTGCTCTCCTGTTGTCCTTAGCATGCTATAATTAATGGAATTACAGGAATGCAGGGCCGAGTTCCAAAAGCGAGGGCTGAATTTTGGTTTCCGAATGGAGATAGGACTCAGAAATTTAGCGGTAAGATAATTCATAGTACAGCTAATTGGCTGCTCTCCGGCACAGGTCTTCAGTGCGGCTGAATCCAGCCAAACAGTTCAGCTTTAAATGCTAATAGAGTTTAGCAGAGTAATTGTTTTGATCATTGCAGATACTTTTGTCTGACTGTGGCCACCTGTGATGTGCTGCAGCTTTGTCTATACTGTGAAGTAAACACTGTGAAATAATACTCTGAAATAACTTCTGACTGCTTTTCTTTTTGTTGTTCAACTCTGTTTCCTGTCTGTTTTCCCATTCATTTCTTTTTCTTCCCTCAGTTATGGTTTATATTCCACTTTCCCCTCCCCCTCCCCTTCCCTGCCACCCACAGAAAAAATTTCTAGGTGAAAAATCATGTTGTACTTGTAAGTTCCGGAAGCTTTTGCAAGAGAGGAAAACTGAGACAATTCTGTAATTCTGTCTTCAAAAAAAAAAAAAAAAAAGACACACAAATAGTTTCATTTATAGCTCTTACAGTGTGTTTTATGTTCATGGGAAGCTTTATTTTCTTTCATCTGTTACCTGTTTCTCAGCTCACTAGTGGAAGAATACCACAGTTGTATGTATTATCCCTGCAATATGTTCTGTATGTTTCCTTCTCTACATCCTTTGCTGTGTTAAGGAAATCCAGTATGTTAAATGTGCCTGAAAATCATTATTTCTTGATACAAAGACATACATGAAAGAGATGAATAAGTTCTCCAGAACTTTTAGTTGCTGGAGAAATTGCTGTCTGTCGTTTTGTTAACTATAGTTTGAGGAAGGGGTGGTGGGTGTGATTTTATAAAAGATGGCTTTCTGGCATTTTTAGTGAACTTTTTTCCCTACGTAGCTATCTGATGGTCCTCTGATTTTAGGCAGATGTAATCCGTAAAACTTGCTTCACATAGGAACAGAGCAGTAAAGTATGAAACCTGACCAGAAAAGAATAGCAAAATTGTATTTCAGTAAAACTTTGCATCTGGTCTCCTAGAAATTTACCAGTGATAATGTGCTCAGTGCTGTCTGTTAAGAAATTAATGTAAGGAAAACAGTTCTCGGAGATTTCAGTGCTGTTCTGATTAGAACATTTTTTGAAATGCCTGTGACCAAAATTCTTCACGAGCTTTATGCTAGCAACTGATAGAGAAAAGGTGATAGATAGGCCAAACTAAGGCAATGTTTATGGTTTATGACCAAGAATTTGAAAGAATTGCAGTTTACTATTTACAGTGCAGTAAAACATTTTTCCTTTGACCATTTCATTTCTTTTCTTTCCCAGAAAGCCACTTTGCAACATGACATTCGAAGATTTTGAGAACTACTCTTATTTCTATGATCTGTCTGAGGAAGATGAGTCACCCCACTCCTCCCTCAGCATTGCCCATATTATTTCCCTTTTATTTTACAGTGTGGCATTTCTGCTGGGAGTGCCAGGTAATGCCATTGTCATCTGGTTTATGGGCTTTAAGTGGGATAAATCTGTTTCCACACTCTGGTTCCTGAATCTGGCCATTGCAGATTTCATTTTTGTTCTCTTCCTGCCCCTCTATATTACATATGTGGCAATGGGCTTCCACTGGCCTTTTGGGAAGTGGCTCTGCAAAATGAACTCATTTATTGCACTACTTAATATGTTTGCCAGTGTTTTCTTCCTGACGTTCATCAGCCTTGACCGCTACATCCGCCTTGTCCACCCAGTCTTTTCCTACAAATACAGGACTGTAAAGAACACCCTCGTTCTGAGTGGGATCATTTGGATGTCAGCTGCAATTATTGGTGGCCCTGCCTTATACTTTAGAGACACAGCTACAGTTCTCAACAATGTCACCATTTGCTACAACAACTTCCATGTGCATGACAGAGAACTTATTTTGCTGACGCATCACATTCTCATTTGGGTGAGGCTTGCATTTGGTTACCTCTTTCCTTTAGTGACCATGGTTATTTGCTACTCACTGCTGATTGTCAAAGTGAAGAGGAGAACTGTATTGACTTCTAGCAGGCTTTTCTGGACCATCATTGCTGTAGTTGTAGCTTTTTTTGTCTGCTGGACACCATATCACATATTCAGCATTGTGGAGCTGTCTGCACACCATGATGAAAACTTGCATGACTTACTACAGGATGGCATTCCCCTCTCCACGGGCCTTGGTTTCATCAACAGTTGCCTCAATCCAATCCTCTATGTTCTGATTAGCAAAAAGTTCCAAGCCCAGGTCAAGACCACAGTCTCTGAGGTGCTGAAGCTGGCCCTGTGGGAGGTGAGCCGCTCGGGAACAGTCAGCGAGCAGCTGTGGAGCTCAGACAATGCGCCTGTGCACTATTGTGAAACTGCCCAGTGACTGCTCCTGTCACCAGCTCTCTCCAAAAGAGCTGACAGGAGATTTGGAGGTGTTCTTGACTTCACATCTGCCAGTCAGATGTGCATCTTTGCATATACGGTTTTCTGTAAATGGCTGGCTTAATTGCACTTGCTGCTTCAATTGAAAGCTTTTTAGGGGACACATGATTTGGATGTGTGTCCTTGCAATGCACGTACAGCCTGAACTGAAAGTTATCAGCAGAGGTGGCATTACTCTAACTGGGCTTTTGATGAAGAATGTTGTTGTAATCCTGTTTTTTTGCTGTGGTTCCATACCTCACTGATATCAAAAGAACACAAAATAAAAATATTCCTCCTTGCCATTGCTGATACCACTCTTAATTGAGGCCTTCTCATCCGAGAGGTTGTGGCCGTACATTGCTGGGTCATGAGTCTCCTGATTGCCTACTACTGCCTCAAGGAGGAATCCCCTGGCTACATCCCACCTAAGTGAAGCTATCAGTGGCTTCACTCCGCAGCTGGAGAAGAATTCCAAGACAGAGAACACCGAATTGCTGCCTTCTATTGCCAAAAAAGAAAAATACGGAAATAAAGAGCACTGGGAGAAGACAGGTTTTATCTTATACTCAAAAATGAGACAGGGGACCCTGTGTTTTCTGGTCAGTTGTTGTATTTTTATCACCAGCTGAGTGCAAAATACTGAGCAGAGGTTTCATATAGGTATTAGGCTCATTCAAAATGTGCAAAGAATTAGTGAAAATATTTCTTACAGCTTCTGTGCCCCACTTCTTTTTCTATGTTTAAAATTTTAGTCCTACAGAGGTTTAAAACTATTGATTGCTCTTTATTGGTCTTTCAAGTAAAGATACAGAAATAATATAACATTTTGTTTGCCTTAATAGCAAGCTTAGAAAATGGGTGGAGTGAATTCATCAGTACTCTGTTACAAGTCTGTAGCCAAATTCAGACTTCTTTTCCAAATAAGAGGCAAGACAGTTCATCCAGGAAATGGAGTCCACTCCCATAAGAAAGATGAAGTAGTCCCAGTTATGCTGTATTCTGTTCCAACTTGTTGCTTGCTGCAGAATCACACATGCACCAATGCAAATATTTTATATATATATGCTATGTGGAGTGAACCAGTTTCTGATGCGATACCACTTGATTAAAAAGTTGAATGTGGGACTAAACTCCACTGAAAGTAAAAGCATAGAGCTTTGGGTAAATTTGAACTGTTTTTTCTTAGTTATTGGCCTATGTATATAGAATAAAACTGCCTTTCAGATGATTTACCTAGTTTATATGGCCTGCCAACACATTAGTAGCATTGTAATGCTGTAATTGAGGCCTTGTATGTAAATAGATTTGCTTTTGTACAAAATATATATACGTATGCATGAGCACATCCAATATTGGTAGCTGCACAAATAGAAACAGTCTGTCTGTGGTCTGTAACTATTTCTTTGGGCTCTGGTTTCGGAGTCTGAGAGAGTCAGGCAGGATCAGTGGAATTTCAGTGTATTTCCCTTTGGGCTGGAAAGCTGGTAAGCAGCACTCTTCCTCTGAGTCATTTGCTGCCTGGTACATAGTTGCTCATCATAGTATTTTGGCATCGTGCTGCTGAATGTGCCTAAATCAAACATTTTGCAGTTTTTCTTCACACGTTCCCTGACATCTTTCTAAGAATGATGTACTCTCCTGACTGTAGTCCAAGTGAAGTAATAAAATTTTGTTTTTTCCAAAGAGCATGTTCATTTGCTTTTCTTAGCAGTAATTTGTGGTGACTGGCTTTTCTTAAAACAGCTCCTTCCCAAAGATTTTGGAAGGTGAAAGCAGGCCCTGTCCCTTTCTACTATGGGATTTAAGGTTCATGTCAGCTTTCTTCAGCTGTGTGCATGCATGTGTTCCTATACAAAGCACAGAGTCTGATTTTCAAATGGGGGAGCATATATGTCCCGTCTGGCGTAAACGAGCCAAAGTGTGGCCTGAAGCAGACAAGAGAAGGAGAGAGGATAGAACTGAAAAAGGCCAAAATCAGCCTTGATCTATGGCATTAAGTGGATTAACAATTGTGCAATGTAACTGCTACCAGTCACACCAAGATCAGTTACAGAATTATCTAAATAATTTCTTCAAGAGTAATGCAAGATATCTAAACAAAACAGATAATGCTCTAAGTTTCTGTTTCCAAAGAGTCTCCAAAACAATACCAACAATTCTATGCTGCTTGGACTGAGGAATTCTCATTCAACTCACCAGAATGGAAAAAAAGGGCCAGAAAAAGGAATCTGTGTTATCATGCAAAGAGATACTATAGAAAGAGCTATTGACACATTTCATAATAGACAGGTTCTAGTTACTTTTATCTTCTTCCTGCACAGTTTGTGTTTCTGAAGGTTTTTATGTAGATTAGTTTTTGTTAAAACTCTTTTCCCAGTATTCCCATATATCACATATTGAAGTTATGGATTTTTCTACCGATCTTTCTGTTACAGGGTGCACTTGGGAGGCTTGCCTCATTTACTCCAGGGTGCCAAGTTTTCACAGGCACAACAACACAGTAATATACCAGCACATACCCAAAAACTACACAAGAACACCTAACATAAATACGTGCGGATTGAGTGGAATTCTCTTGCCCACATGCCTACCTGTTTTCTCACTGGGAAGACTGAGCTCTCTAGGGTTTTTTTTTGTTTTGTTCCTGTGCAGCAGCTTTCCTTTTAACATCAGTGGGAAAAAAACCCCCACCAAAACCCAAGACATCAAAGAAAGCTCAATAACCAAAGAGTTTGTAATGCATGCTTAGCATAAATGTAACACACACAAATCCAGTCTGGCAGGTCACGTGGATAACTCAGTGCTGTGTTTTAACAAAGTTACCATCTATAAATCAAACCGTTTAATCCACTTCGGGATTTAATTTGAACGCCAAGAAAAGAGTATCAAGGTAAGCACCCCATTGAATGGGAGGTCATAAACAGTGATGGCCAAGATAATAAAACCTGTATTTCAGAGGCAGAATTTTAAATTTTTTTTCTGATATGGTGTTTGCCAATTTCTTGCTTTTAACAGCACCATGAAAAATTTGGTAAAATTAAGCTACATGATTTAGCAGAAGCAACAGCTAGAGAATTGCCGCAGAAAGGGTACTGTTTAGGAGTTAGGTTTATGGAAGGTGGCAAGTGAGCCTGTAACAATACCCACTTTCAGATCTTTAACCGTGCTTTAAGCCTCTAGCAGGCAGATTTTTTTGAGACAAATTATGAAAAAACTCTTACATAATCTGAAGCTGGCAGACCTTTAAACAAGGAGAAAGAGGACCTGCTGTGCCAGATAACCACACAGATGCTCTGTCAGAAAAACAACAAGAGCAGTTACTTAAGCTGCTACTGTCAGGCTTTGACACTGGGCATCTTCATCTCAGAGGGACCAATGTGGCACATAAAAGGCTTCCATTTCATGGTCATGATAAATCCTGTCAGTCCAGCACAAGGCCTAGAATTGTGAATTTGTCTAGAAGCTTCACAACTTCAACAGCTATTTAACTCTTTATCATTCCTGTGGATAGTTTTTGGGAAACAATTTATTCCTGATAAGGTCTTCAATCGTTAAAAAAAAAAAGTCAAACTCAATCTAGAAACCAACCTGGAGCCGAGCAAACAGCTCAAACTGGTGTTAATTTTGTTACTTTTTATATCCTTTATGTACTTGCAGTTTCAGCTGTTCTTTAATTGTTTAAGTCATGAGCACGTGCCAAGTTTACCGTGTAAGTCGGTCGGACACCTGCAGCGGCTGTAGCCCGTGGATCTCTCCCGATCCCCACGCTGGTCCTTGCGGCAGGTGCCGCACCCGGGGCAGCGCTGGGCTCGCAGCGCCCCCCAGAGGCACCGCTCGTGCCCCGCATGGAAGCAGCTCCTCATTAACATTATTTGCTGTATAATTAAAACACAAAACTCGACGTAATTTCATTGCTAATGTTTCCAAACCTCAGAGGGAAAAAAAAAAAAAAGGCCCAAGTCATCGAAGAGGTGAGAAGGTACCAGGGTAGTCTCAGGCCTTATCTCTACAGCACCGCAGTCACTTTGAACTTAGCTTTGTCTCCCTCTTAACTGGAGTTTCAGCTGTCAACACAGGCCAGGGTGTATTTGGTTAGTCACCACCCTTACTAAATGAAAGGAATTGCTATTTACTCACTAAAACATTACTTGCACACTTGACTGAGCGCTGCTCTTTTCCCTTAAAGCCATCCCTCCACCCAGAGGAGTTACAGACATTTCCGAATAAGCAATTTCCTCCGCAGATGGAGCAAAGAGCGTTTCAATATTTTAAAGCCATGTTACTGTTAACTCTGAAGTGATGGTAAACGTAAATTTTCTGTTTTATCTACTCATGCTCTTGGGTACTACAGTGAGGTGTCAGAGCAACCTTAAAACTCAGTTTCAGCTTTTACTTTACCCATTAAAGTACTTTTAAGCTCACAGCTTACATTTGTGAGCTGGATTCTTCTAAGATTTTGAATTAAGCACAGACACTGCACATTTTTTGCAACAACATTTATTCTAGATATATCAAGACTTAAATCTTATTGAAAGCAGCTACATCCATTGATTGTACATAATCTTCAAAAGCTGTTATTCTCTCTTCCAGCATATCTGTTCCAACTTTATCATCTTCAACAACACACTGGATCTGAAGCTTTTTGATACCATAGCCAACAGGTACTAGCTTGGCTGCAAAATATAAAAGGCATTTAGTACTCCTTAATTGGTGGAATCTCTTAAAAACACAGATCTAAGTATTGCAGCTCCCCCATTTCAGCTACCTACATTTCAGAGATCACAAAACAGTGACAAGTCCAACTATCCATACACTATCCCAAGGGACTGCACTCTCCCTCTCCCTGCTCTGAAATTTCCCCTTACTTACAAGATCCCCAGACCAAGCCATCTGCTTGAATGCTTCGAACACACTCCTCTAGTTTGGCCATGTCTGTCTCATCATCCCAAGGTTTCACATCAAGCAAGATTGATGACTTGGCAACAACAGCTGGTTCTGGGGGAAGAAAATCACCATGAAAAGGAAGGAATCTTTCAAAAACTCATGAATGTACTTGCAAACTAGTTTTACGAGAGCAACTTATCCAATTTCATGAACAAGGATCTGCTCACATCGCTGTGACAGGCCTCTGGCACCAATGTACATTTCTGAAGTACTGCAGCTGTGTACATCCCAACTTTCAATACACAGATACATTATGTTCTTGAGAAACAGCCCCATAGAAGAACAAGATTTAAGTAGCTGACAGTGTTTGTTACATAGGAAGTCCTCCTCAGGAAGATCTGAGAAGGAGCTTAACACTGTGTAACAGTTTATTTTCCACAGAGGGAATACTGCAACTGCTTCAGATCTGAACAGTTCCAGACCAGTAGCTGTGGAGTAACTTGCATATTGCAGCAGTTTCTCGAAACTTTCAAAGAAAATCTTAGCTATCTCCATTTATGCAGAAAGCTCAGTCTCTGGAAAGAACAAGCAGGAGGAGTGTATGAAGCAGAACAAAAAGCACGTTAACATTCCCATTTGCTACGGGAAGGCTGAGCTCACAGGCAATTCAATTACTCCTGTCCCATTCCAGTCAAGCTGATCTATTATTACAGTTAATTAGTGTTTCTAGCCATCCTGTTCAAATGCATGAAAATTAACTCAAGCATAAAAGATTAGGAAGTTCTTGGCATGCATACATACTTTTGGACTTCTTTGATTCATACTGGGCCAGACGTTCTTCCCTCAGTTTCTTTGCTTCTTCACTTTCCTGAAAGACAAATCTGCAGTTACAGAAAAGCACCAAACCCCCGCATCTCCAAAGCACTACCAAACTGACTGGCATCTACTCAGATAAAAACAAATCATCACAACCGTCAGCCGAAAGATGGTGATGTTTTGGTTTTACTCATCATGTAACCAGTCAAAGTTGGACAGTTCACCCCATTCCAACACATTATTTTTCAACTGTTGAAGTTTCACCTTCCAAGCTTCCTATTTTGCAAAGATAGCTACACTTGAGAATTCCAATTAGGATCTGTTATCAAGGTCAAAAATTTAAGCAACTTAAACTAGGTCAAGATGAAAATCTGCATACCTGCATTTATTTGTAAAAAGCAAGAAAAATAATACAAAAAGGTCACAAGTACCTCCTCATCATCAGATCCAAAAAGGTCAATGTCATCATCATCTTTGCTATCTGTGGCCGCACCTGTTGTGTCCTCAACATCAGCAGGACCGTATTTTCCCAAAGCCTTCTTTACTCCTGGCAAGCTGAAAGAAAAATGCAGCTATTAGGAACCTACTGATACGTCAATACAATCACTGCCAGTTCATCAATGCATCTACAAAAGCATTTGTAATGAAAACCTTGTGCTAAAAAGAGTAAAAATCCAATTCTGCTACTTGAAATCAGAACCTCATGGAAGACAGCCCCCAACGTTCCCAACATGCCAGCCGAGTAATCTGTGAATATGGGATTTGCTGTAGCTCATCAAAGCTGGTAAGAACCTCCCCAGCACTGCTACTCCAACTAAGGACATGGATAGGAAAAGCTTTCTTACTGGAATCCTTTATCTGCACTATATTCTGTCTAGGAGGAATCACCAACTTCTTGTTCATGATTCCCTGGAACTACTTTCACTTGTTTAAAAACTAGTAAGTGACTGAAAACACATTACTGCAAGGTAACTACTACTTTCCTAAGTTTCAGTGAACACTTTTCCCTAAACCCTCACTCTCAACAGGACAAGGGACCAGAACTCCCTGAATCTGCCTTCTCCTGCAGCTCACATAGGCCTGTTATCTTAGAATAAGCTCATAGTTGTATTGCTAATGTGAATTGCTGTTACTGGAGCCATAAAACTGGCTTTTGATTTCAGGAACCGTAAGTAGTTTTTAGAGTAAAACTACTTTAGAATCTCAGCTCCCTTTAGCATTACAAAAGCTTCAGAAACGGACTGGAAACTGAGCCACCCATCTTTGCAAGAGTTTCCTTTGAACAGGAGTGAGCCTCAGAAAAGCAGTGTAGCAAAACTGACCCTACCCATGCTGTACGTTTTTAGAGAGGCGTGCAGTCTCCATGGATGTCAATGGAGCACCTTTCACGAACACTTAAAATCACTAAAAAAGAAAAGAGATAGCATTTCCTTTCATATCTCCCTTTCTTTCCATGTCCTTCTGTACTACAAATCATTAATCTTATCTTCCGTACTGACAGAAGAGGTCTGCCCTGCTTGAGGAGCTGTTTGTGCTCCAACACCACAAAATGCCACGTGGTGCTACTGGAAACCAGTTTTGTTCAAACTCGAAGAAACAAACGCAAGAATTTGTAGGCTAGTTCGCGGTGATATTGCAGCTTCGCAGTTTAACCATACCTTGCCTTTTGCTTTTCATAAGACTTAATATGATTGTACCACCGGAGAGCATGGAACAAGTCTGCAGGCGGCGGGGCAGCGATCGCTTCGAAAACTGCGATGTCAGCCTGAGAAGGGACGTATCTGCGGAGAACATGGCAAATTAACCCCCCTGCTCGGGGCACGCTGGAACACGTGGAGCAGTGGCGGCCGCCGAGCAGTGCCACCGGTGTAGCCGCCGGAGTGACTCAGGGCCCTTCCCCGTCCTGACCGGTTGTCTCCGCCAGGCCCGACTTACCCTCCCCGCACCCCACCACCCTCCCCGCCGCCTCTCACCCCTCGATGTAGCTCTTGTCGGCCAGGAAGTCGTTGAGGACGCGGAGGCCCGCGGCGGACTTCAGGTCCCCGAAGCCCATGGCGGCGGCGTGCGGCACACACGCAGCGCCAGCCCCGACCGCCACCGCCGCGGGAAAGGACCTCGGCGCGCCTGCGCCGGCCTTATATAGAGCCGGTATCCCTCCGAGACACTGCACACTAGAGTATCCCTCCGCGAGAGCGAGCCGCGACGTAGCTCCTCACGGCTCGGCTGCTGCAGTGCAGAGCGTGCAGCGAACGGGATACCAGAGGTGCGGGGAAGCATCGGAGTAATAAAAGTGAGGCTGACTATAAACTCTAGGAAGGCTTGCGGCGTTACAGGGGCTCTGTAACATTGTACTGTCGCCACACCCCGCCCCTCTGGCACAGCGGAAATTGCCGGAGTTGGGCGAAGAAAGAAGCGGAAAGGGACGGAAATTGCCGAGAGGAGGGCAGTGCGTGTGACGGTGGCCGAAAAGGCTGTGGAGTAGCGGCGGAAATTGCCCGTGTCATCCTTCGCCGGTAACTTGCCGGAAATACCCGAAGCGGTTCGCTCCNCCGCCCGCCGCCGCTCTCGGTGTCCTTGACGGGCCGGGCGGCGGGCCGGGGGCTGCCCGGCGGGCAGCGGCGCCTCCAAGGTGACCCGCGCGTCGCGTAGCGCTGTTGCCGGCCGTGCCCTCGGCCGTGGGGACGGCGACACCGGGCCCGCCGCCGACCTGCGGCGTCGGATCCGTGGGGGAGCGCGGTAGGGGCCGGCGCTCCGCTGCGGGCGGAGAGGCCGCTCGGTGACATTCCTACGTGTGCGTATAGATTGCTAAAGAATCATATCTTGCGTTTGAAGGAGGTAACTCACTCTCCCATAGCCGTACATATAGGTGTGCATATGTGCTCCTTTCCAACTGGTGTAGAAGTTTTTACTCTGCCTGTTTAAAACTTGTCAGCAGACATTCGAACTAATAACAACAGTGCCGTTTTCTCTCTTTACCAAAGCACCATGCTTCGACTGCTTGCTGTTCCCAGGACCTTAGCTGGGGTCACCCAGTCCTCCAGAGTATGTGGTAAGTGTCTGTAGCTTATACCTGGGTCTGTGGTGATAAACGTATGTGCAGTTCGTTTATTGAAGGGCACATATGCATGCTTGGTTTGCAGGCTAGGGGATTCTGTGTTGCACTGTTTGTAGAACTGGGATTCTATCACCACGGTATAACTAAAATCAGGAGTGTGGGGTCTGATGGTTTGCATCTAGCAGTAAGTGAAAGTTGTTTTTGTTTTCTTTTTCCATGTCCTTCAGGGCGTACAACTGCGACAGCAGCCAGCAACCAAATAGAGGTGTTTGTAGATGGCCATCCTGTATTGGTGAACCCCGGAACCACAGTACTGCAGGTGTGGGGAGTAGCATTCAGAATTTTCTGGGACTTCCCATCTTGCTTCTTGGCAGCATGTTCTATTCCATACAGCAAAAACCCACGCACCTTTACATTGTTTCTTGCAATTCTTTAGGGGTGTTTTAACTGACTGTGATGCAGCTTCATGTGACAGAAATCCTTGGGGGAATTCACTGTTTGAAAAAGAAAAATACGCTGTGGTTGCCTAAAAGAAGATGCATGCAGCATCAATCCCAGCTACAAAAATTTATGCAATGCAGTAACAGACTTTCATAAATTCTGGTTGAACTTCTGTCTGTAAACAATACGTGACCTCGTAGTCTTTCAGAACCTGTAAATTTTGTAAAGTCTTGTTACAGTGTATCTTGGGTAAATGAGGGATCGTCTCCTTTTAGTTATTAGTTGTTATGATTCAGAGTACTCATAGTTAGCTGCTTTTATTATTCTTGGTGTGGGAAGAAAGGGAATCTGGATCTCCTAGCCTGTACTGAGCATTGTTGCTTTTCAGGCTTAGATGTCAAGTAAAGCTACTTTTTAAGAAGCCATTAAATGGGGATGTGGTATCATGAGTTAGAACATTAAAGTACATAATTTGTTTCAAGATGTAGCCCTTGTTCTTTGGATACAAGTTCCTAATTTATTTAGGCATTAGAATGCCCCCAGCAGCAACCTAGTATAAATTTTCCTTAAATGCTATTTTTTTAAAATTAGCTTTTCAGTTTTGCTAACATGGTTCTTTTTGCTTTTGGTAGAAATTGTCAGAAAAATTAGATCTTGTTAAAATTGTTTTTTATTAAATTTGGTGGTATTCTGGCAGGCATAGCTATAATGCTGTAGCATAGATCTCATTAGCTGTGGGGGTTTTATGCAGGAAAGGCTGTCTTCCTCTGTTCTCTGGAAGTCTGTTGGCTCTGTCCTCCTGTCTCTTCTTCTGTCATGTTGTCTTTGAGTTTGGGGTCTGCTGAAGTTGAAGATTGACTGTGCTGGAGTACTTTTATACAGAGTATCGGTGTTGCTGAATTACCTGAAATCATTGTGCCTGTTGTTGCTCTCTTCATGTTTTTCAATTTTTGCTTTGATGCACTTTTCTTTAAAGAGTGTCTGCGTTCTTAAAAAAGTTATTTGTATTGTTAGTGCCCTGTTACAGAGAATTGTCTCTATTACTGGAGGAAAGAATGAAAGAGGGGTCAGTTCTCGTTTCCTCAATCACTTATAAAGGTTAGAGAAACTGTATTTGTAATTGATATCCTGACTTTTTTTGCTTCATCACGATTTTTTATTTATGGTCATTTCTTAAGATGAAAGGTCAAATGTACTCTATTCCTGAGCACTGACAGTGTTACTCTTTGAAAAGCTGCTTAGTGTTTTCTGAGGTGGAGCTGAAAAGTCTAACTTAAGATTTAATTTTCCTTTGTTTCTCATTTTTTTATAGGCCTGTGAAAAGGCTGGAGTTCAGATACCTCGTTTTTGTTACCATGATCGTCTCTCTGTTGCTGGAAACTGTAGGATGTGTCTTGTGGAAATAGAGAAAGCTCCAAAGGTATTGTTTGTGTTTCATAGGAATTGCAATATGGAATATGCAATATGGAATTCAATAGAAATTTTTTGCTGTGCTTGGGCCTAGTTTAAATCTTGTAAATAATTGTTGTCATTCAGCTGCTCAAAGAATTTTTTCTCATCTCCCCACTGGACAGCAGGGATTGCCTGTGGGTCAGGGTCAGTTCTCAGGTTATTATGGATTATCTTGCTCTTGGACATGAGCATTTGATAGCTGTGTGTTTGCAGTTAGATGCATTTTATGCTTTGTAGTTGAAGCTTCAGTCACTAATTTTCAGCTGTTACTACATAAATAATAAACTTCAGATACTGTATGAATTTAACTGTAGGATAAGGATGTGCAGGTTCATTCTAAGTAAAGATTGCAGTTAGTAGTTTCTATTTTAATATTGGTATCTACATTGATATCTGTTGTGAAATAGTAGTTGGTTTCAGCAGTGAACACTGTCTTCAGCAGTACTGAGAAATCTATGCACATCCTTTTGGAGTTCAGTCTTGGATTACACATTTATACTCACAGATAAAATTCTTTAGCTCACCCCAACTTCAATTCCACAGTTTGAGCTTTGTGTCTCTGGAAATGTTGGGTTATTGCTAAAGGTGGAAGTCACCATGTGATTGACAAGTAAGAGGGATTTGTTTACTGAGCAGGACTTTTTGTTAATCTTGCAGTAATCTCAAGAAGAATTTTATTCCAACACGTTATACAGGCTTTGTGCAAATAAATGTCTTGTAAATGATTCATACTCTGAACTTCAGTTCTAGAGGTTTTCCAGATGTCTGCTGAAGCTCTTTGATTTGCCTTGTATCTGTTACAACTGACATTCTTAATGCTGAAACTGCTTGAATTGGGACCAAAAGTTGTAGAATTTTTAACTTTAAATAAATCATAACTAATTTAACCTTTTTATATAGCAGATTGTTAATAAATATGGCTTCTAGTGACTTTATCAGTTAGACTAATTTTTTTCCTTGCAGACCTCTTTATTTCTATTTGTTTATAACAGATACCTATGTTAGAATTACAGGGGAGGAAGTGGGGGTTTGTGCCCATGCTGAGAAGAAATATATTGTGTTCATGCTTGCTTTTTATGGTGATTGCAGCCAGTTGCTGCTTGTGCCATGCCAGTTATGAAGGGCTGGAATATACTGACAAACTCTGAGAAGTCCAGGAAAGCAAGGTACCTTTCTTTTAGCCTCCTTTGGCTGATTAGTTGTACTATCTGCTAAATGATGTTAAGTTGACATTAACTTCATTCTCTGAACCTAACAGAGAGGGTGTAATGGAGTTTCTGCTGGCAAATCACCCGTTGGACTGTCCTATCTGTGATCAGGGTGGAGAATGTGATCTACAGGTACAACATCCAATTAAATTGTGTAGACTTACGTATAATACTCTTGTCTTAGGTGAAATTGTGCTTTCCAGCAGCCCGGATATGTGTGTGTTCTGTTGTCTGTTCTAGGACCAATCGATGATGTTTGGCAGTGACAGGAGCAGATTTAGAGAGGGCAAACGTGCTGTGGAGGACAAGAACATTGGCCCGTTAGTCAAAACCATCATGACTCGGTGTATACAGTGCACTCGATGCATCAGGTAACGTCCTTTACTTTTCACTGCAGAGAGTTCTGAAGCAGGCATATTTGTGTCAGTTTGTTATTAGTGAAAGAAACCCCATGAGGGGTAGTCAGTTTTTAAAAACTTTCTTTTCTGATTGTACTTAAAAATTTTATTTCTGTTAGTGACTGATAGCTGGTTTCCTGAAGCTACCAGGCAGGAAATAGAGAGAGATGGCCAATGCATGAAAATGAAATCAGAGTTCTGCAGGGCAGAACTGGTCCCATGGTGTTGGTGCCAGAATGGATATGTGACTTCCTCAGCCACAGTTGTAAGATTTATTTATTTTTGATAGCCTCTGGTAGCTGTATTTATGCTGTTCTGTAGTCCTGAGATGCAGTAGCAGCCAACTTGAGCCAGATGGAAAAGAATACAGTGTACCCAACTAGTTCTAGAAAGAACTTGTTAGTTAGGACTAATCTTGGACTCAGTTTGTGTAATACAGTGAGTACTGAACTGCTCTGTTTTTTGGTATAACTCCCCCTAGTTTTGTAGCCCTTTCTGAATGAAATTCTGCAGATGCTCCTGCATGTGATGACACTGACTAATGCATCTAAACAATTGTTTTCTTCTTTCAGGTGTATGAACTAATGTTTTATCTTAAGAAAACGAGCTGAGGGCTGAAAAATGTTCTATGTTGCAGTTGTACATTCCAGATATGTTTCTCCTTCTTTGTGCATCTACCAGGTTTGCTAGTGAGGTTGCAGGGGTAGATGACTTGGGAACAACCGGAAGAGGAAATGATATGCAAGTTGGTACTTACGTTGAAAAAATGTTTATGTCTGAGTTATCAGGAAATATTATTGATATCTGCCCAGTTGGTGCTCTTACCTCCAAGCCATATGCCTTTACTGCACGCCCATGGGAGACAAGGTAGGTGTCTTAACTCATACTGAAGCAGCTTCCTTTGTTTGTTGTACATTGTATCTTAGAATATGTCCATCTGTGATACCAAGGGTTTTCTCTGATTTTTATTTTCTGTGTTTTTGTGGTAGACTTTTCCATAGACTGAATCTAACACAAATTCTGTTACTTACAGTTTATTTAAGAAAAGGAAGAGTGTTATAGCTTGTAGACTGTTCTTGCCTTATTTTTACCCTAAAATGTTTTTGACTTGTAGGTTGTGCTGATTGCTTAGTAGAAGATGTATATAAAGGAAAATACAAATTCATTAACTCAGTAATTGTTGAAAATGTTATTTAAAATATCTTGTGAAACTAAGCTGTCCAGCCTCAGAGCGTATCTCCGTGTGATTTTCTTAAGTAGTTGTTTAATCCTCAACAAGACCTAAAACACATTCAGGAGACAGAATCACAGAATGGGTTGGAATGGACCTTGAATATCATTGAGTCCCAACCACCCCTGCCATGGGCAGGGACACGTCTCACTAGACCAGGTCGCTCAAGACTTTATCCAGCCTGGCCTCGAACATAGGAACATGCTGGTTTGACCATCCCAAGGATATTCAAAATCCTCAAGAGCTATGGTAATTAGTCTGCAGGAGCAGGGCAAGGCGGAGGAAGGTGTCTCCCCGCAGATCGGCTCTCCGAGAAGGTGGAGGGTGTAATTACCAACAGTGTCCGCTGGAGGGCTCCCGAAGCACGGAGCCGGCAGCGATGCTGAGCGCAAGCACTGGATCAGTCTCTCGACCAGCAATTTTGTCCTATCATAAACCAGTGTAGCAAACTGTGACAGAATGACATCCTTAACCCACCTTCAAGAGATGATAAACAGCAAACAGGGAACATATCCAGCCAGCAAGGTGTTACATAACACAGCTCTGAGAACGTGTGCAGCAACTCCGAGACCAGCGCCCATTAAACTAATACAATGAATGCTTATAACAAATTCGTTTTCACACACACTGGTCAGATCTGTTGTTGTCTCAACTCTTCATGCCCCACACTGGCTGCTTAAAAGGACTGTTGTGATTTAATTCAGTGGGCAGCTAAACACCACATGGCCACTTGCGCACTTCAGCCCCCCATGGGGCATGGGAGAGAAAATTGGGGAGGAAAAAGATAAAATGTGTGGGCTGATATAAACACAGTTTAATAGGACCAAAAAAGAAAATTATAATAATGATAAAATAATTAGACTATACAAAGCAAGTGATGCACGCTGCAATTGCCCAGCCAGTCTTACCCCTTGTTCATATGCTGAGCTTGCTGCTCTGTGGTGCAGAACATCCCTTTGGCCCACTGGGGTCAGCTGTCCTGCCTGTGTCCCCCCAGCCTCTTGTGCCCCCCAGCCTCCTTGCTGGTGGGACTGGGTGAGAAGCTGAGAAGTCCTTGATGTGGTGTAAATGTTGCTTAGCAACAACTAGAACATCCCTGTGTTATCACACCGTTCTCACCCTAAATCCAAAATACAGCACTATACCAGTTACTAGGAAGAAAATGAACTCTATTCAGGCCAAAAATAAGACACTGTTGCTGCTTATATATGAAAAACTGCAAGTGGTTTATTTGCTCTTCTAAACAGGAAGGTAGAGTCAATTGATGTGCTTGATGCAGTTGGAAGCAACATCGTAGTGAGCACGAGAACTGGAGAAGTGATGAGAATTTTGCCAAGGCTGCATGAAGATATCAATGAGGAATGGATATCTGACAAAACAAGGTGTGTGGATGTGCTTGTGCCTAGATGCCTTTATACATGCATTAAAGGCACACTTTGCAGAACCAGAAATGTGCACAGTAGCACTGTGGGATTCAACTGTTAGTATTTTAAAGCTACAGTGAAGAAGAAGAATTGGTAAAATGTTTTTTATTTCTATAATTGAAGTTGCTGAGTTTTCTAATGTTCTGATTTTTGTAACTTATTTTCACAGTAACTTTTATTTGTATTACTGATTGCTTTGTGTGTTTTTGAGAAGAAAAACTTAAACTTTCAGGGGAAATATTTCTTGGTTTTCTCTTTTCTAAAAGCTTGCAGTTAGAAAAATCACTGAATTATACACAATTATCTTTGTCTTTGCTCTTTTATAATATTTGTATTGTTCATTTAGGTTTGCTTATGATGGTCTGAAGCGTCAGAGACTTACTCAGCCAATGATCAAAAATGAGAAAGGAGTATTTGTTTATGCCTCATGGGAGGATGTTTTAGCTCGTGTTGCTGGTGTGGTAAGAACAATTTTCAATATAAGTAGTCTAAAATTAGTTTCTAAAGCTGGATGTATTACAAATATTAATATCAAATGAGTTGTATTAAAAGGGCTTTTTTCTTTAAGGTTAGAGGGGAACATTTGACTGCTAATCCATTGTGTTTCCACGTAAATTTCTCATTTTTACTAATATTTCCTGTTTCATGGATTGGACCTTTTAAAGAACTTTTTCTTATCATGGTTTCATTTGGAGCATTGGGAGAGAAATTACTTTTATTTAAATAGGAAAGTAAACTGTTTCTTCAGAAATTTGGGAGAAAGCAATTTTCCCGAATACTCTGATCTATCTGAAGACATCTTTAAATTTATTTAAACTGTGCTATCACCACTTTTGCCATCAAAGACATTAAATCTGTATTACTTATATCTGAATTGTGCTTTCCTCAGTGCTTTCTCTGTGCAGTGATTGATTCTGCAGCTCAAATGAAGTACTGCATGACTGCTCTGGATTTTGATTAAAAATTTTATGTGGGTGAAGTAGAATTGAATAACTGTAATTGAACTTTCCTCAAGGATGTTTTTGCCCATGCTACAGTAGCAGGGTTTGTTACAAAAGCTATTGCTTCTCAGATAATACCTTTGAGTTAAGTTTACTACCAGAGCTTGTGTTAGGGAAGTTTTTATTCTGTCTGCACTGTGGCTTTGTTAAAATAAAAGCATTCACCAACCTTCCTCTCTCACCACACCAAATGAGAATTAGCTACATCTGAGCGATAACTCAAGTGAGAGAGACCTGCATAGAATACAGAGAGTTCTCCTTTGCTTATGAGTTCTGAAGGAGCTGGAGTTGCTGCCTGGCAGGAATCAGACACCACGGATCCATTTGTGCTACTCCAGGCCAGTGGGTGCACTGCTGGCTTTGGCACACCTTAATATAACAAATATTTACCTGGGCTAAATGACAATTTATTTCAGCGGTTTCTTTTGTTTATGTTTATACTGCCTTTCTCTCCAGCTCCAGGCAGTCGAAGGTAAGGAAATAGCAGCAGTTGTAGGAGGGCTGGTGGATGCAGAAGCACTAATAGCTCTGAAAGACTTACTGAATAGAGTGAATTGTGATACACTCTGCACTGAAGAGATCTTCCCTACTGCTGGAGCTGGGTAAGAGGACAGGCGATGTCTGTCTGTAATTAGTATGTTAATAAATTTTCCAGTCTGCGGATCATCTCATGGCAATATTCTGAAATTAGCAGGGATAACAATTGCTGATGCATTAGCAGGGTTTATTTGAATTTACAATACTCACATATAGAGAGTTTTTATGGATTGTGAGTTGATATACAGTCTCTCCTCCAGCAAGTGTTGCATGCTTTACCCCCATGTTGTACTGTATGTATGGCTGCTGCAGTTTACCAGTGAGTTACTGAAAGCCAGTTACACTCTTTTGTGAGCTGGGTAAGTTAGTCTATTTCTACTTGGGGTGTGAAAACTTTAGTACAATTACGATTAGTAATTTGGATTAAGAAATCTCTTCTTTCTCTTTTTTTACCTGAGATGAAACAGTATTTTGAGCATCTACAATCTACCATAGCTTCATTCCTTCCCTCTACTGAATTCTCATCCTCTTTCTTCCATCTTTTTGTTATAGCACAGATTTACGCTCTAACTACCTGCTGAATACCAAGATTGCTGGGGTGGAGGAGGCAGATGTCCTCCTTCTGGTTGGCACCAATCCACGCTTTGAGGCACCGCTTTTTAATGCTAGAATTCGAAAGAGGTTTGTATTCCTTGGTGGTGAATAAGCATGTGAATCCATCTGGATTTGATAGAATGCTTGGTTGGAGCTGCAGGCAGTAACTTGAGAGCATTCATTCAGATGGGATCATTGGATTTAGTTCACCTTTTAGTAAAGGGGATGGTGATTTATGTGTGGAAAAAGGGTAGTACCCTGTAGTGTAGAGCTAGTTCATTCTCACTTTGACATTTTACATTAAGTTCATCTACTCAGACATTTATTCCTTTGTTACATTACACAGACACCTCAGATTTTCTGTTTTATAGAAGTCTGTTGAAGCATATACCTTAAAGATTTATTTTCAGCATCAGTTTACTGCTTTTTGTATTGTAACAAATCAGATGTGCTGAGTTTAGAAGCAGTCATTCAAGTTTAACATTTTCTTTGCCAAGCAGCGTGGCTTTCCCAAACTTTTGAACATAGCTAATTCAATTTTAATAACTTATGTCAGTATGAGGCAAATGAGGTCTATAAAAGCCCTGTCCTTAATGCTAGGATTTTTGAAAATATGTAATTTTAAACAGTAATGACATTGAAATTTTGAGAGGAGAAAATGCAGTGAGATATTTGAATGTATATGTTTCATGTATTTTTATAAGTCTGTGCCATGAGAAGCTGCAAGAAAGAAAGAATTGCTAACCAGCTAAATTTTTCTGTGTTTATCTAAGAAATAAGTGGATTTCTAAAACTGAATTGGCAGAAGTTTGAGGGGAGGAGGGAACTGAGTTATGAACTTGTCATAAGGTGTGTTGCTGTACTGTTTCTAGAATATATCTAGAGAAATAATCCTTCTAAAAAACCTTTAGGCTTGCTTAACAGAATAAAGCTAAACTGCATGTTAAGAAAACAGTTAATGCCATTTAAATTCCTTTGTGATCCTATTTTAAATTACTGCTGAAGTTATAATTAGTGGCTTTGGTTGGGTAAAACTCTATATTTCTTTATTTTTTATAAAATGTTTGCTGTATTTTCAGCTGGCTTCACAATGACTTGCAAGTGGCCCTAGTCGGCTCTCCTGTGAATTTGACCTACACGTATGAACATCTAGGAGAGTCTCCACAGACACTTCAGGACATTGCTTCTGGCAAACATGCCTTCTCCAAGGTATACAGAACTTAAGAGTGTGACTGTTAAATTCCACAGGTATTGAATAATAATCTGAGTTCCCTAAGAGACAGATTTGACGAGAAGTACCATGTGGTAGATGGGGTTATGTGCTTTTAATCAAATGCAGAGAGGAGGTAATGATTAGTGTGCACCAAGTATGTATAAACTGTGTAATATATTTAGGTGTGTAAAACTGTGCAGTGGAGGAAACTCGTGGAATATTTCTTGACATAAAACAGGCTGTTTCAGGTGCTGCTGTTTCCACTTAAGTGTGTGGTTATGGAGTGTACAGTTCTGTATTGACAAGGTAGTTTCCTGAGTCCAGCAGTTTCTCTCGGCTTTATCTCTAAATGAAACAATGACCATATTGGAGCCATAGGTTTGCATGGAAGACTTAAGGAGAAGTTTTGGGATTTATTACATTATCTGTACCAAGAATTGTCTTCGTAGCTGTGGAATGAATTTCTGATTCTTGACTTGCACAGGTCCTCGACCACGCCAAAAAACCAATGGTGGTGGTGGGAAGCGCAGCCCTGCAGCGCAGTGATGGAGCCGCCATCCATGCTGCTGTTTCCACCATTGCACAGAATGCCCGGGCCAAGAGTGGTGCTGGTGCTGATTGGAAAGTCATGAACATCCTACACAGGTTTGCTTTAAAATTTTTTTGGGAGTAGCTTGCTTGCACATTGGACTACACGGGTTACCACAATGGATGTGTACAGATCGCTTCGTATACACACAGGCAGCTTACCGGGTTAAAACCTGTAGGGAATATAAAAACCAGAAGTACAAGCTAGCAAAAACTTCTTAATAAAAATGGATTCCTTGACCTGGCAAGCTTTTCAGGCTCTCCGTGAGATTTTATTAATTTATTGTATTCAAATGTAGAATTTAAGCTTTTGATTTAGACGTAGAATACAAGAGAGCTGAATAACATCTACCACAGTGCTCAGCAGGATGCACAGCAGACCAGTGTCACTTGCTAAATGACTGCATTTTAGCTAGAGGAAGAAAAACAAAATGGCAAGAGTATTTAAATAATATGGTTTCTTTGTTTGTTTTTTTTTTTAATATTCCTTTTACTGTGAAGCTTCTCAACTGAATAGTTAATAGAAAGCTTCAAAGATTTTCATTTGAAGGCTTTTGATCTTAGCTATTCAGTTTATCGGGATATTAGTCCCTTAAATAGACAAGCGTCTCTTGGACAATCCTTCACCACTCCCTTTCTAAAATGGTGACTGTCAAATTGACCATCTCTAAAGGAAAAAATATTTCAACAAATGTAATGGCACTGAGTTCTGGAGACTCAACAAATTTCTTCTGCCAAAAGCAGCTTCACTGATGTAAAACTAGTATAGTTAGAGCAGGGCTTGGTCCTCTGAAGGAAACTTAAATATAACATTCTGCTGCTGAAACTGAAATATTTAGTACCAAAACACTGATGAGTTAAAGAACACTCATGATACAAGTGTGGTTTGGCAGTCTTTCATATTGACTTCCATACTTATGGTGCACCATCCGTTCTACCTTAAGTGTAAAAAGCAACTTAACTTACTGAAACCTCTATGTCTGACTGTGTCAGACAAAATGAGTTACATTGGAAGACTGTACTCTAGAGAGAATCTCTTTTCTTTTAAATAAGACTGGCACCTGATTATGGAGGATTATGCAAAACTGTTGCTTTGGAAAAGGAAGACTGCCAGAAAATGAGAATGATTATTTCATTCTTTTAAAAGTATTTTTATGTGTGAATAAAAGAATAGTGATGAAATAGTGGTCTTAAGTCTCTGATGATTTCGAGTAGCTGATGGCCCAAGAGTTGGTCTTTCATCTTCCACGTGAGTGCCCTAAATTAAAGGCCTGATGAGTTCCATTCATAGCTGAAATGTCATCTGGAGCATCAAGCTTCACCAGTGAGCTGCCTGCTGCTAGGCCTTGACTTTCAATGTCTGCCTTTATTTTTGCTATCCCATCTGAAATAGGTGAGATTCCCTGTGAAAACTTTAAATGGTGTCAGGTTGTCAAAATGCAGAACTAACTTGGATACTTCATCAAAAATTTCAGCTGCCTTTAAGCTTCACGTTTGTCTTGTTATTGTTAGAAACCTCTTACATCCCTTCAAAATATTTAGTCAGAAAAAGAAGTTAGGTCTGTTCTGGTGGGAGTGGAAGAATTCTGAAATAACTTAAAGTCATGATGTATTTGTTCCTACAGGGTTGCAAGTCAAGTAGCTGCTTTGGACCTGGGTTTCAAACCAGGAGTTGAGGCAATTAGGAAAAATCCCCCCAAAGTACTGTATCTCTTGGGAGCAGATTCAGGTTGTATAACACGTCAAGACTTGCCAAAAGACTGTTTTATCATCTATCAAGGTAATTAGTAGATGTAAATTAAGAAGTGTTGCTATCTTAATAGTTGGAGAAAAAGCGTAAACAGTGGCATAAAATCCTTTGAGGAATTTCAGCCTTTGTTTTCTGCCAAGAAATGGAACTTCTAACACATAACTGAGATACTGGTTACCTATTTCTTAGGTAAAGATGGGAAACAGTTGATGAGTAATAAGGAAATAAAAACCAATATAGGTCTTCTGAAGCATAACTTCAGACCTGGCAGACAAAACAGCATTAATTTCCAGCAGTTCTATCGTACCAAAACATGATCTTAATCTAACAATACTTGTTCCAAGAACCTCCCAAATCTGAGTGACTATAGAGACTGAAGTACCATTTACTCCTGCTTGTAGTCCATTCATTCTCTCCAAAGTATTAGGCAAGTAAGACCGCAGAGCAGTCAGCCTAATAGGCTTCAGATTACTGGCTAAGCAAAACTTAGAAAACCCTTTTTTTCTGGGAACACAGAAATTCTGTGTTAGTAAAGTATTTATTTTTATTTTGACTTACTTATGTCTTGTGGTTGTGTACTGTTTCCTCTTCCCATGTATTTAGGGCATCATGGGGATGTGGGAGCTCCCATGGCTGACGTTATTCTCCCAGGAGCAGCATATACAGAGAAGGCAGCCACATATGTGAATACTGAAGGTCGGGCCCAGCAGACAAGAGTAGCAGTAACACCTCCTGGGATGGCAAGGGAAGACTGGAAAATTATTAGGGCTGTCTCTGAGGTACTGTTGCTGTTTTAAGTTGCTTCTAATAAAAGTATACTGAGAGATTAAGTTCCTTTTTGTAAACACCTTCCAATGTAAAAAAAAGGTAGATTTTCAGGGAAACACGTAGTTTTAAGAAGTAATGTTTTGTATTGAGTTCTGTGTTAATTCTGTGAGTTAAATCATATTGTTTCCCTTTTGAGGATAGCTCATAGCTCTAATATTGTAGCTGCTGTATGCTGTTGGAATGCATAATGGGTGAAGCTTTGCAAATTTTGCAGGTCTTTGTGAAGTGCTTTAGAGGAAGCTGGTGGGAGCATGCAGTTTCTTGCTTTTTAGAAAGAAAATGGAATAGGCTCCGAGGCCAGGATCTGGTGGTATCATTAGATGAGGTCAAATATGTACTTACTACTCAAAGGGAACAAGATGCATTGATAATTGCATCAACTTTTATTGAATTTGGTGGTAACCTAAGGAAAATGCAAGTATGGAAGGAGAAAAGTTCTTCTTTTCTTTTTATCCCTTGTATAGCAAACAGGACAGCCTGGTTTTTAACATGGGGAAGTGTTGACTATGTAGGCATGGGAAGTCCAACAGAACATTGTGACTTTGCTTCAGTTTGCAGTCTAACTGCCTGTGTTTTCAGAAGTGTAGACTTTTCCTCATTTTACTTTAGGGATGTTAATGGATTGGTAATCTAAACCACTATGAATTAAATCCCTAGACCTGATGGTGTTTCTTTCTGTGAATCTCTTAGTTGGCTGGTTTGACCTTGCCTTATGAGAACCTTGATCAAATAAGGAAGCGTTTAGAAGAAGTATCACCCAATCTGGTTCGATATGATGATGTGGAAGAAGCTAACTACTTCATCCAGGCAAATGAATTGGCAAAGGTAAACAAAACTGAAGCATCTTGGCATGATTTAGTGCTCTTATATAGCATAATGCTTTTTAAAAAAATCTTCATATGTAGCACTAGAAGCATTTTTTGACATGCTCTGAACGCAGAATTCACTAAACAAATGCTTTGGTAACAAGTTCCTATCATAAAGGTGACTTTCTTTTCCTTTCTTACCACAGTTAGCAAAGCAACAGCTTCTTGCTGATCCTCTTGTTCCACCTCAGCTCACAATAAAGGACTTTTATATGACAGGTATGTATAGTGTGGTATTTCCATTCTTAAATCAGCAGAAAATTTTACTTAGCTTTACAGTAAGGTTCTTATGATTAATTTAAAGCTTTCTGCTAAGATACACAGGATTTGAGTCTTTGGAAGAAACAAAATTTTTTAGTAAAATTATTTGGAATTTACATAAAGCACAGACTGTATTTTCAACTAAGTAATTTTATTTATCCTCTTTGTATCCAGTCTTGTACTAAATTTATTTTGTATTATGTCTGTGCACTGACATGCTTGGATTTTTTTTTTTACAGATTCCATCAGTAGAGCATCACAGACAATGGCCAAGTGTGTGAAAGCTGTTGTTGAAGGTGCTCATGCAGTAGAAGAGCCATCCATCTGCTAGAGGCTAATCAGACTGCTACCACCTCCATCTAAGTTTTTGTTGCAGTTAACTGCTGTGACTGATACATTTTTTTCAAAATCTATTTGACAGGCTGTTGTATTATTTTTTCTTCCTTCATTCACATTTTCATCACTTCAAATAGCCCCATCATACTACAGGACTGTTTTGTGTCTGAGGGAACATGCAGCACTCAACTTACTGTACCCAGAGGCAGGGTACATGATGATTGTATACAAATAAATTATAATACCAAGCCACCTATTACCTGTGTAATTCATGTATCTCATGCTTCATCCATGAAAAGAATTCAGTAAGCAACTTGGACTCAGTAAATCTTGATTTTCTAGGAAGGAGTTTACATGGCAAAAATGCTAGATTGTAACTTTCTTCCAGAGTATCCAGGTATCTTAATTTTAAACCCTGGTCAGAATGTGAACACGCTATTTTTGTAATGCACTTTTAAAGCAAGTTGTCCCTCATACCTGGTTTATGCCAATGTTCAGACCTATCTCTGCTCTGGATATTTGTATGTTTCTTCATTTAGTTTCAGTTGAGACTACTCTTGGAGGAAATACGAATAATTTTGATGTTGCAGAAAAAAAAGCAGTCTTCACACAGCTTCCTCATATTGAACTGCTTTAAAAATTAGCAAAAAGACAAAAGGCCTTTATACCAGTTCAAATACAGAAAAAAAATCTCAGAATAGTTTCTCTGTGCATTGATCTTTATATAGCAAAGTGGGGGAAGGGGTTGTGTGTGGTACTTTTTGCCTGGGTGGTTTTTTATGCTTTAGAATAACTTCAGACCGGTGACTTTCTCCCTCTCTATTATGCTGGTTAATGTGAGTTTGGAAGAAGGATAACTTCCTCTTCAACTGGCTACTAAAGTTCAGTGTAATTCTTCCAAGAATCATGAAAATGGGAACAGTATCATAAAGCCATCACTTCCAACTGTATTATTTTTAAAAAAAGTTGTTAATTTTGCATGAGGAAAAGCTATACCTTTCACTGCAGAATAATACTGAATGCATGGGGGTGCTGCTGTAGAAGTCTTAGTTTTATAAAGTTCCTTTTTTCTTCCATGCTTAGAATTTTTCAGTAACAAACAAGTAACTTTTAAAAAAATTGTTTTCGTTCTGCCCAGGAAGAAAACTCTTCCTGGTTATCCTGGTATATCACAGTGTCCTTACATGAGCTAAGTCTTAAATGTTGGACATGGTTTTACCCAGCCTGCCAACTCCAGTTACCAGCAGGGACAGGGTCAGTTCTCATGGTGGTACAGAAAAGGGCAGCTGTTCATTTTATTCAGATACTGCCATGCATGTTAGCAGGGCAGCGAGAGAGACTGAAGTCTGGTTTTGATGGGGCAGTTCACAGGACCAAGTACAGCATGAAACCTTCCTACTGTCCTTGTAGAATGTTACCACTTTAGGAGGAACAAGGGTTTATTGGCACATAGCAAAAGAAAAATGTGTGTGACATATGCCAAAATGTTTAAGAAGAAAGGGTGTAGCTGAATCCTGTATTCAGAAAAACATTTGGTTCTCAGGCTCCTAAGATGAAAACCTTTTTTTCCCCACCCCCATGTTGTACTAACACAGAGGAATAACTTCAGCTGTGCAACAAGTCAGTTATCACTTCAGAATTTATGAAGGTTCAAAAGCTTTAGATTTTTTTTTTCTTAAATGTTGTAGCATTACTTTGGGAGCTCTGGAATGCTTTTTGGTTTTTGTGAAAGCTCTGTGTCCTTCAATTAGTATGTATAGTAGATTCTTGTTTCTACTCAAAAACTGTCCAGCCTTTATCAAGAAAGGCAAGAAAGGAAAGAAGTACATGTGGTGCTGTCTGTTCTGCTTCTACTCTATTTCCCATCTAAGTAGTCACCAAGTACAGAATTTTTCAGCCAAACTTGGTAATAGCAACAAGGCTCTCTATAAATTTGACTGTTGGAAACTAGATAGTAAAGAGAAATCTAAATTAGCATTCTTATGCACTGAGTTTAGAGTGTAGCCCTTCCCTTATCTCTTCTGTTTGCTCTGGTGGCTGGACAGTCAGTACACGAGGACTTTTACCCAGCTAGTGTCAAAAGGATAATAGGGGTCTGCAAAGGCAGGGAAGTGACATAGGCTGGGCAAAATATTGGAACAAAAATTCCAGAAACAGGGCTATTCAAGCAACTTACCTCTGTTTATTTAAGAGAGAAGGTTTACAGTTAGTGCTCCTACTTGCCAGTCCTGAAGCTCCAACCTCAGATTAGAGAATTATGAAAAAGCAGTGATGAAGAGCTGGGATGGTGGGAGATAAACACGCTCTGACTATTGTTCTTGGTGGTTACGGTAAGGGCTGACCAGCCAGGTGGTAACACTGCCTGAGCCGTCAGTGTGCTGATGCAGCTCACTCCATATGCAAGGCTGGTGGGTGCCTTTATCCTGTGCTGGAGTGGGCAGGTGCTTTGTTACGCTTTGTTTTGGAGCTGAGCCCAGCCTCGGAGGAGATGCAGTTCCTGCAGTTCCCCGAGTACAGCCCTGGTTCCACCTGGTGGCCAACTGGCAGAACTCAGCGGGTGCATCGCCAGTTACCTCCAGGTGCAGTAGCCTTCATCTGGCCTGCTCCTGTGCACTCCTGCCCGTACAGCCTGCCAAGGAACAGGAATGTGTCTGAGGCGAGATGGATGGGGTTAGTCATCAAGTATCCTCCTCTGAACACAGCCCTGTGTAAACACGGCTCTTGTGTGCAACCTATTAACCCCCAACACGACTTAGATGAAATCTTGCCTTTTTGTAGCCTTATCTTCAGCAGGTGGTTGTGGGGAGTAGAGAAGGCAAAGGGTGTGTTAATTCAAGGTAAAACCATACTATACATTTTCAAGCAAGTTTAGGCCACGTGCAGCAGATTAAAGAGAAACTTCAGGTTAAAGAGAAACTATAACTGCAGACAGATTTAAGCATCTAAGTCTAAAGCTGTGATTTCAAACCAAACAAAAAAAAAAAAGAAAAAAATCAAACCAAAACCCCAAAACAAACAAACAAACAACCCAAACAAACAAATAAAAACCACAACACAAACAAACACCCCCCCCTCAAACCCCAATCCCTGTTCAATAGCCACCTTACTGAAAGCCGCAGCATCCCATGGGTCCATCCCTGTAGTTCCAAAGGGAGAGTGCTTAAAACCCTGGGCAGTGTAGTGATCTGCTTCAATAAAAAGAAACCTAACGGAATTCAAGTCAAACAGGTATGTCATCAGCAAGATTCTGAAATGGCAAGCAAAATTAGACCATTCATAAAAAGAATTGTAACTTATTTTTTAATGTATTTTGAAGCATAGCTCAAGGCAGGAAAGAAAGTGTAGCATTTCCCCAAGAAGTACAAGATTTTGGATCAGTGCCTCTTCTGAGGCTGATAAGATTTTTGCAAGACTGTCTGCTACATGCTTGACTGGGGGATTTGCTGTATTTTAATGTTGAAACCAACAGAAGAGCAGCTCAGGGTCATAGCTCTAAAGTAAAAGCAGAGTGGCAGACTGGCATCAGCCTTAATCCAAAGGGGAAATGTAATATAACTTCCTCTCTGTCCCCACACCCTTGCTCCTCATAAAATACTCCAAACAATGGCTAAGCCAAAACATCCCCTCCCGAAAAAGACAGTCTCCTAATAATGATTTGTTGTGTTGTCCTTTGAATACGCAGTAAGATGAAATCACCTTTAGTGATGAAGGGTTGGAAGATGACTCTTTCAAGGCACTGACAGGACAAAAAGAGAAAGTGCTGAGAAGCAAATGGATAGAAGAGGACTTCATGCTGACTACCAACATGGAAAAAAGTAATAAGTAAATGGGGAATTCTGGAGAACAGCTAAAAGCTAAGGACTTCACTGACAACTGCAGTAAGCTTTTTATAAGGAGTACAAGAACTCCACAAAATGTCAAAATGCCTAAGTTCTCCCAGAATTATCTGAGAAGTTGCATTGCTCAAAAAGTTTTAAAATTCCTATTTAAAAACAACAAAAACCAAAACAAAGCCAAACACAACACATCATTTTCAATTTCTTAATAGATGTTAACAGATTATTACTATTACTATTTATAAAATGCCAAATGGGCACGAGAACCTTTGCAAACAAAACATTTAAGTTCATGGAGAGTCACAAGGAAAACTTACTTCAGAAATGAACACCAAATCCTTCACTCTGTGTGTGGGCTTATACAAGTCATGGTCCTTTCTGTTGTGCAAGGTTTTATCCAAAAGACACTTTACAGTAACACATATTAGTTGATGGAATGATGTCAGCAAACTGTCCCCAAGTACCCGGATTACTCCAACTCTCCACAGCTCAGCACCACAGAAAAATGGCAGAGACATAAATAACATTTATAAAGCCTTGTGATTCAAAGAAAATGAGTGATTCCATAATCAGCAAAGCCTGCTATGCTAAACACTGTTAATAATAATTATGTTTTCCTCCAGCTACATGTATGCATCTACTCACAGTGCCGAACGCTGAAAAGCCTACTGAGATTTAGAGGTGTAAGAGCTGGTAGAGACATCTGCTCACTCCGCCAATACTGAATTTTGAATATACTTAACTAATGTTTCAAAGAAATTGTTTTATTTCTTCTTGTCATCGTCTGTACACCTGTGTTTATGTTTGAAATGGATCAGAGATGAGAACCATGTATCAAAAAGAAACATACTAAGAGCAAAAAACTTCATGTGTAACAACTTTCAGAAGCCACTGGAATCCCATGACCCTAGACACTGATTAAGCCTTACGCTTTGATGTTAGGTCAGCTCCAACTGGTTTTGAAAAATCCTGTCCTGCATGCTTTTTATTTCTCAATTATCCATTACAGGATATTCCACACCTTTGTTGGAAGCTACTCTCAGAAGACTTAAGAGACCGTTGATTTGGCCCAGGTGGGAATTCTCATCTTTCCAGCTTGCAGTGGTGACCAAGACCCTCTGCAACCTGAATGTAAAAGAATAACTGGACTAGTAACAGAGACAAGGACTAGGGATAAAGCGTACAGCTTGTTAATGACTACAATTACAATTAATGAAATATCAATAGACCGAAGCAGATAGTAAAAATACAATAGTATACTTTGAATTAACAGAGGGCTTCCCAGTAAAATGGGATGGTATTAGAGCGTTCTGCTGGGACAGCTTATTCCATTCATTTGTCCTCTATTTAAAGAGGTCTCCACAGATGCCCAACATACTCTGGACAACCTTCCCACAGTTAACAGTCTTACTGTTTCGTCTTTGCTGAGCTTTAGGAAGACAATACCATTTACTTAATGCAGATTAAAATACACATTGATAATGAAGAACAGATTAGTGAAGTCTTAGTTAATTACTATTTTCAGTACAGTTCACTATCAATTAATTATATTATCATGTAATAGCTAGCATACATCTGCTCCCAATTGGTTAAATACTTCTGCAGCTATACTCCTACTGAAACCTGCAGCAAAATTCCCATTGCTCAAAACAGCTTTAATGAAGACCCTAAGACTCAGGAAAACAAGGCTAGTCATCTGTACTTCGTGTTGCTTTGCTAGCATTTAGGGCTTTAAACGAAGTAAAGCAAAGTTACCCTGATGTACATATGGCTCGTCCTATACTTTCAGCTGTGCTATCTGCCACACAGGAGTGCACTAAAGCATGGGTCTGGAGGAGTTTAGCAGATGAATTAAGAAGCTCAATTTATTCCATAACTTGGGTATATTTCCTAGAGAAAAATCCTCAGACTGTAGACAATGTTTTTAACATAAGGACTCTGCGGTTTGGAAAAGGGGCAAAAAGCACGCTGGTTATCAAATACCTGCAGCAGACAGAGTAACTGAAACCCAGATATGCAAGAAACAACCATTGCTATAAAATTTCCATGTTAAAGAATTGTTGAAAAATAAGAATAAGCATTTTTCCATAATACTAATATGCTGGGTTATAATGGTTAGCTTTACCCCAGAACTTGCCACTATTAAATAAACTAATACCACATAACAGCTGCTCAAGACATTGCTTTGAAGAACGTATCATAACTTTGGGTTTTATGTAATTTCTCACCCTTTTCAGTCTTTAAACACCTAAAGACAAGATCTTCTATACAAATGTGGTTCTCTGGATACGAAAATCTCTAATTAACATCTATACACTTAGAGCTGCTCTTCCCCTTCACAACATTCACCTGCATTTTAAATAAATTGCTAATCCCTTTCACAAGCATTTGAAGACATTGGAACTGTTTCCTCAGTACGTGCCTTTCAAGAAATAATACCAAGATGCCGACATTGTAACACTATTTGTGGAGAACCCGAGACTCTTCATCACATGCACAGAGTCTAAGTCATGGTCCAGAAATTCTTGAGGTCTGCTCTCGGGATGCGTACGACCTTGGGAGAGAGTCAAGGTTCATTTCTCGATGTAGCCTCCTCCAATAACTGGTGTACAACCTAAAGCACCTATTTCATTGCTTTATTAGACTCGCAAAGCTTATTCACTGCGTCACTGCCCTCTGTCTCACTACTAATACAAGTGAGACACATCAGCACAGAATGCCTCATTAGCCAGAAACCTGTGATTTACAGAACATTACTGTTCGCTGACCACTCTGTGCTCAAGTGTACAATAAGTTTACTGGACGGAGCAGTTGGTCCATGGATGAGGCCGAATTAAAACAAGGCAGACAGACCCATTCTGGAGAAGTGGAAGTTCCAGAATACAATTCTGAATGTTGTACAGAGGACCTTTCGTGCTTTGGGTTTACACATTGTCCTTGCACAGAAGTTTCAGAGTCCAATTTGTTTTCCAGTGTAATTTCAGAGCACTGCTCTACCCATCAAAATAATGTATGCTCCAACTTAAGAGTCTTATCCATAAAGATAAGCAAATTTTTTTTAAAAAATCATTTCATTCTACACTACTAAAGCTAGCAGACTGCTCCTTTACGTTGTTACTGTGTAACATTTTAATTTCAGCAAAACAATCAAAATAATATTTGCATCTCTTAGTAAGTTAGTGAAAAGCAAATTACTCTCAGGTAAATAAAGTTTTGTTAAATAAATTTCTCTATCCATAAAGTACAAATTTTAATTTCTCTCTTGAATGATTACACAACAGCCCACGTAACTAAGATCCGGCAAATTTTTCATCTTTACTTTCTCCCCCTTAAAAGGATTGAATTCTTTTTTTGGTACAAGATACTAAAAGTATCCCATTTCAACTTTTCCTATTCCAAACTAGATTCAAAATGTTCCTCTTTTGCTTGGCATTAAGCTTCTGGCTTCACAATTAACACACACCAAATAGATCTCAGGATGTCACCAAAACGTGTAATGCTACTATGATGCACGTTTAAATCCAGGCATGCAAGTAATCTGATCAAAATCGGCATCTGCAAAGTCAAACACATAAGCCAAAGAAAAGGTTTAATATTGTTTCTGTGCTCAGGTTCTCAAGTGCATTCATAGCCATTTCTCTAAAATGTTGTATCATCTGCATCCCATCAAAAAAATACAATTCCAAGATACTAAGTGTGCTGCACAGATACTCTCAAGAGTACCACAGAGAGACGCAGCATAGATTAGTTGTTCATGGCGTGCCTCTCTTCCTAAAACACAAAAACCATCTTAATAGCCCAATGAAGAGAACTTGAGCTGCAGTTGAATTATACTGAACTACTGAATTACAGTTGAAAGTAGCAATTCTCTTGTTTAACACAATGGTTGACACAAGAAATCACTTTGTACAGAAACTTGAATTTGGTACTCCAGCAAAATCCTACCGACTTGGTGAGAGTTTTATGCAAGGAATTCTAGAATGATCCTTCAAACACTTCCGAATTAGCAAGTGCTAGCAAGGCCTGCAAGCATTTGCAAAACTGGGGTCTGAGAATTTGGCCCTTTATCTATCTATTTAGAATAAAAGAAAAGGAAATACTAGTTTAAGCCGCATTTGCTGAATTCCTAAATCAATTGAGATAATTCATTTGCAATATTTCAAAGGGTTTTGCGGTTTTTCAATCGTCCCATACCTGACCAACATTTGTAATCCCTGTCATTCCTGTAACGAATTTTAGGTATAGGATATAAAAGCAGTTTTTGTTGAAATAGCTTACAAAAACAATCATCATATTTCATGATTCGAAGCATACAATAATGACTGATGAAATTATGAAGGACCCTAATTATCGCACTACTTCTATCCAAAGCACAAACTGTTTTCAAATACAATACAGGAGCAACATATTTGGGGTTTTTTTGTTGTTGTTGTCTAACATTAGCAGAATTATACATTTAACGGATTAATAACAGAAAGACAAGAAAAAAAAATTGAATAACAGCAAAACACCTCCCATGCAATAATTCCATAGAACACAACACTTTGAATTATTAAAATGAGCTAGGTAGACTAACCATAATCTAAAAGAACCCCTGCTAAACAAGAAATAAACAGTTTCACACAAAGACCAGCTGACTTTTAATTATACTTTAATTAAAATCTATTTATCTAAATGAAAAACTCACTATGAACACAAAAACTACGCTCACCATGCAGGCTGGGCAAACTCAAAGTATGTTTCAAAATGTGGATGTACCTAAAATATGGGATTTTTTTTTTTTTTAAAGATGATGAGAACTCAGCTAAACCAATATATTTCAGATTTGCCAGAGGAGAGGAAGAGGTTGATAATATACTAAGCAATTCAGTACTTCCATCCATATGACCTTAGTCTGACTGCAGTTCAATTACTAGATACCACCTGAATAATTTTTACAATGGAAAAAACACAATGTATAGCTCATTAGTTTCCTAATTATTTCCTCTTCCTTTGGGACAAATAAAAAGGCATCTTTGCAGTTCATCTCTGAATAGGGCTGTGCATAATACTACTTCAGGAAACATTACCACAGACCTGCTGAATACAGCGATCAGTGTCTTCACCTATAGATATGCCAGAGCATCTCCCATTGTTTTGACAGCATTTAATGTATTTTTTACAATCTAATAAAAGAATCCGCAACAAAGAAAAATACTATGAATTTATATTACAAGACACTGTAGTATAAATTTATAGCATTTCTCAACTCTGTAAGTAAGTCAGGAATAATATTCATAAATATCAAGAACAAAGTCCCCAAATCAAAACAGTAACTTAAAAAGAACCAAACCAGATTTTTAGAAGGCTGCAAAGTGTTTTGAAAACATTAAAAACAAAACTCAACTATTGCCCCAAATTTCTTGCTATGAATTCTGTTTTTTCACATCCCATCCTGAAGGGCCGACAATGCTAAATTTATGACAGCACAATTTCTCAGATATCTATCACAGGTTCCTCTCACTCGCATTAAATCCCCCATAGTTTCTCTACATAGCCTACTACAGAAAGAAATAAAAAGGTAAAAAAAAAAAAAATAGGCTTTTTTTCCTACCCGTACATCCAATTTTATTTACAGTGCCTTGAGAGAAAGACGTTATGGTACAGTTACACCAAACTATCCGATATCAATCTCAGCTGTTTACTAAGATTACGAGTACCAAAAAAAAGTTACACGAACTTTCACAATTACACACTAATTTTTAGAACCATTACACAATGACAAAAAAAGTTATCAACTTTATAAACAGAGAAAAAAATTACATGGTTTTAAGAACAACAAAGTTACTAAAAATATATATTTTACCGTACCTCCTTTAAATTTTTTTCCCGAGAGTTGATCTTTACAGGTTATTAAAAAAAAAAAAATATTTCTTCAGCCACAAGCCTTTGTATTTTATTTTTATTTAAAATAAAAAGTCACACAAATGTTAAAATATTTTGTTTTGGCCATTTGGCTCCCTCCTCCAAATTGACACTTTATAAAAACCTTCTGTACTTTTTTCCCCCTCCCTCTCTCCCTCTCTACTACCTCCAAGATGGTAGGAAAGTTGTTGTTTTGGAGGGCAGAGGAACCGCTCTCTGATGTTATGTCCTCTCGGTGCCTGTAGTGGTGCTATAGGAGGCTGCTGGCTCTCTTCTTGAGCAGCCCCAGCAGCCCTGCCTTCTTTGCTGGAGAATATATTCAGGGATTCCCCTTAATAATCACCTACCCTCTGAGCACTTTGTAGTTTTAAAATAATAAAAGAGCCCCCAAAGCTTCCTCCCCACAAAAAGCAGGATCTTCTCAGAGACAGGGGGGCAGCAGCTCCTCAGCACAGAGCCCGAGCACATTCCCAGTCCCTCTGCTGGGGAGGAAACTCTGATCTGTCAGCCCAACAGAGGGAAAGGGGGGAGAGGAGAGAGAGGAGGGAAAAAAAAGCAGCTGGAAAGGTAAGCCAGGCCCGGCCTGCATCCCCGGGCTCGCGTAGCGCGGCAGGCGGTGCGGAGGGTGCAGGGCGGGCGGGGAGGCGGGCTACGCGAGGCCGGGGATCGGCCGGGGCGGCGTAGGCCGCAGTAGGGGGTGCGGGGAGCCAGGGGGGTTTTTGAAGCTTTCGGGCGCCGGGAGGAGCGCCGGAGGGGGGTGAGACAGCCGCCGGGGC